>OZ005648.1:127865456-128457956 GCA_963930645.1 Salticus scenicus | reverse complement strand
ATCAAACACATTTGAGTTGCTTTGAAGTAGAAAATCTATTTCTGATGTGATTAAAATTGTGCGAATTAATATACCTCCAAATAAATGGTCTAGTTTCATTAACACCCAGAGAAACAAAAGAAATAAATTATCCATATTAAAGTTTTCTAAGCGTTTTTAATCTTGATATTTTAAATTAATTGCTTATTTGAAATCAGTAAACAGTAATATTTCTTTTCGCATTTAATTTTCATTACGTAATATTTTTTCTTGCTGTATTGGATTTTAGAGCCAGATTTGACAGGCCGTCAGACCGCATGGCGAGTGCAGGTTCTCCACCAACCATGCTGTCAGCTTTCACAGGTAGCCATGTCTTGGAGTCCCGGCGTCCTTCTAGAGCTAGTAGTGGAGCTAGTACAGACTATCTGCCAACTTCCAGGAGAGCCAGTTACAGTATGCTAGCTCCACCTTCTAGTTTAGGTAAATCATTCATCTCTATACATCTACACCAGAAAATTTTACTTAAATTTAAGAAAAGTGATATTTTGATAGAAATTAATGTATCGTATTAGCAATGAATGTTGCGTTCATTATTTGAATGACTGATGCTTTTTATGCTTGAAGCATATTTTATAAATAGTAGCTTTTCTAATGCAGGAAATGTATTCTTATTGCATACCCTTCATTTTTAGAACCGTAGTATTTTGCAAATTGAATTTTATTTAAATGTTAGTTTGCTGAATTCCTTAAATTAGTCACAGATCAGCTGCATAAAATATAGACTCTAATTCAATTTTATCTGCTTCGTCAAAATCTTAGCATTTGGTCAGCATAATTGAGGTTTCATGCTTGCGGTATAAAAAAAATATTCATTCCAAAAACTGATAATTTTTTATTAGGCAAAAAAATATTTAATACATCTAAATTTGGAAAAATAATACTCTTAGATGCATTTATGATTGCTTTACATTTCACAAAACGGAATTTTTAATTAAATTTTCTTGATAAGTCATTCCTTTTTTCAGAAAAAAAAAAAAAAAAAAAAAAAAAAAAAACAAGGTACGCAAGCACATTTAATGCGTTCCATTAATAAAAGTATTATTTTTAAATTTATCATCGAATTAAAAGTAATACATTTTACCGAAAACGATCTTGTACTTTCTAATGTTTTCGCACTGTTACTTAAAGTATCTTTAGGTAATATTTACCTCTAAAGAGAAATTAATGTCCATAAGAAAATAATAATAAATACTTTATAATGTTAACAAATATACAATCTTCAGCAATGTTTTTCGTTCTTCAAATATTCATGCGATTATTTGTATAATTCTAGACTATGAAAAGACTACCAAAGTTTACAAATTTACGAAACATTTTCATAAGTGTAGCATCAGTAACATATCTATGGAATAACAGATTTTCAAACTAAATCAAAGTAGCAATATCTAAATACCACTTTCTAAATATTAAAAGACATGAAAGTAGGCTTAATTATTATTTTAGAAATAATAATAAAATTTTAATTCGAGAAACATTTTATTTATTTATGTAAATGTACTTTGAAAATAATTTTCGTCTTTGTCTCAAAGATCGAAACAATATGGATGCTGTAAACGCAATGCATGTATCCACATCATTTTCTGTTCTCACAGGTTCTCGTCGTCCGAGTTCATCTTCTATGCGCTCAGGCTTGTCCTTCCGCACCCAATCCTCATTTCGGGGGTACAGGTACTATTCTCGCGACCCAGTAAGGCGGACGTTGTCGTCTCCCGCAGAATCTTCACCACAGTACGCACCCCCCAGCCCTTGCAAGGTGCCACACCATAATCACCCACTTCATCATAATAGTCCCGTGGACGATGAAGACATCATGGATGTAAGCAAGTATACTTTTTGTTCTTCTTCAATTTGGAGAACGAAATACTTCAACTTCTACAGGTATACCACGTGCATGTTCAGTAGACGCACCTACATCAGGTTTCATCTTCCTGAAATCAGAATTGAAAAATGGTAGTACGGTACCCTAGTACTGAAAATTATGCATTTCTTATATGTACTCCATCAGCAATTTATTAATTAAGATACTTTAAAATTACAAAACATTTCTGTAATATAGTGATTATTAAAGTAGGTTTCCTTAGTGCCTCAAACATTTCTGGCTTGAACATTCTTCGCTTAATATAAAAACCTTTCGATTTTCTTTTAACTAATCTATAATAAAAAAAACTTTATACCTATTAAAATCGTACTTAATAGAATATAAAAAAAAATGAAAGGATGCTAATAAATTTTTATACGATATTTAAGAAATTTGTTTTATTTTACTTTTGCATAAAAATTAGAAAACCATAAGGAATCTGAATGTTACAACATTGTTATTCATTCATTTATAATTGCTGACACTAAAAAAATATTATAATTAGAATATGTCAAAACTGAGCAAGTAAAAACTCATGCGAATAAATGGATTTCAGTTGATTGTAGGAAATCAATTATCTTATGATCTGCGTTTTTATTAAATTGGCATGAGATTTAAATAAAAAACTGTTTTGACCACATGCTGAGATAATTTACGTTTAGAGCTATAGTATAAGTTATTCGTTGAATGTCCATTAATATGCCTGCTGAGATTTGTAGAGATTAATGTGAATGACAACTTAGATTACAAATAGCATTTATTACGAATCTATTTACAATGCCCATTAACATGCCTTCTCAAATTTCCAGTTATTAATACGATTGGCAAATTATATTACAAATAGCATTAATTACAGAGCTATACACTATAAATTTAAACATATAATCTGCATTAGAATTAAGCTGTTAAACTATGTAGCTATGTTTATACTGCAAATTTAAAGGTTGGCGCAAAACATGTGTAAATGTTCTACAATTGAGATTCTTAATTTAAAATTGTGGCACCATTTTTCCATAAAGCTTTCGATTTTAACTTATTGAAAACCTATTTAACGTCAGAATAATGTTGCTGCTTTAATTTGTTTAAAACTTAAACTTGTTCCATTCCTTGACAAAGCGAGACGTTTAAAAACTAGTTGCCATAGGCAGACTCTGCTCTGTTCTCCATCACATATTATTTCTCAGAAATTTCTACTACGGGACATACTACATACATGTTTGAGAAATTGTCAGAGATTAATGAAATTTAATGCACAAACGACTGGAATCGGTCCAAATAAATGATTATTTTTTCAAAGCAAAAAAACAATATTAAGTGTCCGAAATCAGTATTTTGTGAAACCACCACACGCTGCAATAAGTACTACTATACGACGTGGCATAGAATCAGATTTTGTATGTCTGGCTGGAGAAAAGCATTTCCTGTTGTTTGTATACGTACCCAAAATTCATCTGTAGAAACTGTAGGATGAGGATCACGAGCGAGACGCTGACCAACGAATTCCTACATCTGTTCAATAGGCGACACATCCGGTAAATAAGCAGGTCAAGGGAGAAGCTGATGTGTTTTGCTGAAAAGAAATCTTGAACATTCCTTGGAATATGTGGGCGAGCATTATCTTGTTGAAAGATAGTTCCAGAAATGCCTTGAAGGAAAGAGACGATTTCGGGCTTCATCAATCGCACGGCCCGTAACACTAGATGTTCGTCCACTATGACGTTCGATAATGCGCTCCGGAAGGCAGCGTTCACCAGCATAGCATTTAACACGTATACAGCCATCATGGTACGAAAAATTAAAAAGGGATTCGTCAAAATGAATTACTTGTTGCCAATAGGCACACATAAATCTTTGTGTCCGTGAGCTCACTACAGCTGCAAGCGTCGATGATTTTGTGTGAGGGGGATCCTGTATAATGTAGTTCTTGCACGCAGCCCACGGTACAACATACGTTGACGAATTGATGAAACAGACATTGATACACCTGTAGCAGTGGACTAAAGTGCTTCCAGCTGCCTAGACGGAGCCGTATGGTCCGTCAGCGCCCTGCGGACCAGGTCTCTATCATCGTGTGTTGGCGTCATCTTTCGGGGTCCACACCCGGATTTCCGAGTTGTCTGAATCTCTTCAGCCCACTGCTTCCAAACTCGCATCATTGTGATGCTTTTACGCTGTTCACGAGCTCTTATTGCACGATAGGAAAATCCTCCTTCACAAAGACCAATGATTCTCCTCCGTTCAAACTCCGTAAGTTGTTGAAATGTCACTCTCTTTCGTCAAAAAGGCATTGTAACGTCTCACCTAACGTTTACCACTAGCAGATAACCATAGACTATTTTCAACGTCCCACTACAGCTCTCTATTTATAAGGTTTCAGCAGCTGTTTGGAGGGCACTGCTCAACCCACGCATGCATAATGACTCTGAAATATTAATCATTTGCTTAATACACTATAATTTGTATTTTCTGAAAATTTCAGCTCACTCGCATCATTCCCTGATGATGCTGCAGTTTTTACAAACACAAGTGTATATTTACGATATGGAAAATCAATTTTGCCGATTGCTCGACACAGACGCAGACTGGAATGCCCCATCTAGTAGGTTGCCTACATTTCATTTCGATACATTTAGCTTATCCTAATTTGCTGATTAATTTTATTAGTGTCAGTTTCGTATTTTAGTTCTCATGCAGTTTTATACTATTTTCAATTCAATGATCTCTATAATGGAAATCTGTGTGAAATATTGCTTTATTCTGTTATGTTAAGATAATCTTAAATTTCGAATAACTGACAGAGTTTTAATAAAATATAAGTATTCAATGGCATTCAAGTCAATATCATAAGGGGTATTTTAAAAGTGGTCTGATATTTTTACGAGGATAATAGTCTTCATAATGGATGTTTATGTGAAACTTTAATCTGCCATGTTAATAAAACTGTAAATTTCGTAAACTTTAAATAATTTACAAAATTTTCAAAGAAGTACTTTTACAGTTAATTATATTTATGCCAATGATATTTTGAAAGTGGTCAGACATAAATACACTGAAAGTATCTCTCTTGAGAAATTTTGTCCTACTCTGACATAAGAAATTCGTAAATTTCGGATAACATACGAAATTTTCAAAGTAAAATGTTCATTGTTAATTATGTGCATGCTAGCTTCATAACTTATATTTAAAAGTTTGCCTGACATCTCAACGATAAAAATGTTTCTTCTAATGAAGGTGCAAGTGAAATTTCCTCATATTCTCCGATGTTAAGAAAATCGTAAATTTCGATTAACATACGAATTTTTTTAATTAAAATATTGCAAATCAATAGAATTCTTTCTTAGTGCCATAAGTGATATTTTAAAACTGTTTCGGCCTCTTTTCGACCATTTGTTCGTGAGATATCATGTACATATTCTTCGATCACTTTTCATGAAACCGAAACCATGGAAGCATCTGCGCATGTGCTAACTTACCGAGTCCAATGCTAAAATAGGGGTGACAGTCATCTAACTCAGAGAAAATGAGCAATAACATAGCGCGAAATTTCTGGATGTTTTCCAAATTTCAAGCTGGCATCCATCGAACTTTTTGGACTCGTCCTCACTGCTAGTTTTAGGAAATGTGGCCGCACTGTAGACTGGCAAATTAACCCACTAAAAAACTAACACAACAACAACAACAACAACCTGACTACAGACGGATACCATATCAATTTTCTTTCTTTTTTTTTTTTTTTTTTTTCGATTCCTCTCACCTGAAAATGTGTAAAAAAAAAAAAAAAAAACGAGGTCGAATATTTTCACGATTATCAAAATTCCCCATACGTATAGCATGATGGGGAACTAAAACATCGGTACAATCCATTCAATATCAAGACTGTTAAGGTGTAGCAATTTCATTTACGTCAATAGAAGACTACTGATCTAAAAAAAAAAAATCTCCTGGCATAGAAATGTATAATTTACAGACATATTGTCTGAATTCTAATGTTCAGCATAATTATTAATTCATCTTTTGTAAAAATATTAAATTCAAAATTTATTTCAGTGGATTTTATAATCTATTAAGATCAGCAATTTCTTTCACTCTAAGAAATTTAATATTCATAAATATTTTCATAATGTGTTAGACATATAAGAAATGCATATATATATATGTATATCAATTTTATATAGTATATATCCCAAAATTTATCTATATATTTAGATTAGGTTTTCTCATAAGTTTTAATGTGTAGATTATTTTTTATATAAAAGTTCTTACAGAGGAATTCCTTATAATTTTCCATGTATGATGTTTAAGAGAAAATAAAACACAAAACTTATAAAAACACTTTACTTATTAAAATTTGCTTCTAAATAAAGTTATTATTTTTATTAAATCAAAAAAAAAAAAAAAAATCTGAATAAAATACTATGGTTTTAAAAGTTACAACTACGAATGAAATTTTAAGCATAAATGTTAATTAAAAATTTAACAGAAATGTAATTTTTAATATGTAATATGATTTAGTATGCTAATTTGTAGTTATAAAAACCTATTTTAAAATATTACAATTTATAAAACACAAATATTCATTGCCATTGCTTTAGCTTTTGCTCCTTTCTTTAAAGCTTATGAGGGAACCTAAATATTTTAGCAAAGATTTATAATAATTACTGTAATGAAAATTGTGTTAGATATTAGCAAACTGCACAGTTCTTTATACAAATAACAATAATTATTTCTTGCGAAAATTCACTAATGTTGCTTTAAAATTACTGCTTTGTAAATATTTTTTTATTGTGCTTAGAAAAGCTAATTTAGATTACATACCCTTGTTTATTTATTTACTTATTTTATAAATGATGATAATGTCGTTTTCCTGTTTTGAATGTAAAAGGATGCTATCTGAAAAAAAAAAAGCAATGTATACATTTGTTATATGAATTTTATGCATCTGTATCAGTATTACCAGACTTCGCGATTTTTTTTATTAAATAGTCACTAATAATTTTCTGAAGCGATATTTGATATATATAATAGGCGATGAATTTTCTGTTATGGCGATTAATTGTCTGTTATCAAATGTCACTTCTTAAAATTATTCATGACTACTGAATAAAAATGTCGCAAAGCCTGGAAACACTAATCTGTGAGCATATTACTCAAAAATTATTAAAGTACACTGTAAAAAATAACAGTAGTTTTTATATATGTTTCCGCTGTAAATTACGTTATTTAATAGCAGAATGTACTGGCAAAATGAGAGCCAGCAAAATCTATAAAAACATCCGTTATTTTTTTACATTGTACGAGGAATATGGCTGTATTTGCGCACATAAAAGTGATCTGTGTACCTGTTATATATTTATAAAACAGATATAAATTTACGATTGTGTAGGTATGCTTTTTTAACCCTTAACTACACGCGCTGGTGTAAAAAATACACCACATATAGTAAACAGAATATAAACGACTTTAGGATCCCTCTCCCCACGCTGGGTGCACATCTAACTGATCATTGATGTATTTATTCGAAAAATTTTCTTTGTTTTTATAATTAAAACTTATATAGTCGGCAGCAAAAGTATCCGAGCATTAGCCAATAATTCTTATGTCAAAAAAGTACACTTTATACTGTTTTGTTAAATAAATCCTTGTCGAATCATGTTCTTAGACTGACTAGGAACATAGCTTAACAAGGATTTATTTAACAAAGCAGTATTATGTGTACTTTTTTTAGACAGGGATTATTGCTAGTGATCGGATACTTTTCTTGCCAACTGCAGCATACATATTTGTTCTTATTTAATTTATCTTCTCTTTCAACACATCTTCTCCGAAAGGCATCCTCAGGATGCCCTGTGGATAAAAGGGAAATCCTATGGACCTCCTCAGGATGTTATATGAACAAGTGTATTGTTAGAGTTTATTTGATATTTTGGTGGTGTACAAAATACACCACGCATGTACAGTCGGTAGCAAAAGTATCCGAACACTAGCAAAAAGTTTCCTATATAAAAAAAGGTAGAGTTAATACTGCTTTGTTAAATAAATCCTTGTCGAATCATGTTCTTAGACTGACTAAAAACATGATTCGACAAGGATTTATTTAACAAAACAGTATTAACTGTATTTTTTTATATAGAAATTTATGCTAGTGTTCGGATACTTTTGTCGGATACTGTACTTGTGTTAAAACATTAAGCGCGTGTAGTTAAATGTTAAAGACTAAAAAATATAATCTCTTTATATTTTACACAAAATCTTAGGAATCAGTAATGATAGATATGTATCCGATATGTACATGCGTCTATGTAAGTGGCAGAGTAAATAAGTTACAAATTAAAAGTAATCGTGGAATTTCTTTAATCTTTTATAGATTAACTACTCAGCAACATTTTATTTCATTTATAAATTTTGTTTTTATTAAATTTTTTCAGAATTATTGTGTTTGAATTAATTTTTTATTTCATTACCTGATTTATTTTATAATTCTTCAAAAAATTTAAATTGGTGAAAGGGGCAAAAATAATTATGCTAATATAACTGTTGCCAAATAATATATATATATATATAACTTATTATTGAATTTTTCTTTGAGCAATTTAACATGCTAAGTAAAATGCTTGATTAAAGTGGTCCCTTAAAGCTTTATCTATTTGGGAAATGTCGGTTAATGCAACTAAATAAAGTTATATTCTTTTTTAATAAACTTACACATATTTTTATTTATTTTTTTTAATTTGTTTTCTGAAATGGATATTTTAAATTTATTTTTTTAAGTAGTTGAAACGTATTTAATCGAATTTCGGAAATTTTGTGGAAGAATAACTGTGCCTGATGTGGCTAAAACTTTCAGGTTAAATAAAAAATATATGTTTTTGAACATGTGATATAATGTATATTTTTAATGTTTATTCAAGTAAATTTTGATTAAAATATTAAATTTAGAAATATTTGTATTGTAAATTAGACTAACAAAGAAATCTAAACTAATAAATTAATTACTCCTTTTTGTTGAAAAACTGTGTTAAAACTTTTATTATCATACTATATGATAAATAAAAATAAAATATGAGTTTTTTTTTTTTTTTTTTTTAAGTATATTGTTTCAAGGGAAAACTAATCATTTGTATTGCTCTATCTGTTTAGTTGTTTTATTTTTCAATGATTTTCATTTTATAAGCATGATGTAAGTATGCTATTTTATCTATTTAATTCGAAGTATAAAAGTTGGGTTACAAAAAATTCGTAATTTTTAAAAAATGTACAAATAAAACTCTAAATGTTTTTCTCTCGTATAAATATTGTTAAGAGAAATGGTGAGACGTCAGTGGAGGATTTTTCCTGTTTATCGAATATATTTCCTATAATGCAATGCGCGAAACTCGGTGTAGCAAATTTAGCCTTTTTCCTATATTTTGTAAGCAATCAAAATAAAAACAACTTGTACGTCTTTTCAAGCGAAAAAAAGAAATAACGCGTAATATGTATTTCCGTTTCCAGTACGCATGTTAGTTTCCGCTGCAATGATAAAATTAGCGGCATTTTTTTCTTTTTTAATGAAAATAATGTTTTAGGTATTAATGTTATAACATAAATGGACATTGTCTTTTGTTTCTAAATCAAAAACATCCATATTCATCTGTTCACTGTGGATTCATTTCTTTTCTTATAAAATTTTATGTAATATGAAATTTTACAATAAAATAAAACAAAATAAAATAAATAAACAAATAAATTAAAAAAAAAAATAATTAAATTAAAATATCTGGAGTGACTCCACTCAGCTTTTCAAACATTATGTAATCAAATGTTGTTTAAGCAAATTAAAGTAAGAGAATTCTGAAATTAAACAGATCAGTCAAATGAGGCGTTTAACATTATTGCATTTCGAATAATTTTAGCCTCATTTAGGCACTTAGACGCTATCCCACTTAAGCAATTTTCAGTCCATAGGCCATAATGGTAAAGAATTTTTCGTTGTGTCCTTATAAAAAAATACTATAAGTGCTAGACTCACCAAAATCTACACGGGACGGTGATTTATCACGAGAGTAACAAATATAAATTTGAAACTTTCCATGAGTATTCGTTTTTAAGACGTTATCACACTTAAATAATTTTCAGTCCATAGGCCATAATGATAAAGAATTTTTCGTTGTATCCTTATATTTAAATACATATATATATATATATATATATATATAGAGAGAGAGAGAGAGAGATATGAGTGCTAGATTTATCAAAGTCTATACAGTTTGTGAGACGGTGATCCATAACATATATATAAATTTCCAGCGAATTCGAACAAATTTTTTAGATGCTATCGTGTTCACTCACAGACATACATCGCGAAAATTCGTGTAAAATCGTAGATATCGTTAAACGAGGACAGTAACAAATATAAATTTACAACATTCCATGACAATTCGTTTTTAAAATAGGCAAGATTGGAAATCCATTTCGCGGATCGTGATTACAATACTTTCCTTACTTATGTATGTTCGGGAAGTAATAGAATACACTCATTATAATAATTAAGTTTTATTGTACACTAGCATATAATTTAGCATATGATTATTTTGAGCATTTATAGATTTTAGAGAAAAATGTAAATAAACAAAAAAAATCATGCATAGAATTTAATTTTTTACGAAACCAGTATCAAAGTATTTTTATAATAACTATCAGTGCGTATGGAGTATTAGTGAAAAATTAATTTACTAGGAAATTTTCTCATGATATTTATATATTAAAATATTATCGTTAATATAATAAATCTAATATAATTTGTATGCAGCATGAATATATAATCTTACAATAGAATATATTTCTATAAAAATTTCAGTAATTCTAAATGAAGAAGTAATTTGTTAATGCTCTTCGAATATATTTTATTTAGAAAATATTATTTAATTAAAAAAGTTACTTAAGTGTGAAAATGTTATGACAGTAACTTTAATAGTCTAAGGCTTCACGAGAGCCTGGAATGTATGCACAAACAATGCACGTAAAAAAAAAAAAAAAAAGCACAATCCTTTAGTTTTAATAAATTAAATAGTGGTAAATTAAGAGATCACTGTCGGATATATTATAACATGATACCTCACAAATGCTCATTTGGATTAATATCTTAAAAAATAGGTAGCCAAGAGAGAAGATTAAACTTTGATGCAATCTGGGCCTTGTAACAGAAGTTATTGAACTTTCTAGTTTTGTTTTGAAAAGCAGATGCTGTGGAAAAACTTATCTGATCACCGTCTCATTCATGTAGTCCGCAATTTTGTATTATTTACGGGCTGAATAAATGAATGCCTCCTACAACATAATTGAACTCCCGCCAACCTGAACTGTAGCTGCCCCATATCAGTGTGTGAGCATTTAATTCAACGCAGTGGTTAGAGAACCGGCAGCCGGGTCTCTGTTATATTACCGACAGTTCTGACGCTTGCGCAGTATGACTGTCGGGTGATTTATTATTCATATGCCGGTAAAGTGAACTAATCTTATGACTATATGCTTTTAACAATTCATATTGCCGCTTTAATTCGTATTTATTTGTAATTAACCCCGTTTTATATTTTAACTCTCTGTCTTGATTATTCTCGTTAAATATTCTTTTCATTATTCAGTTTTATTTTGTCTTATATTTATTGCTTTATTTACTACGTTGTCTTTAGTTAAATAAGTTAGTATAATTAAGCTAAATAAATGTCTCAAATTGCTACAGATATTTCTGAGATCTCATATTACTCCACAGTGCAAATTGAAAATAAAAATTTAAGAAAGCTGATAATGCATATGATTGAAATATATGTTTATGAAATGAGGGAGGGGGGAGATTTTGTACAACACAAAAACCATCACATTTCTAACGTATTATCATATTTGGATTTTTAGAAACCAAATATATCTTAAAATTTTTAATTTAATCAATACAGTAGAGAACTTTGCATGATTTCTGGAAAGATTAATATATTATTATATTTAGATTTTTAAAAACTAAATATATTTTTTTTTAACTTTATTGTAATAAACATAGTACAAGAAGTTTAATTTTTAAACTTTGCATGATTTTTCAAAAAATTTTTCTAATGCATTATTATATTCAGATCATTAAAAACTAAGTATATTTTTTAAATTTTCAGTTTAATCAGTATAGTAAAAAAAAAAATAAATAAATAAATAAAAATAAACATTGTGTAATTTCTCGAAAGATTATTCTAACATATTATTATATTTTGATTTTTAAAAACTAAATATATTTTTAAAAATTTTATTTTAATCAGTGTAGTAAAAAATTAAAAATAATTAATTTTTCAATTTTGCATGTTTTTTTTCATAGATTATACTAATTTTGTTATTATATTTGGATTTTTTAGAAACTAAATATTTTTTTTAACTTTAATATAATCAATATAGAAAAATAAATTTGATTTTTAAATTTCACATGATTCCCCAAAAGATTATTCTAATATTTTTTTAGGTTTTGATTTTTAAAAACTAAATATATATATTTTTTAAATTAATTTAATCAGTATAATACAAAAAAGTTTTTTTTTTTTCCCCAACTTTGCATGATCTCTCCGAAGATTGTTCTAATATATTATATTTGAATTTTTAAAAAATAAATATGTTTTTAAAAAAATTGATTTAATCAGTATTGTACAAGAATTTAATTTTTCAACTTTGCATGGTTTCTCTAAAGTAGTCTAATGTCTAATATATTATTATATTAGGATTCTTAAAAACTAAATTATTTAAACAAACAATCTAAATTTTAATTTAATCAATATAGTATAAGAAATTTTAATTTTCAATTTTTCAAAATTACATGGATTCTCCAAAAATTAAGTTTTAGAAAACATTTGGTTTCAGTTCATTTCAAAAGATGCAGCACCGGTAGGATTTATTATAAAGTTGACTGGCTGGAAAGCTGCTACCGGCGCTATTTATTCGTTTAGTTGTCTTGTTTGTTAATTATTAAAATAGACATCAGACTTGTATGCTTGTCTGACGCTATTTATTGTTTACTTTTATGTATTTATCTGTTAGAAATAAGAATCATTCAAAAAATGTCCATTCTCTGTATCACCCGGCACGTCAGCTACAGATCAAGTATGCCATGCCCGAAAGTTCTAATACGCAAGCGCAGAAGACTGCCGGGTCTATAATACTTACCCTGCTGCCGGTTCTCCGACCACAGCCTTCATTCAAATCTGATACAGAACAAGACGCACCATTTAGGAGTAGAACGGGATGAGTGCATTTTAACACAGCTTTAGAGCTACGCATTAGCCAACTGGCGACTGTCAGAGACTTACTCTTAGGAGTGACTTGAAGACAAGCCATCACAATTTTTGATCCTCTGCGGAGGGGATGGCTCCCCCACTTTGGTAACCTTCAGACATATTATTTGTGCTACAGCGCCTAGAATAGATAGTGGTTAAAGCGACCAGCAAATCAGTGCCTTAAAAATTAAGCCTCTTACCAGAGGTCAGTGCGATCGAGTTTATTGCTTGAAAAACTCCCTATTGGTTAATTAAGTGCTTAAATCACGTGACTCAGCAGACAAAACTGGGGAAAGCCAATCAGCTGTTCGATCGCAGTTGAATCTGGGAATCTGGGCAGTTTTAAGCATTCAACCATAAGCGCTTACCACACTGTATATTCTAGACGCTATAATTTGTGCAGAACATGGAGGACATTGCGGCTCTGGTGGATTTTACGTGCACAAATTAGGCGACATTCTTTTCTTACTTGATAATCTGATAATGATTTCTACATGTCCACTAGAAACGAAATTGATGATAATGTGGTATCCTCAACTGTGTGTTTGTGATTTTCAAGCATCAGAGTCTCATAATCATCAACTGTCTTTAAAATCGCTTAAAAATGTTTCTGTTTTCTTTTTATCCTTAATTCGTGGCCAATTGAAAAATGAAAGAACAGAGATTGTCTGTAAGTGAATGATTGCACTTACATAATGAGATTGAAACTTAATATATTTTCAAATAATAACTTCAGTTTGTTAATTTAATAAAAGGAAAATTATTTATTACTATTTATTTCTATTGACAATAAAATTCGATAGTTTACTATGCATAGAAAGTGGCAAATTAAAACAAGATCCTTCATATTTATAATAGCTTTATCGTTTTCTGACATTGTGATTTGAATTTTCTTTCAAATTAGCATTAGAGAATTCACATGGGAACACTAACATATATAATAGTATGCAAGTAATAAATATTTTATCATTTCATTTTCGTAACCATCATATTTTAATGAAATTTTGGTTTATGTTTTAGACTTTGCAACATTTTTTTATTAGCTAAAATAAAACTAAACTTGGATGAATTCAGCATCTGTACAGTTAAAACCTGCTATTACCTTATAAGCTTTTATTTTTGTATTATTAATTAAGTATTTTTGCATTGACTTCGACTTCAATACTCAAGCAAACTTAAAAATTCTCAATCATAGGCAAACGTAATGAAATAAAAACAAGAATTATGCAATATATTTGTATATATATATATATATATATATATTCTAAGTAATCCTTTAATAGCATTAAGCAAACTAACAAAGAAAACAGCAAAAATAAGATGGCTATAATAATCAAAATTGGCCAAAAAATCTATATGACATCCTTTAAAATTTTATTAAAAAGTAAGCAATAATCGTAAAAGAGTATGATTTCACATAAAATTCATATCTTCATTTTTAATACAATACATTCAAATTTTATCTATGCAAACCATTTTATCAAGAAGATATCAAAAGCATTACTTTGTACAACCTGTTACCATGCATAAATATTTGCATTCTTTCTCGAGCCAGTTTGAAGTGGTTCTTAATTTAAGTACTCGCATTTTTCAGTTTTGAACTATTTTTTCTTTATTATTACATAAACAAAATTGATAAGATGATAATCATTGTAAGATGAAGGTTAAATAGAGCTTAAATCGCTTAGTATCGCATCCATTTACTAGACTTCATAAATTATCATTAATTTTTTTACTAGAGATTAGATGAAATCAGACTATTTAGACAAGTTTTCATCCATCTCGCATTTTTTTTTTAATTGTAATTGTTTATTGTTTATTGTTTTTGTAATTTTCTTAAATAATTCTTTTCATTTCTAGGACTCCCCTGTTCCAACTGTAAATGTGAATCATCTAAGCAACCACATATAGCAAACACTGAAATTTTAGGTAATTTTTTAATAGAAGAAGACGATGAAGAATCGTCCTACCAAGAGAACTATCCTTCGAGGATAGAAAGGAGGACATTTTATCATTCTAATCCAGCATCAAGCATTACCCGCCAACCACGTACTCATACAAGTCCTCGTTCCACTGGTGAATGTTCTCGGACAGAACAAAAGAACTTGCGAAAATCAAGGACATTTGAACATCGCAGGGAACACCGCAGAGGAAATTTTAAATGATTTATATTCTTACATTAATGTGATTCATAAAAATAAGGGTTTATTATTTGGCACCATCAAAGTTAAGTCTTGTTCCTATGAACAATTTTTCGGTTAATTTTTAATCGAATCTTTTGTAAGTCGCGCATCCAGTCTCACCTGTGACAAGGAATTGGCTGGGAATAAAAAACTGGTTGTAAGAATGACCTCTTAAATCTCCAGAGTTTCAAATTTTCTTAAATATACAACGTCTAATATTCGTGATTGGTTGTTAAATCTGGCATCAAACTGTATTCAATGGAATACATAGTTATAAAAATGTATTTAACTTGATATCGCTGTTGAGCATGTCAAACGTTTCAAATGCTGACGTAGCATTCCATACCATAAAAAAGACTTTTTAAATACATCCTAAAAGTTATGGGGGGGGGGGGAGGCCAAAGCTTTTTTTAATTATCTTCGAGATTAACAACAACAAAAAAGAGTTGAAAGGGTGGAATGCATGTAAATATAACACAATTGAAAAGCAATAAAACAGCCAATCAAAAGCAGACACAGCATATACATAAAAAAAAGAGAAAGAATAAAATAACAATAGTTTTTTTACTATATTTGTTATGCCATTTTTTATTTGATTTATTTTCTCCCTTGTCATGTAAATGCTGACTTTGGATTTGTTGACTTCCTGCTATTTTATTGGCTGTTTTTTCCCTGTCAAGTTACTGTTTTTAATACTTTCGAAATGGTAACACAGCTTTTTCACCCAAACTAAGAAAGAAAAAAATGCTCCAAAACAGCTTATATTTTTATTTAGTTGTATTTAAAAAGTCTTTTTTGTACATCATTATTATACCATTTCAGAAAGCATTTTTCTCAAAATAGTTTTTACGCATAGTATATATATATATATATATATATATATATATATATATACCGGCCTTTCCCGACAGCAATTTTCTCAACAGCAGCGACTAAATTCGACAGTATATATTTCTTTATATTCGTTTTTTTTTTTCCATCAAATATCTATATAAACATAATTCTTCTTTATGTTTTTTTTTTTTTTTTTTTTTGAAATTCTGGAGATTTAAGTGATTGTTGTTACAATCTGCTGTTGTCTGGTTTGTTCTAAAACTACATAAAAGTAAGTGTCAGTATGATTGGTGCTTTACAAAAAAAAAAAAAAAAAAAAAAAATGAACATATAAATCATGTTGATAAGTAGCATGAAAAGACTTTTACAAATAACTTAGTAAAAGACGATGCTTTCTTTATGGGTGGATTTTTAATCTCTATATACTGTTAATAATAGCAATTCAGCATTTCACCAAAGTATGTTACCAATTATGCAAATTTCTCTGCAACTAATATTTTGATGCTAAGTTTCACTAGTTTAGTGCTGAGTACACTGTAAAAAATAACGGTAGTTTTTACAGTAGAATGTGCTGGCACGCATTTTTGCCAGCATATTCTCCTGTTGAATAGGGTAATATACAGCAGAAACAACTGTAAAGAGAGACATCTTTACAGATGTTTTTGTTGTAAATTATTTCTTTTTAATAGCAAAATGTGCTGACACCCTTTTTTGCAAGCACTTTCTTCAGTAAAAATTACCGTTATTTCTTACAGAGTACTTCTAAAATGGCACTACTAAAATTGGGACACATAGAGCACCAATTTTATAAAAATATTTGTTTCAGCTAAATTGGGATCATTTTCTAGTGAAATATAGGATTTTTATTTTCAACAGTCTACTGTAAGAATTTAAAAAGCTTCTTCATAACTTGTTCAAAAGTACAAAACAAATATATTTCAAAGAAAAGTAAACAGAGTGAAAACAGAAAAATAAATGTTTAAATTCATTGCATATTTGATGAAAATTTTCAATTTGTAACAGAAATTCTACCATTTAAGGAGTGGAGTGACGCGCTCCATCGTGCATCAAATTAGAAATTAATTATTATGGAGACAGTAGTTAAAAAGCTTCAACTTAATTTAAAATAGGCATTAAAAAACTAAGGGAAGAATGTTTGTGATGAAAACTTATTTATTATTCACTCATTTATCGGTATGTTATAAAAATAGTGAATTTATTTTATAAAGTTAGATTGTGTTGAATGACTGTTGTAAACAATATTTACAAAAGAACGAAATTTACAATTTAAAATATTTATTATATATATATTTCTTTTTTAACATAAATAAAAAATAAAAAATTTATTTTCAAATTAAAAACATTTCGTTCAATAATTAACCCTTCTCGTGTAATTAAAAAAAAAAAAATACCGATTTAATAGCATTTAAGATGATTTGTACAAAATTATATGAAACTTATTTATTATTATTATTATTATGCTTTTTTATTTAATATATATATATATATATATATATATATATATATATATACATATTAATTTATCTTACAAATAGTTTCACACCATCAAAATTCCATGTGTGTAATATCATCACTGATTTATAGACAAAATATTTAAACAATTTTTTTCACATGCAATTCCAATTGAAAATTAAAAAATACATTAGCATTTATTTTTTAATTCAATAAAGCTTTCTAAGTTAATATTTAAGAAACTTCGAAAATTTCATGTTTAATAAATAACTCGAATATTTTTCAAGAAAAAATGGCGGCGTTTCCACTAATAATAATAATAATAATAATAATAATAAATAAATAAAAAACAGATACTTTAATTCACGTAAAAATATTAAAATTTTTTGATAAATCTCTTCGCATTCGAATGATATTTTTTGCTTATTTGACAACGACAACAAAAGTTTAACAATATACAAATTGTTTACCATCAGATCTATCATTCGTGTAGTAGCTTATCAATCAATGATTTGCGAAATAAATGTAAAGAAAAATTAACTTTCCAATTAAGTTATAAAAAGAACTATAGAGATCTTGTCGAGACTATAATAATAATAATAATAATAATAATAATAATAATAATAATAATACTTCAAATATGTCTGGTTACATTCAACCACGAATTTTTTATTCTTGTAGCTGCAAAATTCGACATAGATATTTAATTATGTCCGCGCGTTCATGAATAATTTTTATACATAAATGTACATAATTACATAATCGAACTTAAAATTGTGTAATTATATGTTCGATTGCGCTATAGATAAGCATTTTCAAAATTTCAAAATTCATTACTTTTTTCCCCTATTTCATCAGAAGCAACTTCTAAAATAATTTTGCTATGAGTATCAAATACAGTAGAACTTGGATAATTCGAAGTTGAAGGGACCAGAAAAAAATTCGAAATATCCAAAAATTCCAATTACATATACTATTTTTATTTTTTATTTCTTTTTTAAGTAAAATCTTTGTGTCATAGCATATGACCTGATAGAAAAATAGAATCTTTTACATTACACATGACTTTCAATTCACAAAAACCTCGAAGTTCATACATATGCACCATATCTTCTGGTGCACTAGCTAGGGGTTTCTCTTGTATTTCCTTATCCTTCTTTTTAAAGGCTATAAAAATTGATAATGCATTTCACATGAGTAAAATCTCGGGAACAAATTTTACTGTAATATTTTAAAGGTAATCGTATGAAAAATTCGAATTATCCAAAATAGAATTCGAATTATCCACCATTTTTTAACATTATTTTAATACAAAATTAAAGGGACCGTGTAAAATATTCGAATTATCCAAAATTTCGAAATAAACAAGTTCGAATTATTCAAGTTTCAGTGTATATACTATTTATGTATGAAGTTTATTAAAACATCCTGCACCCAAGAAAAAAGGGTCGGTAAGTGCTCGCAAGTATATGGATGGCGACATTGCCATAAATAATTAAAAAGGAAATATTGTACGTATGAGCAAAACTCTCTGGTGTAAAAAAAATACATTTTATTGTAAACTAATATACGTTACCCAATAAACGTGCTCTAACTAAAAAGTCATTTAAAAACCTTTTAACTGGCTCAATACAAGGTCATCGAAAAATATTAACAGATTTCGAAAGCTCATATTTTTAATTTTAAAAGAAATTAATCAGACAAAATAATATTCTTTCAAGCAACAAGATTTTTAAATTAAGATGGTACACAACCTAAATTTTGAACGTTGATCACTAGTGATGCAAGGTTGAAGAGGTTCGGCTTCCCGCCAGTGCAAGGGCTATGGCCTCCGAGAAGTCCCTATTTAACACCTCTCGACTTCTTTTTGTAGGATTATGTCAAGAATATTGTTTACAGCTCAAAGACATGGGACTTCACTCATGAACGGAGGTAATTGTCAATGCAGTAGCCAGTGTCATCAGACATGCTCCGTAACGTTAGAGATTGGTTATCGACTTAATATGTACAGAGCAACCAATGGTGCTCATATTGAAACTTATTAATCTAAAATATTTTTTTTTTCTTAAATCCTGCGAATTGCTTGTTTATGTTCAGTATTTCCTTAAACATCATTATACGAATATGTCCAACCTTTTTCGATGATCCTGTATAATGATAATATTTTCATTTAAAAGGGGTAAATTTTGAAGTCCTACAAACAACAGATAAAATCTAAAAACTTTGAATTGAGCTGTACAAATATTTTTAAAAAATGAAAGAAAAATCCCACAGTTAAACAATTTAAGATTTATTAATTTAAATAGTTTGTATATTAATTACTTTAAGATGTGTACTACACTTCTATTTTAATTCAGTTTTAATCGCCACAAGTTGATTTTGTTGCTATATTTATTTTTTATTCCTTTTATTCCAAACAAAGAAGCAAACCAACTACATTAAGAAATAAGTCACATCCCCCTTAGATTTTAGCCTATACTTTACAAATTAATAAATTACCTAATTTTACCTTTACCGGTTTTCTGTAATAAAGCTTTTCATTTATGGTTAGTTTGTCATGGAAATAACGGGTCAAAATGAGCTAAAATAAACAAAAGGGAACAAATTTGAAGGCGTAACCTAAAAGCGAAAAATGAAAAAATAGTGTATAGATAACTTAAATATGTTTATTTTTATATTTATTTTATTTTACTTTATTGTATTGTATTTTGTACATGTTACTTAAAAAATTTTTCTTTCTTTCTTTTTTTTTTTTTGTGAAAAGGAAAAATACGCGAAGTTTTTGTTTAAATAGTATATTAAACCAAATAAAACTATAATACTGTCATTTAAGAACATCGTTTTATTTGCTTATTTATTTTTTATTTATTTTAAATATAAGTCACATAATGTAGTCTCTTATTAATTTCCATGAGATTTTTGGTAAAACATTCAAATTTGTGTTCTTCATTAGGCTTCATGTAAATCTTTAAATTTAGTGTATTTTTGCCATTAATTAAAGTAAAATATATAACTTATTGGTATTAAAATCAAAGAATACAGATTACGTAAATTTTTATCGTCCTAAGATGAAATATTTTCATGTATTAATTATTTAATTAATTCATCACTATTTATTTGCCATTTATGGCTTTTTACTCTGTACATGAAATTTCCAAATTTAGAAATAATATGTTCGTTTAGATTATGATATAAATATATATCATATTACATAATATATTTTACATAATGTAATATATTTGCATATATAACATTATATATATATATATATATATATATATATATATAAATGCATATTATATATTTCACAACTATTGCTGAAAATAAAATAAAAACTGATGATGTTTATGAAAAAAAGAAAATGTCTGCTTAATGAACAGTATAAAAACCTTGTAAGCAAGTTTCATAAACCCCAAGGCAGAGCCTAAAAAAAAGCTACCGCTGTCTCAGATCAAAATAATGAGCAAGATGAACTAATTAAGGAACAAAATGTAGACACGAGCGAGCTTGAAATCAGCAATACATACACTGCTCTCGTTCATGTTTCCGTTTATCGCCCAATGATGGGTAGGGCTTAAGTATTTCGATCTGAAACAACTGTTTTGTGTTTTTGAAAAATTATAATATTTATTTACAAAGTTTTCTTCTTCATCCTATAATTAAAGCTTTTCGGTACGTTTTAATACTACCGGGTAAGACAAAATGAATATAGCGATTGCAAACGGCTATAACAACATAATGGGAAAAAATTATCGATAAGATTAACACAGAATGTAGACGGAGCTTCAAAATTTTGTATATATACATAATAGATGTTCTATGTGACTTCCCTTGGTCACACGGACAACATCTAGGTGGTAGTCCATTTCACGCCATACATTCGGAAGCATTTGTTCAGTCACCGACGCAAGCGCATTACAAATGTGTACTTGAGTTCTTCAATTGTTTTGGGCATGGAAAGCACATACATTCTGTCTTTCACATAACCACATAGAAAAAAATCGCAGGGTGTCGAGTCCGGAGATCTCGGTGGCCAAGAGCAGAAGACATCGTCGGCAGCTCCACTTCGACCGATCCAACGCTTTTGGAAGATGTTGGTTTAAAAATGTGTGAACCTTCAATGAAAAAATAAATAAATTGGTTTTAATTTCTCGATTAATTTTCATATTAGTGTGTCATAACTGCTTAATATAGGTTTCAAGCTTAAATTTTTTAATAATATTATTGACTCTATTTTATGATCTCAGTATAATAATAATTTAGAAAATTTTCAATTCTTAAGTAAGTTAATAATTGTCTGCCATATCATAAACATTGATGAGCAATTGGATATGATAATAATGATGAATTATTTTTATATAGTTGCTTAATAAAGGAGAAAATAACTGAAATGACATTAAAGATCGAGTGAATCAGTGAATCTGAATCGTTTATCAACTGACTAAATAACATTTTTGTTATTTTACTAATCATATAAATTGTTTGATAGGAACAAAAGGCTATTTTCTATCTTAAGAATGTTAACTAACCTTCTTATAAATAAAGTTAACTATTTTAGATCAAAATGGTTCTCAATAATTGCATTACATGTATTTTCACTAAATTAACAAACTATGTTACTTTATTCTTTTAACCACAAACATCCACTGAAACTTCGCACATACATACCTTCAAAGCAGTGGCTCTGTTGTGAATTGTATTTTTCTCAAAATATTACCTTTCAGTTTGTTGTTTTCATAACATACTTAATTTATTGTTATCATTTCATTGTTATCATATGTTCATCTAGTCAAAGTTGGTTTCATTTCATTATTTGACTCAGTTAAATACTTATACAAGTTTAAGAAAAAAGTTTATTTTCAGGTGAAATATATGTTTTCTTCCTCTAGACAGCACAATGTGGATAATGGCCATTAGCTAGTTTGCCAGTTGGACGGTTTAATCTATGCATATCTTTATCATGAAATATTAGAAAGAAATGAAAATTGTTATTAGCCATGTATTTATGCAAATTCATAATGTGAGATGTGTGACTTTAGATTGCTTACTTCTTTGCTATATTTCTAGTTTTAAATACACGAAGCTTACCTTAACCAACCATTTTTTTTTTTCTTATTGAAGAAGTCAACCATACGGTAGTAAGATAAACATAGTATAGCTAATTATAAGTTTCGTTTATTTATTCATTTGGCTTCCTAGAAATGAAAGATAAAAAGCTAAGTGCTCTTTATTCTGAATTTAAAAAAATTATATAATTTTTTTGTCATACTGGCTATTTATTAAGTTTAATAATAAAAATAAAAATGGTAGATAACTTTATATTGATCAGATTATACGGAAATATTTTCAAGTATGTATCATATTAATAAAGTTTGTTTTATACAGGTTTTTTAATTAAAAGATCGAGTTATAGTTATACCTACAACCAATAAAATTTTCCGTCATTCACTACTTAACATAAGATGGATTAACATCTAAATTTCAAATAATAAATCATCACTTTTTATAACAATTATATGAAACTCTGCGAGCACCGCAGAAGATTTAGGTATAATTAAAAAGTATATGAAAAATGTAGACTATCTTACAAATATAAAAAATCAGAGCTTTAATTTAAGTTATTCTAATAAACCTTATTAAGCTAATTATTCTTGCAAATCATCTTATAATTTTCTCTCACTTACTCTTTTAGCATGGCAGCTATTCAGACATTCATGAATTTTACTCGGATGAAATCAGCTGTTTCAGTATTTTCTTCAATTCACAGGTACAGAATAATAATAAATAAATAAATAAATAAATAAATAAACATGTTATCTAACTATTGAGTTTAAATACAGCTATTCGAATATTTATCCTTAAAACTGAATTTTCATAGCAAATTTTTAAGAAAATTGTGTTCGACGCCAAGTTTTAAATATAGATACAATGCCACAATCCTCTTCAGCCATTAATAAACAGTTGTGCTGCTTTCATGCTTGTTCATTTGAAAATTTGCTTCATTGTAGAAAAAAAAGAAATGTTAATTTAAACTACTGACCAATCAAACAGCGTTAATATGTCTCCCGATCCGAAAAATTGCTCATATTAAATTCCTGTTTCAAAAATCATAAACTCGTTTTTTTTTTTTTTTTTAATCCTTAATCTCTTTGCATAATAGTTCCTAATAAAAGTTTGCAAAAACACCAATTTCTTTGTTTAAAAAAATACACGTTGCTATTTAAATTAATACGGCTTAGTTACAATACAATTCATTACACAATTTAAGATAATGATAGACTTGTATATCTTCTTTATAAATTCATGTTTTAGAGTTTTGAAAACTTTCATATATCTGCCCTGAAATATAATAATACTAAGTACATTACAATTTATTTAAAAATATTTAAATTTAATAGAATTTTTTTTTTTAACGTTTACTGCTAACTAATTTTCAAATGTTTACCTCTATTTTTTCTATTATCATAGTTTAAAAATATATTTTAAACATATTTGTGGAATACTTTGTAGATTCATTCATGAGTTATTTTTTTAAAAATATTTTAATATTTAAACTCTAAATATTTGCAATAAATTTCGGCATTTAAATAAAATAAATAAATAAATAAACTTATCAATTAATCCACAAATCATTACACAAATATACTATGAATATAATAAAAATAATAATAATAAATAAAAAAAATGGTTAGCAGGGAATATTTAAAATTTTCAAAAGAGTTTAAATTTTGAATTTTATTTTATTAAATTTATTTATTTTTCTAGAAATTTCAATAGATTTAATATAGTCATATTTCAATAAATATGTGGCCCACCAGCGTTCGAGAGGTTCTGTACTCGAAGCTAATAAACGTGAGGTACTGGATTCGGTCCCAGATCGCGTTCGTCGGCCTAACCGTTCGAATTTTCCATGTTTTTTATCGAAACTTGCGGAAATATTGGCTAGGACATCTTAGAAAAATCCCCACGGTGGGCACTCCCCCTCAATACCAGGGCTCCCGTGCAGTCAATCGGCCTGAATCCTAATATCACCAATGCCTATGAATATGCATGCAAATGTTCGTAATTTTTAAACGGTAGTTTATAAAAACAATTTACTATCCACCTACTAACAATATCTGTTTGATTTATCAAACTATATAACATATTGAAGTAATACAGATTCGGAAACCCAAACCTTTATAAATTACATATTCAGAAATAAAGAGCACTTCACTGTCAGGAAGGCTTTTATAGTAGAACTAATAAACCAAAGACAATTTTAATAGAAAAGCTGGTTTTACGAAATTATTAAATTAAGCATAGTAATAAGTTATTAATGTTAGCGTGTAACAGAATAGAATATGAATATATTTTTTAACGTAAAAGATCTATAATGTTTGATAAGACTAAAGTGAGATGTAATACGCAATATATGTGTATGTCGTGAAGTATATTGCAATTATATATTTTAAATGAAAACATGAAACTCACTGGAACAGCTGAAGACATTTCGGCAAGATCTTGTATCATAATTATTGAATTATGCTGTAAAATTGAACAAAAAATAATCAATAATGTTTTGGTTTAATTGTAGTACTTTGTTTCCATGTCCTAAAAATTATTTTCACAAGCTGTATAATTATTATTTTTTTAAAATACTTATATATTATTTCACAAAATCCAGAGATTATTAAATGCATCGTCAACAAACATTATTGCTATAAAGAAAAACTCAAAGTGTCTGCATTTGGTTACAGTGTTTTTATTTATATATTTGTTTATTTATTTAAACTGTCGAAACATTATTGAAGAATATATATAGACATACATAATGGTTTGCTTATACTGTATCAATATCTTTCTTCAATTTGGTCAAAAATTATATACCTTTAAAAATTTTTCAAGTCTCAAAACATTTGATTTTTTAAATAACTATTTTTAAATTATTTTTAACCAAATTTTGAATTCTTTAACAAGATTATCATATTTATATATTAAGGGGTGCTGAATATTATTAATATTTTATGGAAATTGTTCTCGTAAAATTATGAAAATTTACATATATATGCACTGAAATGTAACAATATGAAGGATATTAAAGTTTCTGGAAAAGTGTTTCAATTTAATAAAAAATAATAATTTTAATTTTTCTGAATGTTCCCAACTAACTATCCCCCACCCCTTCATTTTACATTGTTATAGTTTAAAAATATATTCTTAACATATTTGGATATTACTTTATGGATTCATTGGTAAGACAGTTTTCCAAGGTTTTTTATTTATTTATTTATTTATTTATTTATTTATTTATTGTTGGAATCATGAAATTTTATTCAGATTTTTAACATTCAACCGTAAAACCACTTCTAAAAAAATCATCTTACCAATGAATGCACAAATTAATGCGCATGTATGTTTAGAATGTATTGGTAAGCTACAGTAATGTAAAATCAAGTGGACAAAACTAAAATTAGTTAGCAAAGAGAATTTTAAACAATCTTAAAAAATTTTAATTTCAATTTTATTTTCTTAAGTTTAAATTACATTCCTTAATAATAATAAACCATTTTAATTCTGAAGCAGACATATTGTAATATTTCCCACAATAAACTCGTTCTTTACATTATGCCTTTAGGTTATATACATATATATATATATATTTATTTATTTATATATATTATTTTTTATTTACTGCAAAAATTCTTAATCATACGTATTTAAATGCAGTTGCTTTAAGTTTAATAGCAAGAAAATTAATTTCAAGTATCCATATAAATATTGTATTCCTTTTCAGAATGTTTTATGATGATGGTACTGTATGTTTGGCAGTAGAACATTTCCATTCTTATTTCTTAATACGTTACCAATAGAATTATACTTAAATAAAAACTCGTTTAATACCTAATTAATTCCATTTACTATCAATAAATTTCGTAAGTTAAATAATTTTAATTTTTTTTTTTAAGTATTATTTATTTTTTTATTTAAGCATCTCTCCCTCTCTCTCTTTTCTTTCTTTTTTTTTTTTTTTTTTTTTAACTCTCTCAAATATCAATTTTTTTTTAATGTGATAATATTATGGTATTGTATTTCTTATCATCTATTAATTTTAAAAAATAAAATTAATTTTAAAAAGTTATCTGATATATCTGTAAATTGTAATTTGTCTCTTCCTGTTTATGTCACTATGCTGGTTTTCTTTTAGTGTTTATCCACAGTAAAGGTTTATTTATTTATATATATTATATATATATAATATTTAAAATGTGGCACTGGAATGTTTTCAACAATTGTTTAATACACGGTTTCTTAACCTAATGTTCAAAGACCCCCTAAAAGATTGTGGAATAGATATTTCAAGTGAAAATTAGCTGAAAGATATTATATTATTACTTCATAATATGATGTACAAATAAAAATTGTATTAATTGAATTTATTATTAGGAATTAGCAAAGGTGTCTACATATCTAAATATAGTTTACTCAAAAGAATTTGAAATAATAATATTACTTGTCGCAGATAAAGTGTATAAGGATTGAGATTTTAATTTGAAAGCCATATCCCAAATAAATTTGTTTTGAATAATATATATATGTATATATATTAAGAGGAAAACTTACTTGCAAACAAACCATTAGGTGGCCTTTATTCAATTATTAGAGGGGTCTGTGAAATAAAAACGGTTAAGAAATCCGATATGAAAAATTTGGTATACACTGAAAGGTGCAACAAAACATTTCTTATTAAATAATGTGTAGATATAATTTTTGACATCAAAATAGCTGTATATTTCTGTTTTTCTACATTGATAATATCTTCTTTAATTACTGCTTTGTTTCTGAATTTGTATACTGTTACTACAACTTACACTATTTGCTTAATTTATAATATGAGTTAATATTTTGAAATTTGTTTAATTATTAATTCCACAACAAAATAATAATTATAATTATAATTATAATAAAATAAATAAATTCAAATAATCTTGAATTTCAGTATTTTAGAGTATACGTTTTATGAAAATTAGAAAACAAGTTTATAGAAATAAATAAAAATGCTTTGTCAAACAAAAATGCCTCAAAAAATTATAGATGCTTTGTTAATTATGAAAAAGAAATATTTAAAAAAAATAAATGTATTTTTTAACTATGACTAGCTTATCAAAATTGAAAATTTCTCATTTTTCTTGCAAAGCTAACTCTTTAATTTATATCTGTTATTTTTTAAAAATCACTTATAAATTTAATAAATTCACCAACCTTTTGTTATATTTTTAGCTCAGTTTTTAATTTTAGCATTTTTTTTTTTTTTTTTTTTTTTAAGATATCACTTTTTTTTTCTTTTTTTTTTTTAACTATGGTAGAAAAAAGCAATAAATTTGTAACTTAATCATCTTTCCTATACCTGAAGAGACTAACGAGGCAGACAACTTATGACTCCTAAGGATGTCAATATCTCTACTTAAAAAGATATTCAAAAAATTTTGAAAGTATGTCTTATTTTTCATTTATTTATTGAACACGTTTAATGTATTTAAGGTATCCGGACATATACTTGATACATATACTTGATACACTTATTTGATATCAGTTATTGTTCTAACACAAACTTACGCGAAAAATATAGCCTACTTAAAACTTACTTAATGTTAATTTAAAGTAAAGTAAAACACCAGAACTTTATTTTATCAACTATATAATAAAATAGCTAGTCGATTTTTTTTTTTTTTTTTTTTTTTTTTTTTTTTAAGTTTAGGTTGCTATTTTTAGTTTCTATTTTTTTTTTTAATTGCATTTACAGTAGTTATTTTACGACAATATTTGTGTTTACTCAGAACTTTACTAGAAATATTACTATTATAGTGTAATTTTATTTATAAAATTAACATGAATATTTAGCACGGTACCGAATGGGTACAGTTAAGAACTAAACACGGGTAATGAAGATTATACAAACAACCTCTTCAGGAGTTTACAAATTGTCATTACGCTGAAAAAAATTTCCACGACTGACATCTAGAAAATAATTTGTGGTTCTAGTAAAAAGAGTTCTATGTCATCATTACAAATTCTATTTCCCTTTCCTAACGAGTTCTAGACACCCCTGTTACAATTCTAGAGCTTTTTCCTATATCATCGTGGTCAAATCTATTTAACAAACTCTAGCACAAGAAATGAGTTTTAGTAACCATAATTATAGTCTATGAATCAATTCTAGGATCAAAGCGAGAATTTCTAGTAATGCAAAGATTGAAAATAAAATGTATTGTTTCACTATCTAGAAAAGTTTAGACTAGAAATTCTCGATCATTTTGTCTATTAAGTTTATTTGTTTACTTTATAAGCATAAATCCAAAATCTATATTTCCAGTTTTAGGATTCAGAAAAGGACAACTTATTCTTCTATATGAAGGTGATATATTTTTTTTTTCTCACAGTAAATGTTGCAGAAATTTAACTCAAGTTCTTTAAGAATTAACTTCGGATTTGGTTTTTATTTTTTTTTATTTTATTTATTTATTTATTTTTTTTTTTTTAGGTTCAAACATGGTTTTAAAAAAAAATTAATTAAATTCAAAACTTTATCAATATTGTGTGTGTGTGTAATTACCCATACTTTTTTAAATTCTTAAATTTCAAGTCTTTGGTAAAAAATTTAAGCGACGCATGTACTATCAGAAAAATTATTATCATATATTTAAAATGACTAATCATAAATTGGAAACTATATATTACATTCATTTTAATATATTTTCAACAGAGGACAATATGCAAGCTAAGTTAATATCGTTTCATTATGTGATAATTATATTATTTTAAATTACATCCAGAACTTTCTAAAATAATTTCTTAAAAACTGCCGTCATACGAAAGCATAAAATACTAGGCTGAAAATTCAAAACAAAAAAGCATTTAACGATGATAGGAAAATATCTAAATTGTAACAAAAGTCGTTCATAGCCAAACAAAAATTTAATTATTGGGAATTTTTATTGAAACGTAATCAATAATAATGTTATACTTACTTTTCTCAGTTATTATTTAGTCTATTTCTACAAAGTCCTAAAATTCGAACTGTAGAAATATTAGACAATACAGTCGTATGATATTTAAATAAAGTGCGTTTAAATTTAATTAAAGGATTGTTCCACATTTCTCCAGTAAAGTTATCATAATCCAAATTATTGCAAATAATTTGAAGCATGCTGAAAATTGGACACTAACAAATGAAACTGTATTTAATTTTTATTTGGGAGACCATTTAGAGCAAGACATAAACCTTCTCTTTTTTTTTTTTTTTTATTACGAAAAGAGCTGTCTTTATTATACTTTTTATAAATTTTGTCGCAAACTTTCTCTTTTACTTGTCCTCTTTTGGATATAATCTTAAATATAACACTTTTAATATAGTTAACATATTTCAAAGAGAGAGAATTTAGCGAATGTATAATTTGTATTATATATATATATATATATTTTTTTTTTTTTACAACATTGTAAAATTGCTTGTTGTTGGTTGGTTTTATAGTATGAAGATATATAACCACAATTTCTGAGTAAACTGTTCAATTTTGGTAACTATTTCTCCTTTTCTTTTGGAAAAAGTTAGTGTTAATAATGGATAATATATATATATACATATATATATATATATATATATATATATTAATATTGTATTAATTGTTGTAGGAGAGACCGGGGCTTATTGGAATAGATTTTATTTTTTGATTTTTCTAATTTGTTGTATAGTACTTAGAGAAAATCTGATGAATGCATCGAAAAGCTACGTAATCATGTATAACTCATCATTAAGTACGTGTTTAAATAATCCCCCCCCCCCCGGAAATAGAAAAAAAATGCAAGTTTTCTAAGAGCTTGCAACTATGCTATCTAACCTCGGGTGCGGGAGGAGTTGGCATAACATGATATGGATAGGGATACTTAGGTAGAACCCAGCAATTTTTGAGGAAAAGTATTGTGGAAATTTTTAATGTACAATTCAATGACTACGGTGAATTTTATTCTTAGTTCCTTAGCTTTTTTTTATGTTTTGTATTTAGTTTGATATATACATATCTACATATATATTTAGGGGCTATTCAGCACATTCGGATACCTTAAGAAATGTAATCTAAATTTCTGTTTATATATGATTATAATTCCAATTATATTATCATATGTTTTATATAAATCCTCTTTCTCGTTAGTCTCGTAGAATATAAAAACGTTTGATTTCAGAATGTATTGTTTTGCACAAAAAAAAATAAAAATAATTAATTAAATAATTAAATGAAATAAAATTAGCTCTGTCAACTTTTCTTTCAGACATATGATTTGAGTTAAATATTGACTCAGCATTCGTCCTTGTATATTACTGACTATGTGATATAATGTAAAGGTTCTCATCATTTCTTTATTGTATATATATATAAAAAAAGATAAAATATTCACTTATAAAAAAAAACTGAATCATATATCTTCATAATGTACCAAAACATAATAAATTTCTTTGAAATAATGTTTGATTCACTTTAATTTTTATTTATTTATTTTCATGTATTTATTTATTTTTTAAATTTTTCTTCTTGTCTTAATTTTTAATGACTTGGTTGATTTCCTGACATTAAGATAATTATTTTTAAACTGTAATCCAGATGTATAAAAATAATCCAAAATTACCTGACACATATACGGCAATGAAATCAGAATGTTTACAATGGTTTAAAATGGAAAAGTTATCATTAACATTTATTTTTTTAAAAGAGACCACCTACATAAAAATCAAAATTTTGTTAAATATAAAAACACATTATTTAAATATTCCTTATATTATAAATTAGCGCAAATGAGAGTTCTAAGAAATATTTTTGTATTTATACGTGAAGTATATATTTTTTCTAAGAATTTTTTTTTTTCGGAAAATGGTTATTTAAACACTATTTTTCAAAAAAAGACTAATAATGTATGCTTGTTTTTCTATTAAACCAAAATATTTAAATTGCCAATTTTTACCTTACTTTTGTCGGTAAACTTATAACGTCTATTTAATTTCATGTTGTATTCTAATAAAGCAATTGAAATCTTTCAGTTTTTTTTTTTTTTTTTTTTTTTTTTTTTTAATCAAAGTATTCAGGTTTTTAAAGTTTTTTTTTTTTTTTTTTTTTCCCACTGATCTCACCAACTGAAATATAAAATTTTAATTTTCTATGACTTACCACGTACTTTTTAAAAGAAATTATATATTAAAATTTAATATTATTAATTCCTTTACGAATTTTAATACCTTAATTAATTTCAGAATTTTATCACTTCTTTAAAGAGACAATAAAAATTGCTACTTATTTTTATGTAATATATATATGTTGACGAATCAAGGATAATATTACTATTAATTTTTATATTACATTTGCTTATTCAAAGTAATATTATCTTATGTAAAGGTCAAAACTACCCACAGGCAGGAGAAGCATAAGCAACTAGTAGCATATTCAAGCATAAGCAACAAGTTTCAGTATTCATGCTTCGGTGATTTAGTAATCTCGGAAATTCTAGTTGATCTGCATTCTCTAATTAAATACGTAAATTATCTTATCTTATATATAATTTAATAATGGATAATATCAAAATATAATAATCTAATGCAACAAATAAACAAATTGCTGATTGACATTTTGGTTGGATAATTAGTTAATTCATGGATAAAAATTACAACTTAGGAACTAGATTGTTGTCCATAATTATGAGCGTATAACACTTAGTCTCGCCGACAGCCAAAAACAATGTTATTCTTTAGAAAAAAAAAATTGCATAATTTCTCATTACCTAACCTATTTTTTTTACTTTCTCTTACCCATAAGGTAGAGAAAGTATTGTTTTTGGGTCAAATTTTCGAACGCGAGATTTTGTTATATTTACACGTTTTGAGGTCCACTGAATACGAAAATCATGTTTTTAGCAAATGGTCTGTGTGTATGTCTGTGTGTCTGTCTGTGTGTCTGTCTGTGTGTCTGTGTGTCTGTCTGTGTGTCTGTCTGTTATTAACTTTCTCTTACCCATAAGGTAGAGAAAGTATTGTTTTTGGGTCAAATTTTCGAACGCGAGATTTTGTTATATTTACACGTTTTGAGGTCCACTGAATACGAAAATCATGTTTTTAGCAAATGGTCTGTGTGTATGTCTGTGTGTCTGTCTGTTATCAGCATATCTCAAAAACAAATTATGGCAGAAAGTTCAAACTTGGTATTCTAAATGTGTATCATATAGGGATGCTACAGTAAGCTTTTCGTTAAGATCAAACAAATGGTTCGTGTACAGGGACAATCAAGAGAATTCTAATACATTACGTCTATGGGGGAAATTGCAGGTAAGTAGAGTTTAACGTCTATAGACTGCACTAAACCAAATGAAACAAATATATATTTTTTGTAATAGAGATAGTTAACTGGGAAAAAAAATTGTGTATGTAGGAGCCTCGCCTCCCCCCCCCTGGGGGGGAAGTCCCCCCTCGAGGGGAGTAAATTTTCATGATGGGTATCTTTCAAAAGAGCTCGTCAATACCTTTAAAACGAATGGTTGAACCATCGATAATTTAAAACAAAGTTATCGACTTTTTTCACTTTTAACGAAAAAAAAACTTAGAAAAAAAAATCGTATTTTTTTTTTTTTTTTTTTTTTTTTTTTTTTAATACTGAGAATAAAATGGACTTTTTTTTTTTTTGGATATTTAGTGTTACACTACTTCTCTAATATGGAAATCGTCTGCATTATCATAAAAGATGATTTTTTCAAATAATAATTTTAATAAATTATTTTTTAAAAAGAGAATTATATTTTAATAACCGAATTAAATTTTATATAAATCTAGGTGCATTAATGAAACGGGGGTTGAGGGGGGCGGTAGCCCCCCTCACACAGAATTTATTATCAAATGAAACTCTTCCGAAACCTAATACATACATAGCGTTTACATAACATGGTTATCTTACCTCTTAATCTCCAACCTATATTTATAGTAATAAATTTCAGGGTAAGAGAAAGTCGTGTGAGTGACACACCAGATTATTTAATCTCGTTTTCACATTCAGAATTTCACAATCGTTAAATTAGTACTCGTTTTTGAAAAATTGATTTTAACGTCCTTAATATTTCATTTTCTAGCTAAAAACGCACTTAGTTACTTTTTTTTTCTTTTTTTTAGCTCAAAAGTAAAATATTAAAAATTAAAACATTAAATGTTAAAAAAACGAGTAGCAATTTAACGGTTATAAATTTTCTGAATGTGAAAAGGAGTTTAAAAAAAAAAAAAAAATTGCGGTCGGGGGACCCTTGTCGGGTACGAAGTTCCTTACGCCGTTTCTGCAATTCCGAATTCGATTTGATATGGAGATCTAGATTGTTTATTCTCTTTCTTTCTCACACTATTTCATTGATTATTTTCTATCTTTTTTTTTTTTTTTTTTTTGCCCTCAATGCAAATAATGCAAAGTAAGGAATCAATTTAAAAAGTTACATTTAATATTAGAACGAAAACATTTGTTTATTTTAAATTAAATATATATAAACAACGAGGATTTGGTGACGAGAAAGGAATTCTAAAATAAACTAAATAATCTGGTGTGTCAATCACACGACTTTCTCTTACCCTGAAATTTATTACTATGAATACAGGTTGCAGATTAAAAGGTAAGATAACGAGTACTGTTATGTAAACCTGTGTTAAACAATTCATATTAGGCTTCTGAAGAGTTTTATATGATAATTAGTTCTGTGTGAGGGGGGCTACCGCCCCCTCAACCCCCGTTTCATTAATGTACCTACATTTATATAGAATTTAATTCGGTTGTTAAAAAATAATTCTGTTTTTAAAAAATAATTTATTTAAATTATTATTTAAAAAATTATCTTTTATGATAATGCAGACGATTTCCATATTAGAGAAGTAGTATAACACCAAATATAAAAAAAAGTCCATTGTATTCTCAATATTTAAAAAAAAAAAAAAAAAAAACGATTTTTTTTTTTTCTGTTTTTTTTTTTTTTTTTTTTCTTTAAAAGTAATCGATAACTTTGTTGAAAATTATCACAGATCGATGATTCAACCATTCGTTTTAAAGGTATTAGCGAGCTCTTTTGAAAGATACCCATCATGAAAATTTACTCCCCTCGAGAGGGGACTTCCCCCCCAGGGGGGGGGGCGAGGCTCCTACATACACAAAAAAATTTTCCCAGTTAACTATCTCTATTACAAAAAGTATATATTCGTTTCATTTGGTTTAGTGCAATCTATAGACGTTAAACTCTACTTACCTGCAATTTCCCCCATAGACGTAATGTATTAAAATTCTCTTGATTGTCCCTGTACACGAACCATTTGCTTGATCTTACCGAAAAGCTTACTGTAGCATCCCTATATGATTCACATTTAGAATACCAAGTTTGAACTTTCTGCCATAATTTGTTTTTGAGATATGCTGATAACAGACAGGCACACACAGAGACACACACACAGACACACATACAGACATACACACAGACCATTTGCTAAAAACATGATTTTCGTATTCATGGGACCTCAAAACGTGTAAATATAACAAAATCTCGTGTTCGAAAATTTGACCCAAAAACAATACTTTCTCTACCTTATGGGTAAGAGAATATCAGCATACTAGACCATTACTTTGGGCCTTTGCGTTCCTTCTTAGCAACCGTAACTAGGGTGAAAAAGTAGAAATCGCTAGGGTTCTTCTTTCTGGCGAGAGAAATTCGCATGGAGAGAGCGTGACGCTTTTTCTTTGCGTGACGATTTCTACTAGTTAACTACTACCGCAACCCGCGTTAAGGAACTTCGTTCCAAAAAAAATAGGTAATGAGTAATTATGAAAACAAATTTTTCCATAGAATAACATGGGCCTTGACTGTCGACCACATTAGTTATTGTATACTTATCCAACCAAAGTCACAACTTGTTTTCTCATCTACTTTTGCGTATAATTTTTAAACAAATAAACATATAAATTTGAAATTTTGTGATATATGTTCCTTTTCAAATCATTAATCGAATTTTATGTAACTTAAATAATAATTTTGAAATTGATATTAATTTAAGTTTTTATATGAAAAATGAGCTTCAGAAGAAATGAAAATTTTCATAATTTTATAAAAGAGAACTAAATGTGAAATTACGTTAAGGACGCATTACACATAGGTAAAGATAAAGAGGTTTCCAAATGTTAAATTCAAAACAGATGTTCCTCCCTGTATTCACATTTCTTTTTCTTCTTCCTCTTCCCCTTTTTCTGTATGTAAATAATATTTTAAAAAGTTTACATACAGTATGTACATGGTTCGTAAATTATTTTTTATTTATTTATTTATTTATTTATTTTCAAAAAGTCGCATCTTTAACGCCATTTCCCATATAGGTTATTTTCTTTTTTTTTAGAATTTTGAAAATTTCCCAAAGTTTGTTTTTGAAAAAATAAATAAATAAATAAATATTATTAGTTCAAAAATTTTTGCTGATGCAAATATATATATATATATAATTAATATACAGTCGGCAGCAAAATTATTCGAGCGCTAGCAATAATTCCTATGTTTAAAAAAAGTACACTTAATACTATTTTGTTAAATAAATCTTTGTCGAATCATGTTCTTAGACTGACTAAGAACATGACTAAGGATTTATTTAACAAAACAGCATTAAGTGTACCTTTCTTACATAGGAATTATTGCTAGCGCTCGAATAATTTTGCTGCCGACTATATATATATTTAATTAATGATTTGATAGCAAACATTCACCCAAATTTTACGTTTCATGTATTCATTCTTTAAAAAATTATGCGCAAAACAAAGGAGACCATAAAACAAACTGTGATTTTAATTTTTGACACCAATGTATTTCAATAAGCATTTATAGAAACTTGTATATATATTTATTATTTCTACATTTTTTTTATTTCTACATTTAGGATGAGTTCTTGAAAGGTGGGACAGCAGTGTGTAATACAGTCGGCAGCAAAATTATTCGAAAGCTCGCAATAATTCCTATATAAAAAAAAAGTACGCTTAATACTGTTTTGATAAATAAATCCTTGTCGAATCATGTTTTTAGACTGACTAAGGACATTACACGACAAGGATTTATTTAACAAAGCAGTATTAAGTGTACTTTTTATTTACACAGGCATTATTACTAGCGCTCGAATAATTTTGCTGCCGACTATAGATATCTAGCTTGGTTATAAAGGTACTCTACGAAGTTTGTTGTGAGATTTTATAGTTGGCGAGGTTTTGGGATATTGAGGCTGAGGTTGAGTGGGTTTTCTTGGAGAGACTTTTGAATAGTGTTAGAAAGTACAGTCGGTAACAAAAGTGTCCGAACACCAGCAAAAATTCCTATGTAAAAAAAGTACACTTCATACGGTTTTGTAAAATAAATCCTTATCGAATTATGTTCTTTGACTGACTAAGAACAGGATTCGACAAGGATTTATTTAACAAAACCGTATGAAGTGTACTCTTTTTTTACATCGGAATTTTTGCTAGTGTTCGGACACTTTTGTTACCGACTGTATGCAAATTGATTCTCCAGTGATGTTTAAGATAAAGCAAATTTAAAGTCAAGGTCAGTTGGAGAATGAGTAAAATTACAGGTCTCATGAGTAAAATTATAATAAATGAGTAAAATTATAGGTCTAGGACATGATTTGCCCATTCTTAGAAAATGTCTATGTGTGTGTATGGCAAAATTATGTGGCAACTGTATAGTCGATAACAAAAGTCTCCGAACACTAGCAAAAATTCCTATGTAAAAAAAGTACACTTAATACAGTTTTGTTAAATAAATCCTTGTCGAATCCTGCTTTTAGACTGACTAAGAACAGGATTCGACAAGGATTTATTTAACAAAACTGTATTAAGTGTACTTTTTTTATATAGGAAATTTTGCTAGTGTTCGGAGACTTTTGTTACCGACTGTACCTCAGATACTACTGCACAAAAATTCATACGAAATGATATGTAGTTGTACCTTAACATAAATCACACTTGTTCATGTTAACATTATAACTTACCAACTTTTGGTTGTTATCCCGCTTTTCCTAAACTTTTAACATGGCAATAAAGGATGAAAATCTGTATAAATGTGTAGAAGAAGAATTATCTTTAACCAATCATTAGGAAATTAAAAAGAATTATTTATAATAGTAATAGTCAACTAGGATTTTTTATTTATTTATTTATTATTATTATTATTATTATTATTATTATTATGTAGGAGTATTATTGCATAGCTTCAAGTTTTTAATATGAATATCTTTGGAAAGAACTCATCAGTACCTTTAAAACAAATTATTTGAAACATCGATACGTGTTAATTTAAATCAAAGTTATAGATTATTTTCATTTGTAACCGAAAAAAATAAAATAATTTTTTTTTTTTAAATGCCATTTGTAAAGCATGAAATTGACTTTCTTTGGATGTTTAGCGTTATACTTCTCTGGGACAAAAATCGTCTGCGTTCATCATGGAAAACGAATTTGATAAATAATAATTTTAATAAATTATTTGTACTGAGTGAATTTTTATAGAAAATTACAGAAGAAAGTTTTGTGATGGCCACAACATATTAAATTTTATTTTGTCATAGAAAAAAATAAAATTAAACTGAGTACTTTATATATATATGTTCCGGGCAATGTAAATAATTGGGCATTGTTTATAATGCCCGGGCAATTTAAAAAGTGCCCAAAAGGATATGACAAAATGATAAATTATGTTGCAAATATTACATTGCCCGGTCATTATGTATAATGCTAAAAGTCAAGTGGGCAATTTAAAAATCATTTTTATTCATATTTCTTATAAAAAATAACAAATTTTTACATACCTAACTGACAAAGTAACAAACAAAAAATAACAAATAAAATTTCACATGCTGACAAACAAACCGGTGGCGATGAAATAAGTACAAACAAAACTTAAGTCCAAATAAAAATAATGTATTAGATATGTACGTACTTACAAATTTATATTTACACAAAATGTCAATATGTAGCAATACATAGAGGGTCTATTTATTAGAGCAGCTTCCACTTTGGTGACATTTCGAGTTACATAGCTTTTTTTCTTTACGACACTTGCACTTGTCGGATTTACAGCCACCTTTACAGCCACATCGACTATAGCCTTGGCCCCCTGTCTTGGATGACAATCTTGCACATTCTCTTAGTGAAATCTCTGTCTGTGGAATATCTTCGCCCTATATAATCTTCTCATTACATATTGTAAATTGGTTCCTGGCATAAAGTTGATTTAGAATTCCGTGTTTCGTGCCTAATTTATACAGATTAGTATCTGTTACTTCAAGAACAAATGCCAAAATATTTCTTCCATCGGTGCGACCTCTGTCGACATCTGGGACTCGAACTCTAACTGTGTCACCTTTTTTAGCATCATGGTATTTTGAGTTAGAAGTTAGAACCATTTTTTTAGCTTGTTTCTTTAGATTGCTTGCTGAAATCTGCCTAATTTTTAATATGTCGGCTTTCCTTTTTTTCACATAGGGTTCTTCCGGGGAATCTTCATGCCCGAAAGATTCTTGAAATTCTTTATTATGTAAATCAGGGCTTGGTTTAGCTAGCAAAGTTAAGTTTGAACATAACTATCAAGAGAAAGTAGTTCCTCCTCATCATGTTGACTTGGACCTGGTAGCTCCGCTAACACATGTGACTCAGGTTTATTTTGCAGTGGACCTTTTTCTACAGACTGTAAATTGTTCTGAGCTTTTACTAGAACTTCTAAGTCCTCTTCACAATTTATATTATGCAGAACGTCTGTGGGTAAAAAACTTTTTAGACCAACTTTTAACTTTGTCTCAAACATGGCCTCATACGGAGTACAGTTGATGCCACTATGATGAGCTCTGTTCTTCATTAGCTGTACAAAACGTAAGCCTTCTGACCATTTCCTGGTGCTATTGTCTTCTAGCCACGAACAAAGCATATTTTCCACGTGCTGATTCGCACGTTCTATGGAACCCTGACTTTGAGAGTGTCTGGGCTTCCCATGCACCATCTTCAACTCGGGCCACATGCTACATAGTTCGCTAATAGTACTGTTAGCAAATTCTCTCCCATTATCACTATGCAAAATACTGGGCGCACCAAAAATTGCAAAAATATCCAAAAGCACATAAGCTACTTCTTCTGCTCTTTTGCTTTTAAGAGGTCGAAGTTGAATAAACTTAGTAAGATGGTCTTGGTATACAAGTATGAATTTATATTGATCATCAGCTTGTGACTGCATGTCAATTAAATCGACTTGACATCTTGAATTCATATTCTTACTTAGTATCGGTCTAACAACTAAACCTTTTTTTTGGCACACTGTGTTTTTTTTCGCAGGTCATACATAAATTTAGATATGTAATAATCATTTCCCTTGTAATGTTTTTATACTTTGAATTTAGCTCTTTTTCCATACGGTTTCGACCACCGTGCCCAATTGCTATATGTGCATCATGTAAGAGTTGAAATATCTCTTCCCCATGTACGTAAAATTTTATCTGCTCTTTACCTTCCTCTACAGGAACTATCAACTTTTCCTTCTCTCCAATAGTCATTACGTCAAACCTACGTAAACGCTGATAATCCTCGGGTTTTTTATTTACCACTTTGCTTCTAGATGTTTTAACCTTTTCTATTAACTCCAAGTATTGTGGCTTTGTGAGAATTTGTGTATTCTGAGCTTTTGATGAACATAATTCATCCAGATGTTCATTAAAACGATGCTTCATGTCACTGACATCAGTTACTAACTGTTCCTGCATTTTATTTTATAGAAAAATCACTAACACTAAATAAACAGAACCCAAAGTCAATTTACATCAATAAGCATTTGTCGCACATAAGCTAAATAACATGCAAAGACAACCGGAAAACGTAAATAACGCGACGCAAGCCACAGGTACCGGCACAGGCGACAAGCGACTGAAAATGAATGCTGATTGGCCAGCCAGAATCACACCCTACACACGTGGTTGTCCCATTGCTGTCAATTAATCAAAGTGCCCAAAGAAATAATAGCGGTATTTATAATGACCGGGCAATGTGAGAAATTATCGTAAAGTAATTCAAATTTATCAAATTGCCCAATTTTAATAGTCATTATTCATAATAACCAAGCATTATGAATACTGACCTAAATAATTACATTGCAGGTAACATATATTTATATATATATATATATAATTATTATTATTTAAATACATGAAAATAAAAATTATATTCAGTTTTAGATAGTGATAATGTTGAGTACAATGTACTATAAATGTAAATGCAGTAAGAATTTATTTGGAACAGAACTGAAATTTCACAGGCAATAGTTCTTCTGTATTGCGTAAATCTGCGGCCAGACGTCTATCACCTCCAGTCAAAATGATTATGACTGTCAAATATTCGATGCGATAAATATTAAATTTCGAACGATGGTATAGGAATTTTCGAAATCAAGAAATCGGTTTATTCTTATCTCTAAACTAAAACTGATTATAACAACTATATATTCTGCATGAAAAGTTAAAATTCATTAATTTCATAATTTTAACACATATTCGTAAACTTTTAATCTGCCATTTCAATGTAACGAATAAATATATAAGTAAACTAGCAGGCTTTGACTGCTTTGCTAGTCCCCAAGAATTTTCAAAAAACGTTAATCATTTATATTTTAAATCACTTTATAAATAAAAACTAAAATACAAATCCATTGAAATCTTTTAAAGCCTCGTTTCTGATGTCCACTGCCTTCGGCAGCATGTCCTCCGCCTATGTTAAATTGGTTCCGGGTCCCCACTGCTTGCATTTGCGTCTTAACCAAACATTTAAATGTAGAGATCAAAATGGACCTCCATGGAAAATTTTGCAGCACTGCGATCAGCCATTTGCCTACAAAGCCAGTAACACACCTCTAACTTGTTACTTTCGAAAAAACTTCGTTTTTTCGAAAACCGGGCTTCGCGGAGAATCAGTAGAGATCAAAACAGACCTACATGCAAAAATCTGTAGCTCTGCCATCAGCCGATTGCCTACAATGTGACGGGCACACACCCACGCGCAACCTTTTTTATTATATGTAGAGACGATAATAAAATTAAAGATATATATATATATAATCAAGCAAATTACTTGTTTTATTTTATAGCTTACTTTGAAAAAAGGCTCTTTTCATAATATTGTAATTTATTAATAACACAGTGATGAGCAAAATTTTATTATTCCTCTTTCCTTTTTCTTGAAATTTCCGCCTGTTATAATCCATATAATATTTCTCTAACGTGGACCAGTTTCAATTATTTTTTATTGAAGCGATACGATACACGAGGATAAAAAAAAAATAATATTTATACATGGACCATATTTAAGCATGCGGACTTGGCTCAATGGACTAATAAGAAAAAATGAGGACATTTGTCTGATGAGATTATTTTACGAAAAAATATATTTTTAACAGTTGTTTCTTCAGAACCTTTGCAAGCGTCATTTTAAACCTAGCAATATTTTTAAAATATATACAGAATATGAACTTTTGTGTCATAAATTGACTAAAAAACACAATCATAAAAAATATAATCAAAATAGGAATTAGTTTATTTTATTTTATTTATTTATTTTTAAACAACCCCCCCCCCAAAATATATATATATATATATATATATATCAAAATTAATAAAAAGTCATCGCCAAAATGACGACAAAAATTTAAAAGGGGTTGTGGGAGTCCTATATTGCTAGTTTAAAATAAAATAACAGTACTAAAACAGTGCTCTACACATACTTTATAGTATATAAATAATAAATTATTTAACAACTTTTACAAAAATTAACACAGAGTTAGTTAAATACCTAATTGTTTTCCTTTTTTTTTTTTTTTTTTTTTTTTTTTCTTTAATGAATATCTCTTTCTAAAACTTACTGTAAACCACAAACCACAATATTTACTTTCTGTTATCCATAAATATGATAAAGAAAGTACTGTTTTTGGGTCAAATTTTCGGACCTGAGTTTTTGTTATATTTATATAGTTTGAGGTCCCTTGAATCCGAAAATCGTATTTTCAGCAGTTGGTTTGTGTGTATGTTTGTTCGTGCAATTGTTCTCAGCATATCTCAATAAAAAATAGCAGCAGGATGTTCAAACACGGTACTCTAAATCAGCATCATATAAGAACGGTACACTAAACTTTTTGTTTATATCAAGCAAATAGTTCGTGTACAGGCACATCCAAGATAATTTAAGTATTTTATATATCTATGGGCAAAATTGTAGAAGTACAATTTAACATCTATAGGCTGCACTAAATCAAATGAAATGAACATTTTTTATATGCATGAAATCAATATTCGTGTAGAATATTGTAGCGTACGTGAGGGGTTCGAATGTTGTTCGAGAATGAAAGACGAAACTTGCAGAGGCTCAGAAGTTTATTTACAATAAATTACAGAAGAATACAGGTCTATAAACCAAGTACTTACTTCAGTTTCACCAATAAACACAGCTCAAATAGCAGTTAAAAACAGCAATTTCACATTAGAAACTGTATAGAATTAACACATACACTCCTTCTCATAATTATAAGGACACCCGTTTTTCTATATTAACTAAACACTGAACAATATTATTTAAACATATATATTTTTAATTAATTTGAATTTCATTAATAGACTATATTTAAAAAATTTTATCGTTTTTCTATCTTAAAAAACTTTAAATATGGTAAAAAGATGATTTTTCAGGTGTTCAGAATTATAAGGACAGCTCGAATTTTAGTAATTGCTTTCAGCTATTCTTTACATTAATATTTCATGGGGTCTCTTTTTAGGGTGAAACAGTCAGACATTCTCTCTGGTATATATATATATACATTTTTTTTATTATTATTATTCTGTTTCAATACCATTTTCATATAGCATATATGATATTCTTAATACATTTGAACTATTTAAAATTGCTTTCCACTTACATGCACTTTTCTAATATCATAAGTTAAGGTTTTTTCAACTTTTAGGCCATGGGAAAGGCATTAATACAAAAATTTCTTTTTTCAAACTATTTCTTATTGCTCTAAAAGTAGAGCAAAAATGTAAGTCTTGTTGAAAAAAATATTATTACCCCCCAAAATCTAACAAAAATCTGATAATTCCACGTTTAAAATTTGCGGATATTCTCTTGCTGTTCATAATAATAGAAAAAATTACTAAATTCATTCTGCCTTCAATAGAAGCAGCTCCACAGAGCACCATACATACACCTTTAAAATACTCGATTCATATCTGCCTTTAAAAAATCGCTCTGTTTTTCGTTATCTTCAGATCGTGCCAGTAACTGTTAAAACCATTTGGTTAATCTAGAATAAAATGTTTTTTATCCGAAAATGCAACATTTTACCATTTAATATTGTCTTTATTCAACTTTAACACAGACGTTCTTTCCCCTATTAAATGCTGATTGATTATTACAGGTTTTTTATTCATTTTAACATATTATTAATAATTTTAAACATGCATAAATGTGGACCCTAACCTTTCGTTAAAAATTACGAGCAAATTCAGCAGCAGTCATTATGAGTAGAACAGTAAGAAGAATTATGAGTCTTCGATCTCTGTAAAATAACTCTGATTTTGCATCAGATCTCTCTCCTATCGAACCAGCAGTTCAACCGTTTGATCACATTTCCTTCAGCAATTTTAGACCTTCGAATTTCATTAGAAATTCGGCGGATTGAAATTATCCTTCCACTTAAAAACACATTTATCATACTTCACTACTTGAACGTTCTTTTTTTCGAGAAATTATCAGTAATGTCCGTCCAAGAAAAATTGAAGGCTTATATATGAATTAATCTAGCCCAGTAGTTAACAAATTCGCATGTCAACTGTAATTTATCCGCTAGTAAGTTAAATAAAATGAAAAAAACTGGATTGTCCCTATAATTATGAACATCTAAAAACGTGGAGAAAAACACATTTTGCATTACTTTTTATTAATTTTCTTTTATATTTAAAAAATTATAACAGTTTTGGTTTTTAGAATACTAGATATATTAAGTGCACTTAGTATAATCTTGTTCACAATCATTTTTACATTAGTTATTTCAAAATATAAAGTGTCCTTATAAATATGAGAAGGAGTGTAGAGCAATTCACTATAATTCAAAGAGGCTTTGTCAGTTGATAAAATGCTAATTTTCTGAATTTCTAGTTTGATTTAGCGTTAAAATAGCCTAATTTTCCCTTAAAAACGTATTAAAAAGCTCCAATGCGGCAGGTAATGAATTTAGCACCAAATTTGGTGATTTTTTCCCCTTAGCGACTTTTTTAATGACATTTGGCGAGAAAATCCTTATTATTCATATACCAAAGATGGTAGCTGTACGATGATTGCTTAACGAGATACTAGCAATTTCCAGAGCAATCTGGGTTCGGTAGAGGGGTATAAAAAGAAATCCAGTCCGCCAAATCACAGTCAGTCTCAGATTAGTTTCCCCACCAATTCTCCATTGCTTCTGAAAGAGCCTTAACCTCTTTGAATTATATTCAATTGCTCTACTTCTTAATGCTATATAGTTTGTACTGTGAGATTGCTGTTTTCAACTGTTATAAGTCAGATATCCAGTGTTATAGAAGTCAAGGTATCCCACTTCTGTCTCTTGAACGTTTTTTCACATTCATCTGTCCACAGGAACTTCTGTTTGGCCTCCGTCAGCTTGTGTATTAGTTTGACAATATTCGACAAAACCTTCACGAACTTCCTGTAGTAAGTGCATAATCATTGGGAACATCCTAGTTTCTGTACGTTTTCAGGGCGACTTAGAAACCTTTGGACAGCCCCTACCTGCCTGGTCTCCGCCAAGCTTAAAGGTTACCATAAACAAAAAGGCCATTCTCGCCGCCACTCATCGAAGAAACATGAAGTACTGTAAAGTGGAGTTCTTTCGGCAACCTCCGCCCCGCGAGATGGCTTTCTCTTAGTTTCTGTCTAGTGATCGTAAAGTCAGGTTACTTTCTTTTATTTTGTCGTATGGAGTAGTTCCTCTTCACATGTCCGTGTCTTCTACAGCCCCAGAACTTTATCTTTGGATCCTTCACTTCTTTATTATTTTCAAGGCTGAGCAATCTCTTCGTGCCGTTTGCGAGATTTCTCTTCAATTTCTTCAGATCATCTGGTGTAGCATCTAATGAGACTGCTTTGATGGCATGGCGGTCTTTACGGGAGGCCTGTTGGGCTGCCTCAATCTTCAGTGCATAGCCTAAAGCTGATTCAAAGTTCTTGACATTGGAGAGTCTAAGTGCTTTCTGAGTCTCTGGATCTCGCACGGCATCGATAAGGTACTGAAGGGCCAAATCATCTCGAGTTTCAGCTTGGCAGTCGGAGAAAGCTAGGTGTGAAAGTCTCTGAATATCCGATGACCCAGCTCTTGCAAACTTTCACCAGCTTTTTGGTAACGGGAAATTACCTGGATACGACTTTTAGAACACTTTTCCCCAAAACGCAGCTCCAGTGCTCGTTCCAGGGCCTCAAACTCATTCCGTTCTTAATTCGAAATAGTTCTCAGTATATCGGCTGCATTGCCCCGTAATGCTGCTGCTAAATGGACTGTCTTGACAGGAGAGTCTCAGCCGTTAGCTTCAGCTACTATGGAAAACTGCGTTTTATATTCCTGCCAGGTGGAACTGCCGCCGTAGGTGGATAGTTTAATTGATTCTTGATTCTGGATTATTCTATCTCTCTTTTCATCTTTCTGGGGCATGGATTCTAACTTTTTTTTCATTTTTCTCTCAAAGTCTTCCTGTGTTCTCCTAAACTTGCTCTCTATCTCTTAAAGCCTTCCTTTCAACTCTTGATCAAAATTTTTTTTAACTTTCGCTTCAAAATTCTCCTCTATCTTCATAACTTTCTCCTCAAAGCTCTCTTCTATCTTCGTAACGTATTATTCTATGTTCATGACTTTAGCTTCTGTTCCACTCATTCTACTTTTCACAACTGATAATTTGCTCTCTATCACTTCTTTCATGGTTACCAAGTCATCCCTTACTGATGAGAGTTCTTTTTTCATTTCGTCTTGATTTAACTTAATTTCTTCGGTCAGTTCGTCTTTCATCTCTTCCTGTACTGCTTTCATTTCTTTAATTTCTTCACCCAAACTGTCTTTCATTTGTTTCATTTCTTCACCCATGCTTTCTTTCATTCCACTCATCTGGACAGCTAACCCTTTTAAAAGTTTCTTCCTTTCCTGCTCCATACCTCTAGTTATCACCATTTACAGACAATCCCACTTCTGACACCAGAAATGTTGCGTACGTGGGGATTTCGAATGTTGTGCAATAATGAAAGGCGAAACTTGCAGAAGCTATCAGAAGTTTATTTACAGAAAATCCCAGAAGAATACAGGTCTATAAACCAAGTATCAACTTCAGTTTTACCAATAAACACAGCTCAAATAACAGCTGAAAACAGCAATCTCGCAGTACAAACTGTATAGCATTAACACATAGTGCAATTGACTATAATTCAAAAAGGCTTAGTAAAACACTTATCAGACACAACGACTTTACTGGCGATTTTAGAGCCAACCACTGATTGGTGCCGATTTTCCGAAAAAAATCGTCTCTATTCCTAGTGTGATAGCGCACACCGGAGTTGCCCAATTTTTTTAGAGCTTTCTTGATAAAATTGTCTCTATACTCAATTCTTCCTTAGATTCATCCAATCAGAATGCGCTATTTTGATACGTCATATTTCCAAGATGGCGGAACAAGGAAATCGTGCAAAGGGAACATTTGAAAAAGAAATATTATCGTTAAGCACATTTCTTTCACCGTTTAATGATAAGAATTTTGAACTGATCGTTTTTATTTTCGTATGGCGATGTGACAATAGTGATAACAAAGATCAAAGTAAAAATAATAGTGCGATATTTTACACAAATGAAAGCGAAATTTAACACTAATCATTACGTATTTTATTCGCGCCGAGAAAAGTGATAAGCGTCAAAAAGTAGCCTTCTTTCATCCAATTTTTCCCCCGTCTGTTTTAACAACTGTGGTGTTTTCGTGAAGGGAAAATCGGCTCTAAAGTCAGCTCAGAAAGTGGTTGTTTCAAGAGTTGCCGTGTGTGATAAGCGCTTTAGTTGATAAAATGTTAATTTTCTGCATTTCTAGTTTGTTTTAGCGTTAAAATAGCCTGATTTTCCCGACTTTTGGCGAGAAAATTCTTATTATCGATGTACCAAAAATGGTAGCTATACGATGATTGGTTAACGAAATACTAGCAATTTCCAGAACAATCTGTGTTCGGTAGAGGGGTATAAAAGGAAGTCCAGTGCGCCAAATCACAGTCAGTCTCAGATTAGTTTCAGCCAATTCTTCATTGCTTCTGAAAGAGGCTTAGCCTCTTTGAATTATAGTCAACTACTCTATGTGTCTATACAGTTTGTACTGTGAGATTGCTGTTTTCAACTGCTATTTGAGCTGTGTTTATTGGTGAAACTGAAGTTAATACTTGGCTTAACATGTATTCTTCTGGAATTTTCTGTAAATAAACTTCTGAGCTTCTGCAAGTTTCGCCTTTCAGTATCGCACAACATTCGAGATCCCAACTTACGCAACATTTCTGGTGTCAGAAGTGGGATTGTCTGTGAATGGTGATAACTAGAGGTATGGAGCAGGAAATGAAGAAACTTCTACAAGGGTTAGCTGCCCGAATGAGTGGAATGAAAGAAAGCCTGAGTGAAGAAATGAAACAAATGAAAGACAGTTTGGGTGAAGAAATGAAACAAATGAAAGCAGTACAGGAAGAGATGAAAGCCGAATTGACCGAAAAAATTGAGTTAAATCAACACAAAATGAAGAAAGAACTCTCATCAGTAACGGATGACTTGGTAACCATGAAAGAAGTGATAGAGAGCAAATTATCAGTTGTGAAAAGTAGAATGAGTGGAACGGAAGCTAAAGTCATGAACATAGAATAAAACATTATGAAGATAGAAGAGAGCTTTGAGGAGAAAGTTATGAAGATAGAAGAGAATTTTGAAGAGAAAGTTAAAGAAAATTTTGATCAGGAATTGAAAGGAAGGTTTTCAGAGATAGAGAGCAAGTTTAAGAGAACACAGGAAGACTTTGAGAGAAAAATGAAAGAAATGTTAGAATCCATGCCCCAGAAAGATGAAAAGAGAGATAGAATAATCCAGAATCAAGAATCAATTAAACTATCCACCTATGGCGGCAGTTCCTCCTGGCAGGAATATAAAACACAGTTTTCCATAGTAGCTGAAGCTAACGGCTGAGACTCTACTGTCAAGACAGTCCATTTAGCAGCAGCATTACGGGGCAATGCAGCCGATATGCTGAGAACTATTTCGAATTAAGAACAGAATGAGTCTGAGGCCTTGGAACGAGCACTGGAGCTGCGTTTTGGGGAAAAGTGTTCTAAAAGTCGTATCCAGGTAATTTCCCGTTACCAAAAAGCTGATGAAAGTTTGCAAGAGCTGGGGCATCGGATATTCATAGACTTTCACACCTAGCTTTCTCCGACTGCCAAGCTGAAACTCGAGATGATTTGGCCCTTCAGTACTTTATCGATGCCGTGCGAAATCCAGAGACTCAGAAAGCACTTAGACTCTCCAATGTCAAGGATGTTGAATCAGCTTTAGGCTATGCACTGAAGATCTAGGCAGCCCAACAAGCCTTCCGTAAAGACCGCCATACCATCAGAGCAGTCTCATTAGATGGTACACCAGATGATCTGAAGGGATTGAAAAGAAATCTAGCAGACATCACGAAGAGATTGCTCAGCCTTGAAAATAATAAAGAAAAGTGGAGGATTCGAAGATAAAATGATGGGGATGTGGAAGACACGGACATGTGAAGAGGAACTACCCCATACGGCAGACTAAAAGAAAATAACCCGGCTTTACGATCACTAGAGGGAAACTAAGAGAAAGCCATCTCGCGGGGCGGAGGTTGTCGGAAATTAAAGAGCCCCACTTTATAGTATTTCATGTTTCTTCGATGAGTGGCGACGAGAATGGACTTTATGTTTATGGTCAAGTTAACAACACACCTGCCGTATGATTCTGGATACTGGAGCCAACGTAACCATCATTAGAATGGATGTAGCTCAAGAGCTTAAAGGTCATCTGGACGCCGCCCTGCGTTATATTCCAGACTGTGACCGGTGACGAAAACAAAATATATCGAAAAATGAACTTGACCACCATGTTTGGAAATGCCAGTTACCATTATATGGCATATCTGGATGATATAAGAGATCCTCTAATACTTGGAATTGATTTCCTGAGAAAGTTTAATTTCAAATTCGATATCAAGAATAATGAACTGTATTCAAGTTCGGAAAATATAGCTGTGGTCAACACTGAAATCCCAGACATTCAGTCAATTTGTCAGATAACAGACAAATCCGAAATTTCCATCCCTCCACACACAGAGACAATAGTCTTCAGGATACTTCCTAAAGAGCAGTACTTCCGGTATGGACTGATTGAATACCCGAATACAGACAGTAGCCTGAGAGGAGTTCTGGTGGCTTCCTCTCTGGTTGATCTTTCAAAGAGCAGTATTCCTGTGAGACTCGCCAATATAAGTTATAAAGTAAAGATTGTGAAGAAAGATGAGTTGTTAGCGACCTGTACTCCTGTTACATGCATCAACGGACCCATGCAATGGACTGTGTCCAAGCCGTCTGAATTTTTAACAACGGAATTACTCAAGAATGCAGAATTAGGAAATGAACAGAGACGTGCTGTGGAGACACTACTGTATGAATTTAAGAACCTTTTTTCTCGAACACCTGAAGGAGACGGAAGGACTAACATTACTCAGCACTGAATTGACACAGGAAATCATCCTTCAATCAAACAACATCCAAGAAGCCTTCTATTTGCTAAGCAGGAAGAGGTGTCTGACCTTCTAAATGAGTTGCAGCGCAATGACATCACCGAACAATCAACTAGTCCTTGGGCCTGTCCCTTAGTACTGGTACGAAAGAAAGATGGTTCAACGAGATTCTGTGTGGATTATCGTCGTTTAAATGATATCACAAAGAAAGATAGTTACCCTCTTCCTAGAATTGACGACACATTAGACACACTTGCTGGCAACCAGTGGTTCTCGACTTTGGAACTGAAGAGCGGTTATTGGAAAGTAGAGTTGCATCCTGACGACCACGAGAAGGATGCATTCACTACGGGACAAGGATTGTGGCAATTCAAAGTTATGCTATTTCGATTGTGTAATGTACCTGTAACCTTCGAGCTCCTGATGGAGACAGTGTTAAAAGGACTTTTCTATGAAGCCTGTCTGGTGTACTTGGATGATACTATCATTGTGAGGCGCACCTTTGAAAACCATCTACGAAACATCCGTAAGGTGCTAGAGAAACTCAGAATGGCTAACCTCAAACTGAATCCTAGCAAATGCAACTTGTTCCGTCGTTAAGTGAGCTATCTCGGCTATATCATTTTTGCTGAAGGTGTGAGAACTGATCCTGAGAAGATATCTGCTTTCCAGAACTGGAGTCGCCCTGAAACAACACACCAAACTCATTAAGCTTGGCGGAGACCAGACCGGTAGGGGCTGTCCAAAGGTTTCTGAGTCTCAATATAAACGTACAGAAACTACGAAGTTTCCTGGGATTATGCACTTACTACTTGAAGTTCGTGAAGGTTTTGTCGAAAATTGCCAGACCACATCCACAAGCTGACGGAGGCCAAACAGAAGTTCCTGTGGGCAGATGAATGTGAAAAAGCGTTCAAGAGACAGAAGTGGGATATCTTGACCTATAACACGGGATATCTGCGACTTATGACAGTTGAAAACAGCAATCTCACAGTACAAACTGTATAGCATTAACACGGAGAGCAATTGACTATAATTCAAAGAGGCTAAGGCTCTTTCAGAAGCAATGAAGAATTGGCTGAATAGTACAGTCAAATTAGGAAAAATAAGGGAAAAAATTTATAAAGTTTTGAAACTTTGGGATTATACTTCTGAAGGGTCTAATAATTCAAAGCAAAAAAGTTCCCCACTCTGAGGGGGGAGCTTCCCCCCCCTACCCCCCCCCCAAAAAAAAAAAATGAAATGATGAAAAAAAATAGGGAATTAATTTATCGAGTATTAGAATTATGGCATAAAATTCCTGAGGGGTCTAATAATGCAAATCAAAAAACTTCCCCACCGTGGGGTGGGAGTTTACACCCCCCCCCCCCCACAAAGGAAAAAAATAATTCGTTTAAATAAATAATAGAAGAAAAAAAATAGAAAATTACTTTATAGAGTATTGAAATTTTGGTACAGCATTCCTGAGTAATTTAATAATTGAAAAAAAAAACATTTCCCACCCTGGGGTAAGAGCTTCCTTCTCCCCCCCCCCCTTAAAAAAATTATATAACTTATTGAAAATAAGAAAAATTGTTTAATAGAGTTTTGAAATTTTGCTATAACATATTCTTGAGGTGCTTAATAATGGGATACAAAACTAAAAAAAAATTCCACCATGCAGTGGGAACTCTCCTCCTTCACCTCCCTCCCCCCCCCCCCCCACCAATAAAAAAAATAGTTCAATTTTGCTGAAATTAAGAAAAATACGAAAATAAGTTATATAAGAGTTTTTAGTTTTGGGGAAAGTTATCTTGAAGTATCTAATAATAGAAAACACAAAAGTTCCCTTCCCTGGTCCCCCCCCCCGAAAAAAAAAATCGTGTAATTTGTTGAAATTAAAACAAATGGGGAAATAGTTTGTAGAATTTTATTGTTTGTGGACAAAATTGTTGAGTGGTCTAATAATAATAATAATAATAATTTACCCTCTCTGTAGTTTCTCCCTCTGTCCCTTCGCCCCATAATTGTATAATCCATTGAAAGTAAGACAACAGAAATTATCTATATAGTTTTGAAATTTCTTAGATAGTATGCTTGAAAAGGTTTCAATGAAAACAAAAAGTCTTCCCTAGGACGGATGATTCCCCCCCCCCTCAAAAATAGTTCCTTCAATTAAAAAAAAATAGTTAGAAAGAAGCATACAGATTTAAAACTTTGGAACATTAATCAATATCTCAATGGGAAACAGAGAAGAGCCCCTCTTTGAGAGGGGTTTAACTCCTCTTTCCCCCCATAAAAACTACTTCAAAATTTTCCGTGAGTTTTCCTTTTTCCTTTTTTCTTTAATTAACACAAAATTATTTGGTTTCAAAGACAGCTACTATTATAATAATAATAATTAAAAGAAAAAAAGAATATGCCTTGAAAAATTCTGCACAAAATGTCCTCTTCATTGTGCATAAACGAAAAATTATTTTTCCTTTAAGTTTTTAAAAGCTACTAAATTGTAAAAAATAAAATAAATTGAAATGATAATAATGAAATTCAGGTAATAACTAGGTGAAATAAATATAGCAATAATTAAGCAAAATGTAGATAAAATAATTTTAATGTAAGTCAATAATTTATTACTTACAAAATCGTCTGAACATCGAATAAAAACTAATGAAGTTCATCATGAAAGTCATCTTCAAACTCCTCTGTCATGTCAATGGGTTCTTTATTGGTGCAGGTTTGCCCGTGACAATTTTTATACATTCCTGTACACAATAAATTTGCTTTTACACATTTGCACTTCCTTCCACAACCTTGCATACAGCCACATGAAATCAAATTTAGTATTTTTTCTGAAGCAGGCGCTTGTCTTAGATATACAGGAGACAAGTATGAATTAGATACTTTCCCGCTACAGGTCTTTAGATCCAAGCGATTCCCCAACCTCATCTGTACTTGCAGGTAAACCCGATGAAAATGCAGCATCAGTGGTAGGTGGCAAGCACGATAGGATGACAGCATTGCTTGCCTGTCCTACTAATTCAATAAAACATTGAATTCTGAGATCGTTCAATTTTTTTCATTTCAGAAGTTATAAATGCATTTTTTTTTTTTTTTTTTTTTTTTTTAACTTTATCGTACATCTCACTGATAAATTTTTCACCAGCTTTTTCAATTGAGTCACGAATCGATCTTGGATCTTTGAACACTTTGGGTACATCATGGAGATGGGGAGATCGGTTAAACGATTGGACTACTTGCACTTTCCCTTTTCCAAACATGGCCGAAGTGGTGTCACAACCACTCATTGCGTGAAGAAATAGAATAAAATCCTCGACATTTTTAATAACAGATGAACTTTGCAAATCCTTGGAACTATAAAATCTTGCTTTGACATTTCCCTTTCTTTCTTTCATGAATAGAATGTCCTTATCTTCTGGGGAAAGTGCTATCATTAAAACTATAAGGTCCACATCTTGTCCAACAATAACGACTTGCTTGTTTAAATCAGATGCATCAGTTGCTTTCTTAACTATCAAAGCATCTGCGTCATCTTTTGCTATGCTTGCTTCGATACCAGAAATTTCTAAGCATTGAGCAAATTCAAAATATTTAAAACCCGTTCTTTGTATCTGACCAAGTTGAAAGAAGAGCGTACATTATTCTCATCTGTAAAAAATATGTAAAACATACCAAAATCAGGAACTCATTTTTTTTTTCTCCGTTGCCAATTACTCCGAAAAGATTGATCGTATTTACATATATGATATATATATATATCATATATGAGGTCTTAAAAAAGAATTATTTTTTGTAATAGTAAACTTAACGATTTTGTGTAAAAAATGAAAAACTGAAAAGTCACGGTTGGATTTCCTTAGATCGAAAAGAGGAAAACTGTATTTTGAGGAAAAGGGGGGAAGCTCCCCCCCCCCCAAGTAGGGAGACCTATTCTATTTTCCATTGCTAGTCAATTCATAAGTGCTATCGTAAAATTTTAAAACATTGTAAATTATTTTCTCGTTTTTTCTTAATCTGAAAAAGTTGTACAAATTCGGGAGGAAAAGAGGTATCCTCCGCCCACAGATGAAGAAGAGGGGTGTAAAATATTCGTTTTTCCATTGCTAGAGCTCTCGAGAGCACTATTTCAAAATTTCAGAACATTATAAATATATACCTCTGTAATAAATTCCTTTAATCCTTTAGAGACTTCTCTTTTTTATAATTTAAAGGAACGGTATGTTTTGGGGAGAAAGGGGGGGGGGAGGTTCTTATTCAGGGAAGGGGGATGTCTTCTTTTTTAATAATAGTCTATTCATGAGTGTTATCTCAATGTTTCAAATGTTTATAAATTATTTCCTCTGTTTTTTTTTTTTTTTTTTTTCTTTTTTTTTTTTTTTTTTTTTTTTGTATTTTTTTTTTTCAAATCTGAATGAGCTTACACTTTTTTTTCTTTTAATGGGGGGGGGGACCCTTAAGAGTATTAATTCAAAATTTTATAACTTTTAAAATATTTATTCCTATAACACAATCCTTTTACAGTCCCTCATTAAAAAAAAAAAAAAAAAATGAAGGAGCTAAACAATTTTTCTTTTTTTGGGGGGGAAGGGGGGGGGTAGCATACCCACAGGGAGGAACCTTTTTTTTTTTTTTTGTCCATTACTAGACTTTTCATGAATGTTATAATAAAATTTCAAGCGTTTATAAATTATTATATCTGTTTTTCCTAATATGAAAGAGCTATATGGTCTAGAGGGGAAAGGGGGGGGATGGGGGGAAGCTCCCCCCCAGGAAGGGGGAACTTTTTTGTTTTGCATTACTAGAGGCCCCAGGAATGTTATTCCAAAGTTTCAAAACTTTATAAATTTTTTCCCTTATTTGGTGTTTTTTTGGTCTAATATGACTGTACTAGAAACTAATCTGAGACTGACTGTGATTTGGCGGATTGTGCTTCCTTTTATACCCTGTACTGATCCCATTGTTCTCGAAATTGCTAGTATCTCGTTAACCAATCATCGTACAGCTACCCTCTTTGGTATATTGATAATAAGGATTTTCTCGCCAAAATTCTCAAAACAAGTCGCTAAATTTGGCGCTAAACCCATTACCTCCCTTATTGGAGCTTTTGAATGCGTTTTTAAGTGAAAATTAGGCTATTTTAACACTAAAACTAAAAATGCAGAAAATTAACATTTTATTAACTTACTAAGACTCTAAGAAAGAATTTCTGCAAAAATAAATAGAATTATTTACAAATTCGCAACAATATGGTATGAAAGTCATTCAACATTCGTTTACAGGGCCAAAAGAACTAGAATATTGTGAGACAATACTTGGAAATTGATGAGAGTGCATTTCAGATTGTACTGGTTATTATTAATGGAGGACTGTATTTAAATACACAATATTGTGTGTACATAGTTTAAAGAAGACATACAAGGATATTAATAATTAAGCAAAAACACTCTTTTCCATCGAATGTAATTGGTGGAAGTGCTTTACTATGATATTTTACCGTGTCTAGGAAAACTTATCAGGAATGAAAATTAATTTCAATTACTTATTCGGTAAATGAAGTAATTTTTTAAGTTAAACTTTTAGTGTTGTTTTTTTGTTAAGTTACATTTTTGGAGTTTGTGATTATCTGAATATTAAAGTCTAGTTTTTAACGATTGATCTTGGTGTATGCCTCTTATTACCATAAGTTAAAGACAAATAATTGAAGACAATTTTAATTTTTATTTTGAAGTTCATATGAAGTTGCCACTTGAAAAGTATTTTTATGATTGATAATTTCAAAAAGTGCTGCGGGTGAAAGCTGGCTGATTACAAACTTTTAAATTTAACAACAACTTTTAATTCTATGTAAATGTGGTTACAATATTCAAACGGAAGAGTTGGAAGGGGGGTGAGTTGGACTATATCCCCTCACACAGAGCTATTTATCAATTAAACCTGTTTCCAAACCTAGTTTGAATTGTTGTTAGCGTAGGTTTGTATACAGTACTTGTTACCTTACCTTTAAACTGCAATCTGTCTTTGTAGAATTATAATGCAGAGTAAGAGAAAGTCATGTGAGTGCCACACCTTTTTATTTGTTTAATAAAGACAAATGATAAAATGATATAGACTAGAATTTAAAAAATAATAGTTTGCAATCCAAACTGTTCTTTAAAAACTAAATGTGTAATTTAAATTCTAATGCATTTTCAATGGGTAAATCTTAACTGCTATCAAAGTCAATCATTTGCTCAATTTTATTTATGTGTAATCAAAATTTAAACGTAAATTTAAAAAAAATTAAATGTGCGTTCTATATTTTTCTCTTGAAAAAAGCTGTACTGTTCAAAGATCTAGTTACTACAACTAACGTAAAAAAAAATACGTCACTTTTACGTAATGAAAAAGTAGATGTTTAAAGTGTAGAGAATTGGTGATTTTAAAAAATATATGTGATTCATAAAAACACAAAAGGTAAAGAAATGTTAAAAAGAAATAATTATTTATAACTAATGATGACCCATTTACATTTTTAATGTAAGAAGTCAATATTGAAAATGCAAGAATGCGTACAAAATTGACTAATAGAAGACGTCTTATTATGAAATTTCATCTATAATCCAACGTACAAAGAATCGGTAGTTTCCCAGAGACCACTGCATCTTCTCTCCTGCTATTGTTAGAAGCTGTCAGGGAAAAGAGCGATAAAGACTAGCTATGATGGCAGTCTGCACTTCTCTTTTTCATTCATAATCGTTCCCTCTTTCGTTCAAGATTCAAGATAAGCTGTTATCGGAGAATGATTTGTACTAGACGGTGAAGAGAAACATTTTTACAATCCTTATAAGATTTATTGCAAGATAGAAAAAGAGCAGAATTTCTAACGCATTTAAAATTGTAAATTTTGTTTTCTCCTTAATTATCTTTTACAAGTTTATAAAAATTAAATAAATAAACTAATTAATTAAATAATTCATAAATAAATTCATAAATATTAGAATAGCCCGGTGGTTGAATCTTTATTACTTTTTTAAAGTAAGCATTCAAATAAGAAATATAAAAATTCAAAATTTAAGTATAAAAAATGTTCTTAGAAATTACACTATCCATCAAAATAAATAAAAAATGAAATGAATGAATAAATAAAATTAAAATTAATAAATATAAGTAAATATCATCATCTTTTTACTTTCCGAACACTATAGTGAGGAAAGTATTGTAATCATGTCAAAAATCCGAAATTCAGATTTTGATGTTTCTATACGTTTCGAAGTCCTCTGAGTCCGTTTTCACTATTTTTACGATGATGTATGTATGTGCGTATATATGTGTGTATGTATGTGTGTATATATGTGTGTATGTATGTGTGTGTGTCTGTGAGTGAACACGCTAGCGTCTAAACGCTTTGTTCGAATAAGCTGAAAGTTGGTACATATATTGTAAGTCACCAAAGTACGAACCCTATTGATTTTGGTGAATCTAGCACTTATAGTTTTTTTACAGGGACACCAGGAAAAATTCTTTATCATTAAGGCCTATTGGGCCAAATTTTTAAAAGTGCGATAGCGTCTAAACGTCTTATTAATCTGAGCAAAAAATTTGTACACAGGTTATAGGTCATAGTTGCACGAACTGTATAGATCTTGGTGAATTTAGCACTTACAATTTTTTTACAGGGGCACAAAGAAAAATTCTTTATCATTATGGCCTATGGGGCCAAATTTTTAAAAGTGTGATAGCGTCTAAACACCCATAGCCATAATCAAATATTTCTGCAATCTGCATAAAGAAAATCAAGATAAAATGGTAATTATTTGTAGAAAAAGAACAGAATTTCTAACGCATTTAAAATTGTAAATATTGTTTTCTCCAGAATTAACATTTATAAGTTTATAAAAATTAAATAAATAAGTTAATTAAGTAAACTAATTAATTAAATAAATAATTAGAATATTGAATTCAAATGTGGAAAAAATGTTTATTGATTTATTATCTTTAAATTTGAACAGATATTACAATTTTTTAAATAAATGTAAAAATAATACATCAGTTAATGCAACTAAAATATGTCGTTTAAGAAAATATGATAAACTGTCATTATTTCATTATAGAACTTTAAAAAATAAAAGGATCGAAGGAAAATTTTATAGTAAAAAATAGAACAAACATCTTACCGATTTTAATGAAACTTTGTATAATCATGTACAATTTGTGAAAAAATTACAGTAAGTATTTTGTCAAAGTTTCATAAGATTTATATAATAACTTTTGGAGTTATGATGTTTTGTGAAAAAGCAAAATGTTAAAAATCTCATTCTGAGAAAAAGCAAAAACGTAATTAAAAACCAGATTTTTACCTATTAAATAAAAAATAATTTTAATAACTTTCCTGATTTATTTCAAAGTTTTTTATTTCTTCTTATTATTTTAAAATTCATTTTATATTCAGTAACAAATTTTGATGCTTATACTGAGTAAAACTTTTATGAAAACAAACATTTACGGTCACTTCTGGTTTCAAAAAGTTGCGAGTGACTAATATTTAGATGCCTGTAACTCAAATTCTAAGCAAGATAGAAACAAAATTCAAACTGATTTAGAAAGTTTAAATGTCAGGCTTTAATACTAAACCAAAAATAAAAAAAAAAATCTTAGTTTTGTCTGAAAATTGTATTTTAAAGGTAGGCAGGTGCCTTAAAAAGTGTGTAGGAAAGAATTTAAAACTGAAGCTGTAGGAGATTTATCCACAATAAAATATTAATAGTCTTTTACTTTTTTTCCCCCAGATATTTTCGAGTGTGTAAAATTATTACCTCGCTTTATCTTAAAAATATATAGAGAGCTATATACATAAATATATATAGCATATATACATATATAGAGTATAAAAATATATACAATGCTATAATTAACTGAAAAATTCCATAATAAAAAGTATAGACAAAAAAAAAAGTAATTTTCGTTCTTTTTTTTTTACAAGTAACTATAACAAAAAAAAAAAAAAAAAAAAAAAAAAAAATGACAAATAATGACAAAAAATTAACAGTTTCCAAGTGGTCGTATATTAAAGCTGTAGAGCAAATAGTCTAGATATTACAAATTTCTTTCTATTATGGAAAAGAAATTATACTGATTTTTAGCATAATATTTCATTTTAAAAAATGGGGTACTAATTGTTATGAATTTCAATTTAACATTAAATATGGGAATTTCTGTAACTTTTTTTTTTTTTTTAATCTTCTGTTATAGACTATTAACACGTTGAGCGCCACGCAAATTCTTAAAATCCATTAAAATTCCATAATGATACCTCCTATAAAAAATGAAAATTAAGCAAATTTTAATAATTTTTCAATCATTAAATGTTATATTTTTAGTCTTATATCCTATTTTATATGCGCACCGATGGCTGACAAGGCGCTCAATGTTTTAATTTTTAATTTTTACTGTTTTTACTTTAGGGGTAAAACTTTCACTGAAATGTTTGAAGTATAACAGGTTCTGCACACTCCTAAAGTTTCAAGATGATTCCTTCAGTACTTAAAGATATATGACAAAATGTCTAGTATCTAGAATGGCTGACATGGCGCTCAACGTGTTAATATCGGTATTCAATAAATAGCGAATAGGCGGGCAGAGCTTTGCAGTGGTTCATAAGTAAAGCGAGTAGAGTGGAGTCGAATCCTCCTTCGGGGTTGCATAGCTCCATCGGCTAAATACTGAATTTTACAATACTAGGGAACAGAGTTCCCTAGTATAGTAAATCAAAAAGAGTTATATTACATTTTCAATATATTAGAAAATAACACAATACAAGCAATCAGTTTGTTTTTCTTTTAAATAAACTGTTAAAACCGAAAACGAATCACGTGGAACAATTTCTGGAAAACTTGCGAATGTTGGCAAATTTAATAATTTCTACGATTCAAGCAAACTATCGTGATTCAGATTACTAAAAATCTACAGAAAGAAAATAAATGCTGATTGTTATTTAAATATTTTATTACTAATAATATTAATAGTTTTTGCATAATAAGAAAGTGCTAATGCTATGGACGACATTAAAGACGGTATATTCCTTTTCTCAGCACATGATGTTTTCAGACAACCTGGACAATTTTATGTGGTAATATAACATACACATATACTTAAAAAGAACATTAAAAGAAGTGATAAAAATCATACCATCAATGCATGACTTTATTACTAATTATATATATTATATATGTAGTATTGTGTTACATGTCTTGAATAATATATGAATGGGATGTTAGTATAAATTATATATACTAATTATTTTTAAATAATTAATATTCAAGATGCGTTCATATATCGCTTGAGGCATATTATGTATATAATTTTTATTTATGTATAATAAATCATTAGAGTGATCAAACACCAGGAAGGAAGACTTCAGTTAATCAATGACCAACCACATGTTGAAGTAAAGCCTTATACATGATAAAAGACACTTAAAAAAAATAAAAATAATAATAATACTATGAGTTCAAATAAATGAGCCATGTCATAGGCCAATGTCATATATTAAAAAATAGTATATCTTGCTTAAGTTATAAAATCTATAATTTGATTTCAAATTATATAAATAAATATAAAACCAACAAGTTTCATGCACAGGAGAATTTCATAGTCCAGTTCCTAAAGACGAAGCAGCTTGTGTTGTATGAAACTACTAATTTGTTTTATCTTTATTTAATTAATGTTTATATATATCACTTAAACAAGAAGATTTTATATTTAGTAAAATAATAATAACAATAATGATAAAATTTTGTATACTTTCTTTGATGAACAAAATTTATTTTATTACAGCAAGACTTATTTTCATTTATTCTAAGGCATACCATGTTTCATTACCTAGCATCGTTTACTATATTCATTTCTTAATATTTCTTCGATATAGCATCAGCATAGGAACACATTGGTGGATTTTAAATTTTTTTTCAGATTTTGGCGATGAAGTAAAATTAATGAAATTGATGTAATTTTTCCCCAACATCTTTAAATAATAATAATAATAATAATAATAATAATAATAATAATACCTTAGAACAGAAATATCAATATTTCCATAACGTTAAAAGCATCAATGTAAATTTTTTTTTAATGACAGTACATTGTACGCTACAGAAACCGCAGTGTGCAATTAACAATCTTTTTTAAATCGCTGTTTTTAACATTGCTTATTGATATAATACATAACGTACATAATATATGCCTTTCTTTACTAAAGATATTCCATTTCTTAAGCATGAGTTTTCTAAATTTCACTTTAATTATTTAAAAAAAAAAAAAAGACATTTATTATAAATTTTCTTTTTCTCGAACAGAAGAAGAAAAAATATGACATAAAATTTAAGGTGTAGTTTACCAATAGTGTCTCAATAGTATCTCATAGACGCAGGTTAAAAGAAACAATACGAACTGCCGTAGTTAAGAAAAGATTATGTACAGAACAAAATATTATCACATTATAATGAGAATAAAATATGGACGGCTCATTGTAAAAGTGCTGTTACTCCATGTTTTTTAAATATAGATATTTTTACTTAGTTGTAACACATTTTGCCGCACCTTTCATTATAAAAAAGAAAAAACTCCAATAATTATTGCATTAAAGACACATAAATGGATAACATGTTTTTCTAAGAAAACTAAAACTTCCAATTTTTTTTTTTTCTAAAAGGAAGTTTCTAAGTTATTTGAAATTATTTTTAATATAAAATATAAATTATTATAACTATCATTTGTATTTAACACAAAAATTGATAACACTTACTGAATCTTGACCTTTTTTCCCGATGCATAAATTCGAAAAAAGCTAGTTATTTCAAAATCAGTTTCTAAGGAGATTATTCACTTTTACAATGAACGAACCATATAATAGTAAACTAATAATACTAATATAACAATAAAAATAGAATAAGAATATGCCAACGAATAATGTGCAAAGGCAACACAAATCCATGTATATAATACAATAAAATATTTAAGTTAATTTCTAAAATTTAGTATGAAATTGGATTATATTATTTATAACACCCAAAAAATTAGCATTACATTCAAGGTTTCGTTAAGAAAGATTTTCGAAGTGAATATAATTCACACACAGTTACGTAGATAAAGAATTTTCAAATTAATTGCGCAATAGCACTATGTTTAATACGAATTCCATATACTATCATAATAATATTTCATTTGTAAATAATCAAACACAAGAAAGGAAGACTTAATTTAATAATTAAACAGCCACATATGGAAGTGAAAACTTTCACAAGGAAGATATATTGAAAAAGTTAATGTGAGTTATTTCTGAAACATTTATAAATGAGATCATACATAGTATAGCAAATATGAATAAAGTAAAATAAATAATAATAATAATTATTATTATTATTATACGAGGAGGCCATCAAGGCTTAAGATGGGTGAAGTGAGTTGTAACCTAAAAAGTATTAAAATTAGAAAAATAATTTTATTAACTTTTTAATACATTTAAGTTAATATAACTGTTCAAATAAATTTAAAACACCAAACTTATTTAAGTTAACTACTTATCTAATCGGCTTCTGTGGGTTTCTGTGGTGAATTATTCAACTGTTTGGTTTCCGTTCTCATTCTTTTCATTATTGTCATTAAAAATTATATATATATTTGTGTGGGGGGGGGGGGGGATTTTTTTTTTTTTTTTTTTTTTTTTTTTTTTTTTACCTAAATTGTAATTTTTTTTTTTTTTTTTTTTTTTTTTTTAACTAAACAGTTGTTCTGCGTAATACTGCTCAAATAAAGTGAGATATATGTAATATTTAATTCCGTAGTTTAAGTAATTTTAAAAGATTTTTTTCCGTGCAATTATGTATTCAATAAAAAACAGCAAATTATCAGCTTCCTTTGGAAAAAAATCAATTAATCCTCCCTTGTCAATCTTCGGAACTCCCTTCTTTGAGGGACCATCTTTAACAAAATTACTCAAATGCAAAAAAGGTAACCCTACTCTGCACCAAGCGGAGATGATTATAGTGATTGATGATCATTTTCCCCCACAGTGGTGTCTGGGATATAATCCAAAGAATCAGCCCAGACAGCACATCGCCTCCCCAGGATATCTTCAAGATATCTTCTGGATGAAAATACATCCCAGTAACGTCCTTAAGATATACTGTGGATAAGTTAACCCTAACTGTGCTGTTAGGGAGAAAACGGTTGGATAAAACGATAGACATAATTAATGTTAATAAATGTGTAATAATGTTTTAAAAAAAGTCATTTTATGCATAATTTCTGTTATTGCTGAACTTCATTTTATTACTCCCTTGCGTTCTTATCAAATCACTCAGTAATATGTAGTATTACAAGCGAAAAAACAAAATCCAAAATGTTTATCTATATATTAATTTGAAACATGTTTTTGTCTGTCTCCACTATATTGAGAGAACTACTTGGTGTAAAAATTTTTTTGAGGTGTCTAAAAAAAGGTCTTGGTCTGTAGATGTGTTATGAGAAGAGAAAAATATAAAAAAAAAGTCGAACGGTTTCCCCCCGGGTTAAAAACACGTTTACGAGCTTAACTAAGCTTCAAATTACTTCACGGTGAAGAAATTGTACATATGGGGACTAGAGTCGAATACAAAAAAATCACTTTCTGCGAATTTGGAATTTTCGATTTTAAAGGGGGGGAAAGGGGGAAAGTAGATTTGGAGGGGGGGGAAGGGGGGGAAATTAGTTTGAGAGGGAAATCCATTCTAGACCCACGCATGTAGCACCTCATTTTAAAGGTCTTGAAATTTCATGTCGACTGGGGATGTTTGCATACAATATAGTGCGACCCCTAGTGGTGAAAAATGGAACTAGGTGATTTTGCTGCAGACCCTATCATGTTACATCTTATTTTAAAGGTCTTGGTATTTCCTGACCGTTGGTGATGTTCGTACAGAATAAACTGCGCCCCCTGGCGGTGGAAAGTGCAACTAAAGTATTTTGCAGTTGAAACCACCATGTGACACCTTATTTGAAAGGTCTTGGAAATCCAAGGCGATTGGTGATAGAGGTCTTGAAATTTCATGTTGATTGGGGATGTTTGTATACAATATAGTGCGCCCCCTGGTGATGAAAAATGAAACTAGGTGATTTTGTAGTAGACCCTATCATGTTATATCTAATTTTAAGGTCTTGGTATTTCCTGACCGTTGGTGATGTTCGTACAGAACACACTGCGCCCCCTGGCGGTGGAAAGTGCAACTAAAGTATTTTGCAGTTGACACCACCATGTGACACCTTATTTGAAAGGTCTTGGAAATCCAAGGCGATTGGTGATAGAGGTCTTGAAATTTCATGTGGATTGGGGATGTTCGTACACAATATACTGCACCCCCTGGTGGTTAAAAATGGAACTAGGTGATTTTGCAGTCGACCCTATCATGTTACACCTTATTTTAAAGATCTTGGTATTTCCTTACCGTTGGTGTTGTTTGTATAGAACACGCTGTGCCCCATGGCGGTGGAAAGGGCAACTAAAGGATTTTGCAGTTGAAACCACCAGTGAAACCTTATTTGAAAAGTCTTGGAAATTCAAGGCGATTGGTGATGTTCGTATACAACATCCCAAGTAGCACGGGAACGTTCTGTGAACGTCTAATAACGGTTACAGTCGTTCAAACACCGTGTTTCGTGGCAAGAGAACGTTCGATTAGACGTTCAAAAATAGTATTACTTAGAACGTTCTGAAAAGGTTTGCTTTGTACCATCTATAAAACGTTCAAGTCTAGTTCTATGAAAACGTTCAAGTGTATCACCGTCGTAGCACGTTCTGCCACAGTGTAATTATAACAAATAAGAGAAAATGCCTTTTTTTTTTCAGTTTTTTTTCCTTATTTTCAGTTTCAAATTTTGTTGACATGTAGAATAATCATTGAAATGTAATATAGATGCGGTGAGAAAAAATTACAAATTTTTAAACTTTAATTATATGTTATTATAATCATTATAATTATTTATAATTTTATTTAAGTTTTATGTTGTTGAATTCTGTCAAACACATTACTCCAGATTACTTTTGCAGATATTCATTATTATTTGCTTCTTAAATTGTTAATAAATTAAGTTACGAAAAATTAATTTATTTTATTTATTTATTTTTTATTATTATTATTATTAATATTATTTTGTATATACCAAGAAAAATGTGTTGGATAATTGGTAATTTTTGATCTCCGGTTTTCCATGGGTTTATACACTCTTGAGATGCCCAGAACACAATTCTATCATTCTTTCAAAATGCCAGTCTGTCTGTTTTTTTTTTTTTATTATTTATTTTTTTTCTTTGTGTGTGTGTGTGTGATCAAAGTTTTGTGGTTTTTGTATCTGTGTCTCACAAACCAATGGACGGAATTTAACCAAACTTGATGTTTAGTTAGATTTTAAACTAATTTGCTAAATATCAGGAATATTTAATTAGATATTGACCTAAATATCAGCTTTGGTGCTCATTAGCCTCTGGAATATATCACCAGATAACGTTTGCTTCTATTCTGTAAATTCTCCCTTTTATGGGGAGATTATATCTCAGCTTCTACAGTGCACAAATGCACCAAACTTAATATGTGAAACAGATATTATGTAACACTACGCTGATTTAATTCGGGTGCATATATTGACCAACAGGTGGCGCTGCTCTCCTGCAATTTAATCCCGTTAACGTAATGGCAATAATTCAGTTTTTGAGATATAAATAATTATAAATACACTGAACTTGGTATGTAAAATTAATATCATATAAAACTTTGCAGAATAATTTTGCTTGCATATCGGACAATTGGAGGCACTGGTATGCTGCAATTTAATCTTATTCAAGGGAACGGAACGCAATAGCTCATTTTCCATGATTTATAAATGCTCTAAATTTGGTACGTGAAATAGATATTACGTAAATTTTACTGATTCACTTCGAGTACATATCAAATGACAGGTGGCACTGTTACGTTTCAACTTACGGGAAGCCCGTACCTCACCTTCTATAATACGAATACTTATCAAACCTTGTATGTGAGACATATATATAATGACAAAATGTGCTGCTTCAGTTTCCGTATATATCCACCGACGGATGGTGCTGCTATATTGCTTTCTGCGTTTTTTCAGATATCTGTATTTCAGCATTTTTCGGTGAAAAATGTACAAAATTTCATATATAAAAATGTTAATTATAATAACCTGTGTTGATTAAATTTTTATGATTAAATTAATAAATTTTAAAATTTTATGGATGCTGTATCTCACGAACTAATGAACGTAATTTATTCAAACTTGGTTTACTTGGACTATGACCTAAACTGGTGGCGATTATATTTGTTAATAAATCGTTCAATAGGTGGCGCTGTCATACCATTATTTTCAGAATTTTTAATATGTCATAATAGGTCAAAATTTCGTATAAATGTACATGAGTGAGCATTGTTTTTAACTTTTCCCTGGAAAATTAAATATGTAATTATATATATATATATATATATATATATATATATATATATATATATATATATATATATATATTTATTTATTTATTTATTTATTTATATTAGTAATATTTAATTTAAAAAAAGTATGGGCAATTTGTATAATTCATCGCTTTCGTTATTGTATTAAAATTTTCAATATTCTTGCCAAAAAAGTTGTCTATACTTTTAAAGCGAAAGGATGAACTCTAAATCTGTGATAATTTAAAACAAAGTTATCGACTTTTCACATTTTTCATTATGTAAAATACATTTCTTAAGATACATATTTTGTATACTATAAAATTGAATTTTTTTGGATATTTAGTGTTATATTTGTTTGAGATGAAAATCGTATACATTTACCATGGAAAATAATTTTGATGGATTATATTAGCAAATAATATTTATGACATCGACCTGCGCAGGAAAATATAGAAGAAATTTTTAGGATGGCCTCAATATAATAATTTTTAAAAGGGTTAATATTTGAACAGTATGAAAAATCGTTATTAGAAACGGGTGTTATTGAATATATTGCTTGATCGACAGAAATTTTCACCACGTGTAAAATGCCATCTGCTCTGTTGCTGCACAGGAAGTTTGTATTTCTTGGCGTGGCCCGTTCCAAAGTTCACAGCTTTTGACTACTACTTGCTTACTCAACATATTTTTATTTACATTCAGATTTGAATCTAACTTTCGGATACTTCGGATACTAACTTCAAGATACAGATAAGTTCGTTCACTTACTTTTCCTTTTTGTAAAATTTTACATACGTGTGCATTGATATTTTACAAAATTTAGTTAATTAAAATTTATCAAAAAAACATATAATATTTTTAAATTAAATTTGAAAATTTAAAATTTTTTACATCTTTTACGCTAACTCCTAAATTTATTTCGTTCAATATTTTAATATTAGAATTCAACGATGTAGTCTAAACTAGCAAACCCATGCGAATTTTTCGCACTTTTCTTTTCTTATTTACTTTTAAATTTGAAACTCATAAATATTATACCGAATTCCCCATCTAATTAAAATTTTAATTTACCAGAAGCCAAATTATTATTAGTACCAAATTAATATTGTGCAATAGTGAGACCAAGATCACTCAAAGAAAGGTTTCAAAATAAAATTCATGGTTGAAGGCTCAGTTTCATACTTTTGCAGGCAGTACAGTTATAGTATAGGATTTCCATGATGCCTTTTAAGTTTTTGTCGCGATGTTGGTGATGACTTTTTATTTATTTTGGTATAATATTTTGTAAATAATAATAATAATAATAATAATTCTTATTTTGATTATATTTTTATGTTTATGATTTTTAGTCAATTTATGACAATTATTCATATTCTGTATAATCTTTAAAGTATTTCTATGTTTAAAATGACGCTTATAAAGATTGAATAAGCAATTTTTAAAAATACAGTTTTCCATAAAATAATGTAAGCGGACAAATGTCTTAATTTTTTCTTATTAGTTCATTGAGTTGAGTCCGCATGCTTAAATATTGTTCATTTTTAAATATTATTTTTTATCCTCGCGTATTTCCAGAATTACACTACTATATCGTTTCGGCAAAAATTAATTGCAACTGATCCACGTTAAAGAAATATATAGATAAATTTTATCATGTATGTTTACATTTTACAATACACTGTAGAAATGTAAAAGCAGGGACAAGTATTAAAAAAGAAATAGTTACTAAGGTGAATCTTAATATTGCTAAATGTTTTAAATTTTGAAGTTTATTTATTTTATTTTTATTTATTTATTTGTTTACAGAATAAACTTTTAATTATTTATTTATTTATTTTCCAAAATGTTTCACCACATTTTATACTGTTATATTTCACTGCATGTGTATGTAAAATTTATAAACTCAAAATCAATAATTTAAATAAATTTCGCATACGCATGATTTGAAATATGAAAATATTAAGTAAATTTCACGTAATCTATTTAAATTAAAAACAAAATAATAATAATAATTTTTATTTTTCATATTTTTAAACGCATTTAAAATACACCGCTGTTCAAAATTAAAGGAACAAACCTGCTTTCCCATTTTCTTCTTTTATGCATAACTTTTAAACAAATAAACACATGGACATAAAATTTCGATGTCATGTTCGTTATCATATCATTAATCGAATTTTACATAACTTTAGAATAAGTAATAATTTTAAACTAATAATTATTAATTTTTATCAAAAGTAAGCTTTGGAAAAATTGAAAAATTTCAACAATTTTAGCCAAGAAAACTTAATAAAAAATTGTGTTAATGATGCATTATAAACAAGTGAAGACGCACACGCCCTCGAATGTTAAACAAAATCCTGGTTTTACTTTCTGTGTTCACTTTTCTTTTACTTTAATAACGGAATTTTTGAAAAAATAAATAAATAAATAAATAAATAAATAATAATAATTACTAATTTGTATAAACTGTGATCATCACCAGAATAATAAAAACGTCGATAAATAATTTAATAATGAACACCTTATCCGATTTTCATGTTTCTATGTAAAATTTTTAAAAAAATATTCACACGCGAAAAAATGAAGAAAAAAGAAGAAACAAAAAAGTGACTACATGAAGAAATATACGATTTTAATCTAACGCATGCATGCGCGTATATCTTTAACCTATCTGTAATGCATCTTCATGATCATTTTAAATTAAGTTTTCTTTTCTGAAATTGCTGAAATTTTTCATTTTTTCAATGTTTACTTTTGAGAAAAATTTACTGATATTTAGTTTAAAAATTATTACTTATGCTAAAGTTATATAAAATTCGATTTATGGTATTTTAAAAAACAAACTATCCAAATTTTATATTTCTGTGTTTATTTGTTTGAATTATGTGGAAAAAAAAGAAAACGAGAAAACAGTTTATTGTTTAAATTTTGTACACTTGTGTACTTCTTTTAACTGATTTTTATTTTTTGCTTTCCATTGATTGTGCATTATTATAGTTTAAAAATAGAATATGTAACATATCTGGGCATTAATTTGAGATTTCATTGATAATTTAAAATTTAATAAAATACTTTTGTGTTCGAATGCTAAAAGTTTGCAGTAAGTTTCAAAATTTAAACATAAATATTTTTAAATTTTTTTGCTTAAGGGCCCTCTTCATTCACCGCCTCTGGAAGCCGAAGCTAATGTTATTCAATGGGAAATTTTTCTTTACAAATAACTTATTAAGTAATACATATTTTTAAATTCTGTTTTCACATTATGAAAATTCCCAGCTGTTAAATTGACCTTTTTTAAAAATGTATTTTTTAATTTTTAATATTTTATTTTGAAATTGCAAAATGGAAAAAATTCACATACTGAAAATTCGTATTTTGCAGCTTCAAAACAAAATAGAGAAAATTAAAAAAATAATTTTTTAAAAAAGGTCCGTCAATTTAAAAGTTGGAAATTTTCAGAATGTGAAAACAGAATTTAAAAATATGTATTAGTTAATAAGTTTTTTGTAAAGAAAATTTCCCCATATAATAACATTGGCTCGGACTACCGGTGACGGTAAGTGAAGAGGGCCGTTAACTTATTAAAATTAATATCCAAATATGGTTATATTCTATAGTTAAATTATAATGATGCAAAATCTAGTGGGGGGATAATAATTAGTTAGCAGGGGGCATATTATCTTAAAATTTTTCAAATTATTCCAGAACTTGAATTTATTTATTTATTTGTTTTTGAATTCAAATATTTTTCTAGAATATTCAAAATACTTGATCTTTTGTTATACCATATTTCAATGCATGTATGTAAAAATTTAGAATACTAATACAATTATTTATGAAAAATCTCATAATGGTCTACACAAAAAGGAAAAAAGAAAAGCAAAGATAAATAAGAAAATGAAGAAAAAAATGAAAAAAAAAAAAAAAAAGAAGTAAATAAAATAAAAAATGCAAAACTTTGAACACACTATAAAATTCAAGAACTCGAAGCAATTGTTCCGGGTCGAAAGAAGACACAACCCTTCATCAACCGAACAAAGTAGGCACGAGTACTGCAAAAAATCTGCAACGTAGCTCTTGTATTTGCAGCACTCGTGCCTATTATGTTCGTCTGACGAAGGGTCGTGTCTTCTTTCGACCCGGAACAACTGTTGTGAGTTCTTCCATTTTATTATACATGAAACAAATTTTTAGCACGTTCAAAGAACGTTCAAAAATTGTTTACATAACGTTGTGAGAACGTGTGTATAGAACGTTTTCAGAACGTTTCTACACTATTTTAGAACGTTTACAGTACGTTTTCTAGAACGTTCTGAAAATGTGTATAACGTTTTGAAAACGTTCTAAAAACGTTTAGAACGTTCTGAGACCGTATATATAGAACATTCTCTGAACGCTTCTATAACACCGATGGTGATAGCTACACGTTCATTGAACGTTCCCTGAACCGTACTATTGTACGTCTTCAAGATGGACAAATAGACGTCTATAGCACGTTCAAAGGGAACGTTCTTTGAACGTGTTTGCAGAACAATTTTTGAACGTTCAGAGAACGTTTCGGTGCTGCTTGGGATACTGCACCTTTTGGTGGCGGAAAGTGGAATTTGCAACGCGTGTGTAGCATGCATGCCTGCTATATAGTGCAGCAGTCACAGGCAGAGGTAACACGAGTCAGAGGTTCGCTCGGTTCAAGGTTAATTTTTGAGAAATTTTTCATGTTATTAGCGGCCTGTATATACGCTGCCGCAGGCACCGGGTCACGAGCCCGAGTTCCGTTCTGTTTGAGTTTTTTTTTTTTTTTTTTTTTTTTTTGGTTACAGATGATTTTTTTTTTTTTTTTTTTTTTTTTTTTTGTGATGCTTTCATTTAAAAATAGAAATTCAAACAAAATCGAGTTAAAGATATAAAACCATACAAATTTAAGGTTCATTTAAGGTTATTATCATGGGCCCGGTCATTGCCGGGCGGGTTCGTTTGGTTCCAGGTTAATTTTTTGGAATTTTTTTATGTTATTAGCGGCCCGCGTATGTGCTGCTGCAGGCACCGGGGTCACAAGGCAGAGTTTCGTTCGGTTCGAGGTATTTTTTTTTTTTTTGTTGTTGTTGTTACAGCTGATTATTTTTTTCGTGATGCTTTCATTTAAAAATAGAAATTCAAACTAAATCGAGATAAAGGTATAAAATCATACAAATTTAAGGTTCATTTAAGGTATCATGGGCCCTGGCAACACCTGGCGGGTTCGTTCGGTTCCAGGTTAATTTTTGGGAATATTTTTATGTTATTAGCGGCCGGCGTATACGCTGCCGCAGGCACCGGGGTCACAAGGCAGAGTTTCGTTTGGTTCGAGGTAATTTTTTTTTTTTTTTTTTTTTTTTTTGTTACAGCTGATTATTTTTTTTCGTGATGCTTTCATTTAAAAACAGAAATTCAAACTAAATCGAGATAAATGTATAAAATCATACAAATTTAAGGTTCATTTAAGGTATCATGGGTCCGGGCAACACCGAGCGGGTTCGTTGGGTTCCATGTTAATTTTTGGGAATATTTTTATGTTATTAGCGGCCGGCGTATACGCTACCGAAGGCACCAAGGTCACAAGGCAGAGTTTCGTTCGGTTCGAGGTAATTTTTTTGGTTACAGCTGATTATCTTTTCACGATGCTTTTATTTAAAAATAGAAATTCAAACAAAATTGAGTTAAAGATGTAAAACCATTCAAATTTAAGGTTCATTTAAGGTTATTTCCATGGGCCCGGGAATCGCCGGACGAGTCAGCTAACATGTAGTCTTAGTATTAAACGAAATAGAAAATGAAAGATAGGAACTGTTTATTTGGAGTCAGTTTGACGTCACATTGACCATACTTTGTTGAAAGTGATGTCATATATAGTATTTCTATTTATAAGCATTTTTCTGACTTTCTTTTTTTTTTTTTTTAAGCGAAATGTCGTAAATTATATTAGATGTTTTAACTTAAAATACATTTAAATAATGATGCGATGTTTTTTGAAACATTACGATCAATAAAATGATCGTCGAATTCGACGGGTTCCAACTAGTTTTTTAAATAAATGAAATGCAAAGAAAATATAAACTTTTACTTCACACTTTACAAACCTTGAATTTACATTTAGCCTATACGTATGCAAAAATAAATTTATAATAATAAAAGCACTGACGTAAATCACAAAGATATTAAAAATAAAATAAAATACACAAAGGGCATGAAATTTTATTAAAATTTTTAAATTTAAATTTATTTTTTTATATAATAATGTATTATATATTTTTATATAATAATGTATTATATAACCAATTGTAACAACATAAAAAAAAAAAAGAATCATTCTATTAAAAAAAATTAATTAATTAATTAATTAATTAATTAAACATTGAAAATGAAATTCATTAAATGTACAAATTTCTATTTACAAGTAAAACTTGCATATGAGTTTTTAAAGAAGAAACGTTACTGCAAGATACTTAATTTATCAATACTGCTGCTGTACTATTTCATGGGGTGCAAAATGTTATAATTACACGGCATATCATTTACGCAACCGCCCGTCAAAATATTTTAATTGAGATAAGTAACAATCTTAATTGAAGTAGATAAAATCGCGTGCCATGTCACGGAATTGTTCATAGTGTAGCACTAGTGCGACATAAAAACTCACTCAACTCATTTATTTTTACGGTCAGTAGCCGTTTGCCGGTCACTGACCGCAATCTAGTGTTCAAAATTTTTACGGTGTAGAGATCTAGGAACTATCTAAAAATTTAAATTGTGTTAATTTTACAAAATTTATTTTATTTTATTTTATTTTATTTATTTATTTATTTTGTGACATGATGTAATTGCTTACTTCATTTAAAACACTTTTGCAACTGAAAGTACGTCCTTTTGACACAAGGTTGGGAAAATAATAGCTATACAGCTGTTATAAATGTAAAATTATTAACAGCAAAATTATAACAATTTGCACCCTATATATACAACGTAGCAATAAAACATATTTCCCTGTTTTAAAACATTCAATTAATAAATATAGAAATATTTATTTAAAAGGATGCTTATTTTGAGGTGTGAGCTTCAAACGAAATACTAAATTAGTAGTTTCAAAAGTTTTAAAAGAAATGTTTAACTATCATAAACAATAATGTAAATTTTTGATGAAATATTTCTAACTATATTATATGAATTCTGCTATCAAATTGAAAAAAATAAGCTAAAAATAATTTACTATCTTTGAAACAAAATTTGATGTTTGTTGTCGTATTACTTTCACAATTTATTTATTTATTATTTTTTATATTTAACATAATAAATTTAAAACTTATTTTTTAGCATTTATTATTATTATTATTATTATTATTATTATTGTTGTTGTTGTAAATTTTCCTACAAATAAAATGATTTATATATTTGGAATTTAAAGTAATATACATATATATATATATATATATATTAAATATTGAGACAACTTTGTAAAAATTAACAATAATGTATTCAAATTATTTTCTTTGATTTCAAGATTTTTAAGGCTAATTTGAAACGAAATTCTATAATTTAAATTAGGATTAATAATTTTCCGCTGAAACATTGATTAGACTTTCAACCGAAATTTAATTATTCGGAATTTAAAACAAACTCTTTACATTTTAGACTTAAATCAAATCTTCAAACAAAATTTTAAATTTCGGAAATAAAAATATAATCTGCAAATTAATTTAAAAGTTGGAATATAAAATATTATTTTTCTCATTCAAATATTGATTATATATTTAAGAAAAAGTTAATAGGTATTGATTCAAAATAATAGTTTTCCTTCTTTAGTTATTTTTCCAATCTTCAAACAAAATTTTAAAATTGTGAAATACAAATATTTAGAATATTTTTTTAATTTTGTTTGAAGAATAAGATAATATAAATAATAAATAATAATATAATATTAATAATACTTTTCTCATTCAAACATTGCTTCTATATTAATAAAAATTTTAATAGGTATTAATTCAAAACAATAGTTTTCCTTCTTTACACATTTTTGCAATATTCGAGTCAAAAATAAAATTTTTGAATAAAAAAAAAAAAAAAAAAAAAAAAAAATGTTTTATTTATTTATTTATTTATTTATTTATTTATTTATGTTCCTGTTTCAGGCCGTTGAAATGCTCTTGAAACAAAATAGCTCTTTATAGGCTCTTCTATAATCTTCACTCATGACTACATAAATGAGTGGATTCACAACATTTGAAGAATAATAAGCAATATAACTTAATATGTTTAAGACAGGAAGATCAAATTCTTTGCGAAATAGTTTCACGTAAGCTAAAGGATATGTAGATAATACGAACAATATGAAGATTACTAGAATGATTCGGAGAAGTCGTAAATCTTTTCTATTTCTGAAATTGACGTATATATTATTGTTGCTAACACAGCTGTTTTTACGAGGATTGACATTCTCCGTGATGTCATTCATACTTGCACAAGTTGTTGGTCTACGTTGTTCAACTCTAGATACTTTTTTGACTGTCTTACTCACTATAAAATATATTCTTACATAACAAGCAATGAATAAAAGTGTTGGAAAAATCGAAGCAACAACAAAAATAAAAGTCCTTGGAGATTTGTTGTTCAGATTCATAACACCACAGTCTCCTACTTCTGCATCATAGCGTAAAGTGCCCCAAACGTCCAGGTAAGGTAATAAAAGTAAAATTAAAGGAAGAAACCAAAGTAAGAATATCATAAGAGCTGTCTTTGTTTTAGTATATAAAGAAGAATAAATCTTCGGATAGACAATCAAAACATATCGGTTTATAGTAATAGCAACAACAGTAAATATTGATACAATTCCATTGGTAAATCTAATAAGGGCAAACATTTTGCATAGTTGGTCACTGCCATTCCATTTTCGATCGATGTAAGTGACTGCCGTTAGAGGAATTGAAAAACTACAAAATAACATGTCTGATATGCAAAGATTTACTATAAATGCGGTTGTAGCATTTCTAAGTCTTGGACTTAGCACTAAAGCTAAAATAGAAATTAAATTACCCGTGACTCCTAGAACAGTGAATATGATGCAGCATACTGATCCAAACATTAAAAGCTCGGATGGGTATAATGAATAAACCGTCATATTACATTTGTGAAGCTCAGTAACATTTTTAATATGCATACAGGGATTTAAATCGTTGTTGTCGTCAATGCTGAAAGAAAGTTTCTCCATGATATGATTTTTGTTATTTAATTTAGAATATCACTAATTCTTTCATTGATCGTTGAACGTGTTGTAGCACCTTCATTGCTTGTGGATAGTGAAATGTCTTCGTATTGATCGTCCATATTGGTTCTAATAAATAAAATTTCACATTAGTCATATTATTCTAATTTCAGCTATACACTGTTAAAAATTTTAGTTCAAACTTGAGCCACTTTATGGAGTAAAGTTATGAACAATACCATACTATGGTTCAACCTCACTTTTAAGTTTTCTACTTATTGTAATTCAATTTAAGATGCATCAAAACTTGGATGATTGCAACTACTTCAGTACCAAGTTCTGGCTCAAACTAACACCAAATTTTTAACAGTGTATTATCACAATCAAATTATTAAAAATGAAATAGTACTTATATAAATTTAAAATCTAATATAGCCCTGTGTTTTATTTTTAGTGTTAATGTCTATTAAAATGTATATTAAAAAAAGAACTAGTTAATACCCGTCAAAATTTAACGGATGATGTGCAACTAAAATCTCTTCACGGCATAAATTTTAAAACACCCTTGCTTTAATATTTCACACTGCTCTTAAACGGTTTATAACCTCCTGCCCAATTTCCCATATTTGTAACTTGGATATAATCCAAAATATTAACTTATTGTATTCTAAAAATAAACTGCGAATCGGAATAAAGTTAAATTTTGTTTTTACTGGAATAGTATTATAACACTTTATTCTATCAAAACAGTATATTTCAACAAAAGTATACTGTTAAAAATAAATAAATAAGAATGAATTTAATACTTTAGCAAACTAATTTGCTCATTAAATTTTTAATAATAAATTATACTATGTAAAATTTTTACTCATATAAAATATCAATATTTTAATGTTATTCTTTTCAAATTATTTTTACTGTAATATAGTATCGAAATGAAATATCATAAATTATAATAATTAGATAAATAATAATTAAATAAATAAAATAAAATAAAATAAAAGCTCCTTTGATATTAAATATTTATCTCCATCTTTTCTAAACAAAGTTTTCAACTGATGAAAGTTAACTTTTAAAGAACAATAAACTTTGATAATTTGTTAATTTTAAAAGATTTTTTTCTTTTTTTTTTCTTTTAAGAAATGGAAAAAAATAATTTTAAGAATATGTCATAATATATTGACTTGGCAACAGATGGCGCCACATCCAGTGCACAGAAATTTTCGGCGAGCGAAAATGCATACAATGGTAACCGATACGTATTCGCGAATTGCTTTGTTTTTATAGGTGTACTTCCTTGGAAAATATGAATTAATCGTGTGATTTTTTTTATGATTGAGCCACGGAGTAACATTAACTTTAATTAGGCGTTAATGAGCTTTAATTAGGCGTTTGCCCTAGACATATCAATATCAATATTAATGTCGTCTGCTTGACCTATCATCGGTATTCTGCATAAAAGGAAGGAATATTCCCGTTCCCAATCGGTTCAAAATTTTCTCGCGCGTGCCCAGATCGTATGATTTTTGTCTTACAGAATATGCTTTGTGTTTTAATATTATAGACTAGTTAATACCCGTCAAAATTTGACGGATCATGTGCATCTTAAATCTTCATGGCATAAAGTTTTAAACATCCCTATTTTAATATTCCGCATTGCTCTTAACCAGTTTAAAATCCACTGCTGTAATTAATTATTTTTTGTTTGGAGGGGAAGGGGGAATAAATTTAATGAAATTTCAATATACAAAATTTAGCGTACTTCGTATAATAAAAATAAAATCCGAAGATTTTTTTCTAATTTTACTCTAAATGTGACCAAAAGAATGTTTCGAGTAATTAAAAGAGAGACAGAATTTATAAATTATGGTAAGAATGGAGAAAGAAAGCACACATCAATCTTCAATATTTTATATATATATTATTTTAATTTGCTCGCATCGCTAATATTCCATTTCAGTTACAATATGACAGTGGCGCCATCTGTAATCTGTCGATAAAAAAAAAAAAAAAAAAAAAATCTCAGATTTATTTATTTATTTTTTATACTTATTTTTTTTAATAAAATTATTTTTAAAACCATAAATGTATAAGGCAAAATAATTTAATTTAAAATAAATTTTAATAGTGTTTTTGTTTTCTTTATATTCTATAATTACAATTTATTTGCACTTAGATCATGCTACTCAGGGCTCGAATAAATAAGAATGCATTTAATACTTTAGCAAGTTAATTTGCTCATTAAATTTTTAATAAAAAATTATTCTATGCAGATTTTTACTCGTATAAAATATCAATATTTTTAAGGTTATTATTTTTAAATTATTTTTTTTTTCTGTAATATAGTACAGAAATAAAATATAAGAGATCAATTTAAAATTAGATTAAAAAATAAATAAATAAATAAAATAAAATAAAACCTCCTGTGATTTTAAACATCTATCTTCATTTTTTCTATACAAAGTTTTCAACTGATAAAAATTAACTTTTAAATAACAATAAACTCCGACAATTTATTACTTTTAAAAAAAATTTTTTTTTCTTTTAAGAAATTGGAAAAAAAATAATATTAGGAATATGGTATGGTATGCTTATATGAAAAGAGATGGCGCCACAAAAACTCTAGAAATATTATCCTGTGTAAGAAAATTTTCGGTGAAATAAATATGCATACGATGATAGCTATTCGCGAATTGCTTTGTTTTTAATATACTTCCTTGGAAAGTATGAATCAATGCATGTATCGTGTGATTTTTTTTTTTTTTTTTTTTTTTTTTTTATTGAGCTGGGCGTCGTTTATTATCAGGCGTCTGCTGGTGTCGTCTGCTCCAGCTCTATGATCGATGTTCATATTGCGCTTCATAAAGGGGAAGGGATATTCCCGTTCCTAATTGGATCGAAATTTTCTCGCGCATGCTCAGATTGGGCGATTTTGGTGTTAAAGAAATACCCTTGTGTTTTAATATTATAGATGATGTAAAAAAAAAAAAAAAAAATTTGAAATGAAAAATGCAGTTTTGAAAAATTATGATTATTTTATGCGTACATTTTTAGAGTATTTTATTCGAAAAACTGTTACAGTTGTGTGTAAGAATAATGTTAGAAAATAAAGAAATAAAATGCATTTTTTGAATATCAAAATAATTCCAATATTATTAATGTTATTTCAGATTAAAATTGACAATGAAACATCTATCGATACTTCATGTTTTATGGTTACACATTTGATTGATATAATAGCAGTTCTAGGACAACTATGTTTTAAGACTTGTTTGCCCATCATTACGTGTGAATTGGTTTTTAAAAAAATCAAAGTTCAAATTAAAAGAAAAAATGTAAAGTATCAAGAAACCAAATTCATGTAAAACTGTCGTAAGCAAACAGTACTAAAGAAAACAAACAACATAAATGCAAAAAACACGCAGTGTTCGTTTTGAATTGAAATAACTAAGCCCGACCCTTCATCAAGCTGCAAAAAATATAGATTAATTTTTTTATTCTATAATTTTAGAATGAAAATAAGTTTTAAAAAATTAAATAAAAATGTTCTGTTTCATAATTTTACGCTTGGGTTTCTGTTATTGCACTCCTGCTTTACTCTATTTGTTTATTTATTTTTCAAGGCTCTATAGTAAATAGATATATAAACTAGTATGTTGTGGCCACCACAAGACTTTCTTCTATATTTTCCTATACATATTCAATCAGTAACAATATTTAAAAAAAAAAAAAAAAAAAAAATACAATTTTTTTTTCTAAGGGTTTTTTTTTTTTTGGAGGGGTACTTTTAAGACTTTCTTCACAAGACTTTCTTCTATATTTTCCTATACATATTCAATCAGTAACAATATTTAAAAAAAAAAAAATAAAAAAAAATACAATTTTTTTTTCTAAGGGTTTTTTTTTTTTGGAGGGGTTTTTTTAAGGATACTTCCCCCCCCAGGGGGGGAAGCGATGCCCCCCCCATGCACAAAAATTTTTTCCTAGTTACGTACTACTATTATCAATAATTCATATTAATTTTACAATCACAAGTGTAAAATAACTCTTATTATGCACATTTATACGAATTTTTGTCTTATTCTGCCATGTTAAAAATTTAGATAAAATGCTATCACAGCGCCTCCTGTTGAGCTATTGATCCGCAAATATAATCAGCACCAGTTTATGTCGGGGACCAACTAAATACCAAGTTTGGTAAAATTTCGTTTAAAAAAAAAAAAATAATAATAAATAAAAAAATAAAAATACGATTTTTTTTCTAAGTTTTTTTTTTTTTTTTGTTAAAAGTAAAAAAAATCGATAACTTTGTTTTAAATTATCACAGATTTATGGTTCAACCATTCGTTTTAAAGGTATTGACGAGATCTTTCGAATGATACCCATCTTCAAAATTTAACCCCCCCGGGGGGTACTTCCCCCCCAGGGGGGGAACCGATGCCCCCCCATGCACAAATTTTTTTTCCTAGTTAACTACTACTATTATCAATAATTCATATTAATTTTACAATCACAAGTTTAAAATAACTCTCATTATGCCCATTTATACGGAATTTTGTCCTATAAAATGCGATCACAGCGCCACCTGTTGAGCAATTGATCCCCAAATCTAATGGGCACCAGTTCATGTCAGGGTGCAACTAAATACCAAGTTTGGTTAAATTTCATTCATTGGTTCGTGAGATACAGCGTCCACAAAAAAATGATACAGACAGACAGACAGACAGACAGACACACAGACAGACAGACAGACACACAGACAGACATTTTTTAAAAACTATCAATTCGTGTTCAGGACATCCCAAAACGTGTAGATCCGTCAAAAAACGGAGGTCGAAAATTTTCGCGAATCCAATACTTTCTCTATATTACATATAGAAGAAAGTAAAAAGGAAAATATTCCAAAACTTTTAACTACAGAATGATAATTATTTTTTGCACAACTGTTAATTTTTCAAAATACTCTATACGTCTAGTAAATATTTATAGTTATAAAATACTATTTACGTAAATGTCTGTGTCTAAAAATAAAAATTTTTAGTATGAAATGTAAAATTTAATATAATAATAATTTGCAAAAGTTTTAATTTAAAAATTCTCTAAACAGAAATAAAAATTGTTTAAGAATTATCAATACTTAAAAGTGGGATTTCTATTATTCTTTTTTTTTTTTTTTCGTTCCTATGAAAATAACTATTACATTATTACTGTTTAAACAATTATATTATTACGTTAACTATTATTACAACTATTATATTATTACGTTCCAAAACTCCACAAATATATAATCGTGTGCATATCATAACCCTTTATTTACTGCTTTATGAAATGAATAGTGATAAAAAAAAGGTATTTGACACATATTTTTTTTAGTCATCGAAGAGTAGTTTTTAACACTTTCCAACAAGGTTGAAAAGTGTTTATGACTTGGGTTTGTCTGTCTGTCTGTCTGTCTGTCCGCGCTCTAACTCCCGTAAATATTTATGGAATTTCTTGAAACTGATATATGTTATTCAAGTTCACTATCGGACGTTCCCTATTGAAAATGGAGTTTATACCTCTACTGGTTTGTGTACAGGGATACCCGAAAGTTTTTCAAAGCATTGTGTTCTATGAGAGGTATTTCTATAAACCATATTTTCATACCTTTACTGTAAACATATATTAATGAAATTGAAATATGTTATTCAAGTTCACTATCGGACGTTGCCTATTGAAAATGGAGTTTATACCTCTACTGGTTTGTGTACAGGGACACCCGAAAGTTTTTCAAAGCATTGTGTTCTATGAGAGGTATTTCTATAAACCATATTTTCATACCTTTACTGTAGACATATATTAATGAAATTGAAATATGTTATTCAAGTTCACTATCGGACGTTTGATATTGAAAATGAAGTTTATACCTCTCCTGGTTTGTGTACAGGACCACCCGAAAGTATTTCAAAGCATTGTGTTCTATGAGAGGTATTTCTATAAACCATATTTTCATACCTTTACTGTTATTGCTGTACCAGATTTCTGATCTAAAACTTATTCTTCTTATTGACCCGATACAGCATATTTCAAATCTTAACTCTTTTCTTACAGTTACTACTTAAATTTTCTGATAAAATATTTATTCTTCTAAATAATAAAATATGGATGGGTCTCACCTGAAAACTTCTAATCCAAAGGTCCGGATGTGGATGGGGCAACTATCATCCATTAAAGAAACTAAACTCGATGAATGTAGCACTTCTTAGATGAAAACAGAATTTTTAATGCTTTGTTAGCATACATGTAAAAACGAAAACAGAACAAAAACTATTTACAGTTAAATATTAAAGTTTTTCTTAACATTAAAATTGTATGTTCTAATAGTTCAAAATATTAATTCTACTTCATTAAAAGTCTTAATTGTTCTGTTAAATTTAATAGTTCTGTTTTAGGACCGGGGCGTCTGTAAACACAACGATCTTAACGTAGCCCCATCTCAGTTCGAGGTCCTTTCTGTTTTGCTTCTGATCCTAAAAAAAGCACCTTTCTCGAAAACGAGGCGCCCGTCTGTCTGGAAAGTCATTTTGTTCTCAAAGCAGAAGAATGAGCGGGAATTCCCGACATCCTCCCACCTTGAGTTGCGACTAATCGGAGGAACTCAACAATCCAAGTTGAAGTCGTTGAGGGGGTTTCACCACACGGCCAGTTCGGGAGACCACAGGGGAATTGGAAGTGGGATCATGGGTTCTGGAACTGGTAGGTTCTGGAGGGTCTTTCACAGGTTCCTTTTCTCTGGGGTTGAGTATCCGTTTCTGTGAGAGGTTCTTGTTTTCGGAAGTCGAAGGACTTAAATTTTCTTGGAGAGACCTGTGTAAAGTGGGGTGATTCTTAAGTTCGGAACTGTCAATTTCCAAAGGAAACAATCTTTGTAATGGACGCAGAAAAAATCCATTTTCGGTCTTCACCTTAGCTAGGCGTATGACATTATCTTTGCCTGGGTAAATCTCGATCACTCTTGCCAAAGGCTAGTGAACACGTTTCCTGTTGAAATCTTCTAATAGGACAACATCGCTGACTCTCAATTGTTTGAATCTTTTGGTCTTAGATGCATGTTGGCGTAATTGTCCTAAATATTCAGCTCTGAATCTGTTTCTTAGGTTTTCTCTGATTATTTGCCTATATCTGGCTCTGCGGTTAAGATCTTTAAAATCCAAAGCATCTAGCTCAGGTACTCCTGATGTTGGTAGTTCTCTTAGGAACATCATTGGGGTTAAAGGTAAGGGATCTGTGTTCTCTTCGGAAACATAGATTATAGGCCGTGAGTTAATCACTTGTTTACAGTCACATAGTATGGTGTAAAGTTCTTCGTAATTCAAAGATGCACGACCTAAGTTTCTTTTCAGGATTCCTTTAACCATTCCAACAAGCCTTTCCCACCAACCTCCCCACCACGGTGTTGCAGGAGGGTTGAATTTCCATCTGATGTTCTGGGTGGAAGCTACCTTGCAGATGGTTTCCCAATCTACATTCGAGAGAGCATTGCTGGTTCCAAGGAAGTTCTTCCCGTTGTCTGAATAGATGATGTAGGGTCTGCCTCGCCTTGCTATGAACCTTCTCAAAGACTGGATAAAAATTTCTGTAGACGGAGACGTAATGGCTTCAATATGTATGGCTCGGTAGACAGCGCAAGTAAATAAGGCTATCCACGCTTTCGATCCATCAGAAAGATGAAGAGGACCGGCTAGATCTACGCCTACCACTTCAGAGATGGCTGCTTCTCGTACTCTGTCTTCGGGTGGTACCCCAGGTTCAACATCTATTTTGGAAGTCTGAAGTTTTCTGCAAATCACGCACTTTCTTATTGAATTTCTATTGGATTTTCTAGACTTCATTATCCAGAAATTTTCTCTAAGTAGTGTCATTAGAGTGCTGACTCCAGCGTGCTGATTTTCTAAATGCTTCTCGAATATCAATCTTTGGACGACGGGATGCTTGTAAGGTAAGATCACAGGATATCCGAAGTTTTCACTGTCGTTTCTTTGAATTATAGTGGTCTTTACTCTTAAGAGACCAGCTTTATCTTCGACAGGCCTTAAATTTCTTATTTTTGGATCTGTTCTCCCTGAAAAAGATTCTTGTTGTACTAATCGTAGAAGTACATTTTCTGCTTTCAAACATTCTTCAACTGAAATATCCAATTCGGATATTTTCTCTGTAGTCTTCGAATTATGATAAAATCTATATATCCAGGCAATGGTTCTAACTGTTTTCTTGTAAGAGGAAAAATACTGATAAAATCGACTGAAATTATCTTCTTTTTTATCTAAAAGATTTAGGATTGTCTTCCTTTTTTCGCTGTTTATGAGTTCTTCGTTTGGGTCTTCTTCTATTTGAGGCCACTCATTTTCATGTAAATAAAGCCAACTCGGACCCTCCCACCATCTCGATTTCTGTATAGTTGTTCAAAGGAACATCCTCTAGACGGGAGGTCCGCAGGATTCAAATGTCCGGGTACATATCTCCAATTGCAAACTTCGGTCAGATTTCGGATTTCTAATACTCTATTGTGTACAAATGTACCCCATTCTTGTTTTCTTCTTACCCAACCTAAAGCAGTGGTTGAATCTGACCGAAATATGGTATTTACATGTAAATTTAAATCGTTTTGCACATTTTTGGCCAACCTAGCGCCAATACGACAAGATAACAGTTCAAGGCGGGGTATGGTCAATTCCTTAATAGGTGCAATTCGACTTTTAGCATTGATTAACTGGATCTTGATTCCTTCTGAGGTCTCTACTCTTATGAATACGCAAGTGGCATATGCTCGCTTGCTTGCATCAGAAAGAACATGTAATGATGTTTTCTTTTCTTTCTCTGGGCAAATGTTAAGCCACCGAGGTATTTTAATTTGGGATAAAAAATTTATTCCTTTCAGCCAATTAGAAGATTGTTGTTTTAAAGTTTCAGGGAGCTCTTCGTCCCACTTCACCTTCTGAATCCACGTTTCTTGAAGGATTAGTCTGGGAACTAAATTGACAGGTGCTGTGAATCCCACAGGATCAAAAATTCTTTGGGTAACTGATAAAAGTTTTCTTTTTGTAAGGGGTTCACTTATCTTTAGGGGTTCTTCAATTTTACAAACTAAACTCTCATTTTTCAAATCCCAGAGTAATCCTAACACGGGAACAAACCTCGGTTCATCTTCAGTTTTGTCGATCATAGCCTGGGGCCAATTCGATCGCCAGCATCTCAAATTGAAATGTGCCGAAGCCAAAATTCCTTGAGATTCTGATATGAATTTTTCTGTTTCTTGAATCGAATTCAGGCTGATGAGGGAATTATCTAAATAGAAGGAATCTCTTAAGAGCCTAGCTGTCTCTCGCCATTGTTCGGGAACATTTTCTAAAAGGTGATTTATTGTTGCCATATTCAAAAAAGGGCTTGAAGTTAGGCCGAAAACGTTTGTTTGATATTGGACGTTTGATATTGAAATCGGACGTTTGATATTGAAAATGAAGTTTATACCTCTCCTGGTTTGTGTACAGGACCACCCGAAAGTATTTCAAAGCATTGTGTTCTATGAGAGGTATTTCTATAAACCATATTTTCATACCTTTACTGTTATTGCTGTACCAGATTTCTGATCTAAAACTTATTCTTCTTATTGACCCGATACAGCATATTTCAAATCTTAACTCTTTTCTTACAGTTACTACTTAAATTTTCTGATAAAATATTTATTCTTCTAAATAATAAAATATGGATGGGTCTCACCTGAAAACTTCTAATCCAAAGGTCCGGATGTGGATGGGGCAACTATCATCCATTAAAGAAACTAAACTCGATGAATGTAGCACTTCTTAGATGAAAACAGAATTTTTAATGCTTTGTTAGCATACATGTAAAAACGAAAACAGAACAAAAACTATTTACAGTTAAATATTAAAGTTTTTCTTAACATTAAAATTGTATGTTCTAATAGTTCAAAATATTAATTCTACTTCTTTAAAAGTCTTAATTGTTCTGTTAAATTTAATAATTCTGTTTTAGGACCGGGGCGTCTGTAAACACAACGATCTTAACGTAGCCCCATCTCAGTTCGAGGTCCTTTCTGTTCTGCTTCTGATTCTAAAAAAAGCACCTTTCTCGAAAAAGAGGCGCCCGTCTGTCTGGAAAGTCATTTTGTTCTCAAAGCAGAAGAATGAGCGGGAATTCCCGACAACTGTAGACATATATTAATGAAATTGAAATATGTTATTCACGTTCACTATCGGACGTTTCCTAGTGAAAATGTAAATTATACCTCTACTGGTTTGTGTACAGGGACACCCGAAAGTATTTCAAAGCATTGTGTTCTATGAGAGTTATTTCTATAAACCAGATTTTCATACCTTTACTGTAGACGTATCTTAATGAACTTGAAATATGTCATTCAGGTTCACTATTGGATGTTTGCTGTATATAATGGAGGAAATACCACCATCGGTTCATACACAGGGACACTCAAAAGAATTCCAAAGCATTGCGTTCTATGAGAGATATTTCTATAAATCAAATTTTAATGACTTTACTTTCCACGAAGTTTTAGGAAATTGAAATATGTTATTTATATGCACAAAAGAATGCTTTGCATAGAATATAGCATGATTGGCATCAGATTTACAGGGCAACACAAAAATATCAAGTTATATTAAGAGTTATTAATAAAAAATTGCTAGAATTGTACTTTCGTTTACGTTAAACGTTTTTAACATTTTTTTAAAGTGTGAATATGATTTCAGTTTTTGTATCTGCCTGCGCGTCTGTCTGTCTGCCTGTCTGACTGTCCGAGCTCTAACTCCCGTAAATATTTATGGAATTTCTTGAAACTGATATATGTTATTCAAATTCACTATCTGACAATCCCTATTGAAAATAGAGTTTATACCTCTACTGTTTTGTGTACAGGGACACCCGAAAGTATTTCCAAGCATTGTGTTCTATGAGCGGTATTTCTATAAACCATGTTTTCATACCTTTACTGTAGACATATATTAATGAAATTGAAATATGTTATTCAAGTTCACTATTGGATGTTTACTGTATAAAATGGAGCAAATGCCATCATCGGTATATGTACAGGGACACACAAAAGTATTCCAAAGCATTGCGTTCTATGAGAGATATTTCTATAAATCAAATTTTAATAACATTATTTTCCACGAAATTTTAGGAAATTGAAATATGTTATTCATATGCACAAAAGAATGCTTTGCATAGAATATAACATGATTAGCATTAGGTTTACATGTTGGCACAAAAACATCCAGTTATATTAAGAGGTATTAATAAAAAATGCTAAAATTGTACTTTCGTTTACTTTAAGAGTTTTTAACACTTTCTAACACTTTTTAAGTGTGAATATGATTTCAATTTTGTGTATCTGCCTGTCCGTCTGTCTGTCTGTCCGAGCTCTAACTCCCGTAAATATTTATGGAGTTTCTTTAAATTGATATACGTTATTCAAGTTCACTATCGAATGTTCCCTATTGAAAATGGAGATTACACCTCTACTGGTTTGTGTACAGGGGCACCCGAAAGTATTTCAAAGCATTGTGTTCTATGAGAGGTATTTCTATAAACCATATTTTCATACCTTTACTGGAGACATATTTCAATGAAATTGAAATATGTTTTTCAAATTCCCTATTGGATGTTTCCTGTATAAAATGGAGGAAATGCCACCACCGATTTATATACAGGGACACTCAAATGTATTCCAAAGCATTGCGTTCTATGAGAGATATTTCTATATATAAAATTTTAATAACTTCACTTTCCACGATGTTTTAGAAAATTTAAATATGTTATTTGTATGCACAAAAAAAATGCTTTGCATAGATTATAGCATGATTAGCATTAGATTTACAGGGTGACACAAAAATATCCATTTATATTAAGAGCTATTAATAAAAAATTGCTAAAAATGTACTATCGTTTGCATTAATCGTTTTTAACACTTTCTAACATTTTTAAGTGTGAATATGATTTCAGTTTGTGTATCTGTCCATCTGTCTGTCTGTCTGTTTTCCCGCGTTCTAACTCCTGTAAATATTTATGGAATTTCTCGAAACTGATATATTTTATTAAAGTTCACTATTGGATGTTCCATATTGAAAATGGAGTGAATACCTCTCCTGGTTTGTGTACAGGGACACCCAAAAGCAGTCGAGAGCATTATGTTCTATGAAAGTTATTTTTATAAATATTTTCCCTATAGAATGTTCCCCATTTAAAATGACATTAATAGGTCCTGTGCAACTAGTTTGTTTACAGTGACAACAATAACAACAACAACAACAACAACAAAAATGATAATGCATTACGTTTTAGGATATAATTTTTGAAAGTTATATTTAAAAATATTTCTACTGTAAAAATCATAAAAATATTGAAATGTATTTTTAATATTCTAAAATTATGTTTTGTATAGAATATGATATGTTTAACGCTCTGATTTACAGGGCTACACTAAAATATTCAGAGAGATCAAAAGCTGTAATTATAATCTAATGGCTGCATTTTATTTTGCGTTAAACCTTTTTAACACTTTCCAAAATGCCTAAGAGTAATTTTAAAATCAATTTGTCTATCAGTATATTTTTCAGTCCTTCTGTCTGTTGTGTGACAACGTACGGAAACAATATTAAAATTTATTCGATACAACAATTACGTACAGTTGGAAAATGTTACTAATCAATGCGTACTGCATGATTTTTCTTTCTTGTTTAAAGATATATCCAATAAAAACTATGTGTACCACCTCATCATAGTAATCAGTGAGTATTTAATGAAGTGGAACTTTAGTGTAGTGTTGATACATAAAGAACGAAAAAAATATTAGCATCATTAAAACGTGTAAAAAAAGTATTGATATTTGTGATCTACATTTTTTTTTCCAAGACTAATGGTAGATTCTTGAGATAGTATATAAATTATTTATAATACACGTGAAGGTCGTGAAATTTCCAAGCAAAAACAGCGACATCACTCTATAAAATTCTTTCTTGAACAAAATTGCTACGTCTAATGCCCTGTAGTGAGATTAAAGTGAAGTATATACATTATATTCTTATAAATACCTTTTAAATTTCTTACATAAATTCTATTTTACATACTTTTTAATCTTGTGATACTTTAAAGTTTCGTCAGTAGATAAGAAATCGATTTTAATTACAAGCTTCTTCAAGTTTCAGCTATGTATCCCAACGCTGCTGTTTTTATAGTCATAGTCATAGTTTAAAAAATAATAATTACAATCTAAATTAAAGGGGATGTTTTTGTTTGTATTTTAAATATTAAATTCCTGTAAAAATTATTTTCAAACAATAATAGTATTTCATCTAAATACTATTATTTTAATGAGTAGTAATTTTGTAAAAGGTCATATATATATATATTTCTTAAAAGGATGGCTAGATAAAGAAAACCGTATATAAAACCTAATAATTTATTTAAAAGATTTTTTATTTAATCAAATTTATCATAATCTCTAAGACAAAAAAAAAAAAAAAAGGAAATTTAAAAATAACTGTCTTGAAATTTAGTTGCTTGAAAATATAAATGAGAAATTTCAACAAAATTTTTGAATACTTAACTAATCAAAAATAAAAATTACTACCAAAAGTTACATATATTTTTACTTTAAATGTTAGCTTTGGAAGAAAGAAAACACAAGTAAAACAATAAAGAAATAATTATAATAACTGAGAGAAACTTACTTCCAAGATGTAATTATCACGTTTGATAACATTCTCTTATAAATATAGATTACAATTCTAACAAAATAACTTTCATGTGTCAGGCGATTTTGCGCATTCTTCTCGGATTCAAAATATCAATGTAAATAAAAGAAAATGATACAATTTGCAAATCACTCAATAAAAATAAATATATATTTTTTTCTAACTTTGTGTTTAATTTCATTATTTGATTTCGCGAAAAGTTTCTTATCGTATCCTGTTTAGTGTTTCTGTGAAATTAAGCTCAAATCAAACAATCATGTGACTTACTTTTCTTGTAGTCTATGGCTAAATGCACTGCACCTTTTCTTTTTTCCTGTGCAAATTTCTGGTAAAAAATAAGATCGGAAGTCTGAAAACAGTGAGATAAAAATGTGTACTGAAGCGAAACAAAAATATTTTCTTCAGCTCATTTATTTATTTGTACAAAAACAAGTGCAAACAAATGCGAAAGAAATTGTTTTGAAACATAATTTTTGGTGTTGTTTTGTGTAAGGTTTTCTGTTATTTTAAAATAAACAATTTATACAAAATCATATAATTTTTTTCAAAAAAAAAAAAAAAATCTAATATATGTTTTAAAAATAATAATAATAACAATGACAATAACCCGGGAAAGAAGCACGCATTAGTTTATTTCTTTCGCAAAAATTTAGATGAGTTCCAATTTTATAGATACTAAATATCTGAGACATTTCTACTAAACTTGATTAGTAGTTAAATAAACAATTTTTCTTGCATTTCTTTTTTCTGAACATATACTATATAAAGTTGTTGGTTGTAGGGTTTAAGGCCGATTGACTACGCTAGGGTCCTCAGCCTATAGGTGGAGCGTCCTCCGTAAGGATCTAAAAAGGGTCCTAGCCCGTATTAACGCGAGTTTCGGAGAAAACGAAGGAAAACTCCGAACAGCAAGGTCGATGAGGAAGACCTGGGATCGAACCCCGCACTTTCCATCTACCAGCTTTGAGCGCAGAACCGCTCGGCCGCTGGTGGACTATAATATATAAAGAAACTATTGTATTCATGAAATAATCCGACTGTGAAATTTTCGTTTATCTATACGTTTTGAGGTTTCCTGAATTTCTTTCCGTTTATGAAGCAAGAAATATTGTTTAATAAAACTAATTTTAGTGATTTTGATCAGCAATTAAAAAAACTACTTAGACACATAGCTCGGGGAAAAAATAAAGCTTTGTCACAAAATCTGAAGTTTTTAAAAAACAATTATTTTATTAATGTTAATGGTTTTTAACATGTCACAAGCAATTAAAAAAAATGGCATTAGTTATACCAATTAATAATATAATTTGACATGTGGTGCCATAATTGCTCCTGTTTAATTATGCTGTGAGGATCTATGTTAATATTCTCTTTCAGTAAGAATGTAAAACTTTCGGCAAGAATAAAATTACAGTAGGAACAATTGCGAAGTTTTAACTTATGAATAAAGGAGGAAAATGCAGAGTTAAAAAAAAAAAAAAAAATAGTGGTACACTTTTTCAGAGTACTCTTTTGGTTAAAAACAAGCAGTTTATATGAAATTGTAGTAACTTGTAAAATGACAGAACAAAAACACAAAAACTGTTATCTGAATTTTCTCAGAAAGAATTATTAAGTGAGCCATCTCTCCAGGGGGGAGGGGAGTAGTATGCTGTAGCAATCACAAAACTTTCATCTACATTTTCCTATACAAATTACGAAATATTGCGATATTTTTGCTCTATGAAGAATATGCGGTTCGCGCAGGGATGTTCTTCCTTTTTTAGCATTTTCCTTTTTTTCAATTTTTTATAAAATTTATCAGTGATTATTTTTGTTGTTAAAGTTTTCGTTATGGACAGATAACCTTGTTTGTTATCAGTTTCATTTTTGTTCTGTTCTTTATTGGTGAATATGGATATTTCAGGTTCATTTTAAACATTCTTGGTAATGCCTATATTGTTTCTTATAGATAGCTTTGGTATTTGATATTATGTTTCTCTTGCATTCTACAATCTTGTAACATATAAAACCTTTTGGTGTTTCTGAACCTCGGCTCATATCTCAACTGAGAAGCTGAATTTATAGCTAATAGTCATCATATCGATTTGTTTCAACTTTTACCTGTTATATTTAACTTTAGGAAATGAAATTAAATACGGAAAAGTGATCGTTTGAAAAGTTTTAAAAATGCATTTCCCTCTTCCAAAAAATGCCGATGACAAACTTTGTAAATTAGCCATTGTTCTTCTTCTGAAGTAAACTCTAAAATTTTTTGTAAGAAAACTAAGTTTTGTACATAGATTTTGAAGATAACTTCTTCAGGTTTGATGTAATTTTTAAGCGTTTGGCATGCTACCCATGGTTACACTTACCCCAAAATTTTTGTACGTAAAGTTTTGCAAGTGTAACTTTTTTGTGGGTAACTAGAGTGGCTGTCCCAAGCACCTTGCGAGTAATGGAATTCCGTCCTACCTACCTTTATGTTCCAAACCAAGAGATGAAATACACTGATGGAAAAAAAAATCCCAACACCAAGAAAAAATTATTGTACAGTAATGAAATTTCAGCAATACATTTGTCTAGGTAACATATTTAATTGATTAAAGTTTCAAGATCACAGGTAGAGCCATTGGCGAGAAGAGCCTTTTTAAATGTGAAATGTTGGTACATTAGTAACCGGTGTAACCGCCAGAATTTTGAATGCAAGCATGCAAACGTGCATGCATTGTGTCGTACAGGTGTCGGATATCAGTTTGTGGGATGGTGTTCTATGCCTGTTGCACTTGGGCGGTCAATGCAGGGACGGTTAATGCTGGTTGTGGATGACGCTGGAGTTGTCGTCCAATGATGTCCCATACGTGCTCGATTGGAGAAAGATCTGGTGATCTAGCAGGCCAAGGCAACATGTCGACACTCTGTAGAGCATGTTGGGTTACAACAGTGGTATGAGGGCGAGCGTTATCCTGTTGGAAAACACCCCCTTGAATGCTGTTCATGAATGGCAGCACAACAGGTTGTATCACTAGACTGACGTACAAATTTGCAGTCAGGGTGCGTGGGATAACCATGAGAGTGCTCCTGCTGTCATAAGAAATTACTCCCCAAACCATAACTCCAGGAGTAGGCCCTGCGCCTGCGTGTCTAGGCCGCAGACAGGTCGCTAGCAGGCGTTCACCTGGCCTTCTTCTAACCAACACACGGCTATCACTGCGACCAAGGCAGAACCGGCTTTCATCAGAAAACACAACAGATCTCCACTCCGTCCTCCAATGAGCTCTAGCTTGACACCACTCACGTCGCAAACGGCAGTGGTTTGGAGTCAGTGGAATGCACGCTACAGGGCGTCTGGCTCGGAGCTGTCCTTGAAGTAACCGATTTGTAACAGTTCGTTGTGTCACTGTGGTGGGGGGTCCCTGGCCCTCGGGCTGCTACTCAGGTAGCTGGGGAGCTAGTTGCGGCGGCTGACCTCACCTCCGAGTCGGTGCCCCTGGATAGCCAGCATGACTGGTGAACTAACGAGGCAGCGCGGCCGAGAAGCATGGCGGGTGGACAGGTGGTCCTCCGCGTTGAACTGTGCTCTATGCCTTTTTGGCCTGGGGGGCCACAACCACTCGTCGCTCGTAAAGTAAAAGGTTGTTTGTTTGATGGGGATCAGACCCGATGGCACGAGGCGTCTGGGTGCGTCCCTCGACCACTGCAGCCTTCTCTTCACCGCCAGGCCTTGTTTTCTCTATAGACTCAAGTGTTTACCTGGCACCGGCCTAGCACACCCGCCGGAGAGCATTCTAGTTCAGGTGGGCGAGGGGAGTTCTTCCTTCCCCGCGGGCGGTTCTTTGCCCGTGCCACTGCCCGTGGTTCCGCTGTGTAAGAGATTGGAGCCTTTTTAGGTTTTTTCCGGCTTGGGCGCTATACCTCTAAACCGCAAGGTGAGGCATGCCCTTGCTGGTAATTCTCATCTGTCACTGTGGTGCCAACTGCAGCTCGAATTTCAGCTGCAGACGCAGTACGATTAGCCACAACGCCGAACACGGCGGTCTTCCCTCTCAGTAGTACCACGTGGCCGCCCGGAACCCGGTCTTCTTGAGGCAATACCTTCCCTTGACCACTGCTGCCAACACTCATGCACAGTGGATACATTCCTGCCAAGTCTTTCTGCAATATCGGGGAAAGAAAACCCACCTTCTCGTAGCCCTATTACACGACCTCGTTCAAACTCAGTGAGCTGTTGATAATGGCTTCTTCGTCTTCTTAGAGGCATCCTTGACTAACATTAACCCACTACGTCAAATCTCAACTGTAAATAACGATCACGAACCTTACAGCGCTTATTTAAAGCAAACCTCATTTGCATGTTCATAGTGTCGCTACGAGCGCCACACTTATGCGCGTAGCTCGAAATTATAATCGACGTCATCTTTCAGATGTATAAACACGCCTACCAAATTTCGTTTATCTAGCACAGCTCCTTCCTGGTGTTGGGATTTTTTTTTTCCATCAGTGTAGAAGTATCGTCAAATGATATTGACACGATTTTTCCTGGCCTAAATTAGGACATAGGCGAAAACTGAAATTTAAGTTTTGGCTTCTACAAAATTCAATAGAGCTAAAATAAAATATTGCCTATTTTTTATTTGCTCTTTGCAAAAGTAGTGTTGATTATTTTTTATTTCCTTATATTTTTCCCCATTTAATATTTTAAGTTTCAATGTTTCAAAGGGGGAAATTTCCCTTGAATCTAACGCAATTCATTCAAACTGTTATATTTACCCCCAACTTTACATTTTACATTTAAAAATCATACCATAATTTTTTTAAAAGAAAAAAAAAGAAAGAAAGAAAAGATAAAATCTTTTTGTAAAACAAATAGAACGACTCCAAAAAGCAACTACAATTCAAAAAAAGAAGAAAAAATTGTATGAAATGAAACTAAATTGCGCCTAAAAGTATAAAATAATTTCCTTCACCAAACAACCTATAACACTACAATTAATCATAACTTTTGAAGTCAGCGCAAAATTAAATAAAATTTAATTAGTTTTTAAAGGTTTGTTTTTAGATCGGTAGCAACGAATGCTGTCGTCTCGAATGATCCATTTTCATGTTTCCTTTATTATTTTATCACTGTATACAATTGGTCCATTGATAGCATCTACATAGAACAGTAAACATTCTTCACAATGCGGTATTTATGTTTCTACGAAGTTAATTTCCTTTGCAAATTTGGTATAACTTTGATAACTATCATCCTTGGTGGCTTTTGGATTTGGCGTTCAAAACGTATTGCAAAAATATACACGCAAGATGTATATTTTCATAATATATTTTGTACGAAGTATTGTTTCATATTCTTGATTACTCTCTTAATATACCTTATCAAATTAATCATGATATCCCAAAGAAATTAAATATGTTTGCCAGATAATTTTGCGATTTTTCTTTTACCAAGGGCGTCAGATACCAGCATCTTCGCCCCCTTTTGCTGCTTACGAAATCTTATTTGTTTTTGTTTTTTTAATCAAAATAGTTTTCGGCTGCGTTTTGCAGGTGACAATGTGAGATGTGTATTTTGAATAGGATTTGATTTTTGTATTGAATAAAGGTATCAATTTTTATTTAAATTTGCGCCGACTTCAAAAGTTATGATTAATTGTAGTGTTATAGGTTGTTTGGTGAAGGAAATTATTTTATACTTTTAGGCGCAATTTAGTTTCATTTCATACAATTTTTTTTTCTTTTTTTGAATTGTAGTTGCTTTTTGGAGTCGGTTCTATTTTTTTTACAAAAAGATTTTATTTTTCTCTTTTCAGTGAAAACTTATTCATATAGCAGAACATCAAAAGACGTTCGACGGCAGTTTCTTTAATCACAACTTCCAAGAAAAGTGACATAACTCAAAAAATAGTTTATGTCACTGAAAAATACATGAAATGCACCCAATGTGAACAAAAAAGTTACATATCCATCCAGAAAGTTATCCACTCGAGAGACAGTTGTGCCAGTTTTACTCTAGTCAAGTTATTTTAAAGTTGATTTTTCTCAAATGCTGCATTTTTAAGTTGTGTCACTTTTCTTGCCTTTATCGGATATGAGCAAAAAACTAAATGAATGAACATACGTTAAGTTAAAAAGTCTTTAGAAATGTAAAGAGCGGATACGCTGTATTCGTAACCAAAAATTCTGTTAGGCATATATATTGAACTTTACAGTGAATACGTGTCACCCACTGCGCTGGAAATTGCGCAGCGTAAAGTTCAAACAAAGAGCAAAATATGCATTGCAGCTGACGGACAGAAGTTTCAACATCAATACTTACATACTGCTTTTACCAGTGTAGCTGCATGCATTCAGCAGCTAAAGCGAGAACAGACTTTTGTGAGTATCCTGTAATTTGTTTATGTCTTAATGAAATCATAATGAAGCCTATTTCAGGCCAAGAACATTACGACAACAAAGAAAGTATTAAAATTAAATCATCTCTTACGAAGTTATAAGCTAACAAATTTCAACAACAACAATGAGAAACATGGTTTGTATCGAGAACCTCTTGCTTTATGAAGTCGGTTTAAAACGTCTATGCGCTAATCGATGTGACCGCTTACAATAACCTACTTTGAACTTTATATAGCATAAATGTCACCCGCTACGCTACAACATATGCAATGTCGTTCAAGTGTGCGCAAAATAGGAGATTGTGAACAAACAAATGCACGTTTTAAGTGTTCTGTTTTTAGCATTAACGTCTAAACTATCTTTTCGTACTAAATTAATGATGCTCTGCAATTTTATAATTCACTTTTTTCCCCTGTCTTGAACTGTTTCGGAGATAGGAACGCTAACTCCACTGTTTCCCACGCGCTGTAGGCGGTTGAATCGTGCAGCACATATCCACTTTACTATACCTACATACCACTTTTATGACTATAGCTGCAGCTGTTCAACAGTTAAATTTGTCGGGACTGACTTTTTTGGGGCACCCTGTATTTTCTTTTGATCGTAACGATATTGCAATGGGACCTATTTCAGACCAAGAGCTTTACAATAAAACAAAAAGTACCAAAATCGGATTATCTGTTCAGAAGTTATGATCTAACAAACAAAAATAAAAACAAAAAAACATATGGTTTGAATTGACAACCTCCTCCTTTTTGAAGTCGGTTAATTAGAGCATCTCTTACGAAGTTATAAGCTTACTAACACCAACAACAACACATAACTCGAAATAAGAACACCCTCTTTCCTGAAGTTGGTTGAAAACGACTTTGCGCTAATCGATGTGACCGCTTACAGTAACAGTGCTTTGAACCACAGAGTATACGTGTCATCCGCTACGCTGCAAAGTGTGCAACGTAGTTCAAGTGTGTACAGTGTAGGAAATTGCGAAGAAACAACTGCACGTTTTAAGCGTTCTATTTTTATCAATAATGTCTAAAAACTGTCTTTTCGTAGTAAATCGATGATGCTCTACAACTTCGTAATTAACTTTTCTCCCATCTTGAACCATTTGTGAGATAGGAGCTCTGATTCCGCTGTTTTTCACCAGATGGCATTTTATTTTCTTTAGATTGTAAAGATATTACAGTGGGACCTACTTCAAACCAAGATCTTTACAACAAAACAAAAAGTATCAAGTAACCGTATTTTGAACTATATAACCTATGTCTCACCAGCTACGCTACAATGTGTGCAATGTAGCTCAAGTGTGCATAGTGTAAGAAATTGCGAACAAACAAATGCACGCTTTTAGCATTGTATTTTTAGCATCAATGTCTAAACTATCTTTTCGTACTAAATCGATGATGTCCTGCAATTTTATAATTCACTTTTTCCCCCTGTCTTGAACCGTTTCCGAGATAGGAACGCTATGCATGAATGTCTAAACTATCTTTTTGTACTAAATCGATGATACTTTTAAACTTTGTAATTCACTTTTTTCTCTAGAACCGTTTTTGAGATAGTAACACTAACTCCGCTATTTCCCACCAGGTGGCACTGCAAGCGGTTTAACCTTGTACTGCATGGCCACTTTGCTATACTTACATACCATTTTTAACACTATAGCTGCAGCCTTTTACCAGTTAAAAGAGTTGGGACTGATTTTTTTGGGCACCCTGTATTTTTTTAGATTGTAAAGATATTACGATGGGACCTATTGCAGACCAAGACCTTTTCAACAAAACAAAAAGTGTCAAAATCGGAGCATCCGTTCAGACGTTATGAGCTAACAAACATAAAAAAAACATACGGTTTGAATTGAGCACCTTCCTTCTTTTTTGAAGTCGGTTAAAAAGAAAAACATATTTGATTTATTATAAGAATACACAGACGTCTACCAGCTAAAAATGCTATATAAGTAATTTATTCTGTTATAATTTTTAGTTTTTTACCGCATATTGTTGCTATGCATTTTTTGCATATTTTGTAAAGTGCTCTTGGAGGTTACTGAAAAATTCGCAACCCAGTTATGAGTAGAGATATTTTAGAATTTAAAAATTTACAGATCCACAAAACACAAAATTTTCATCATTTTTACTTTCTCTTACCCTTATATATGGTAGAAAAAGTATTGTTTTGGGGTCAAATTATTAAAATTGAGTTTTTGTTAGAATTACACGTCTCGAAGATCCTGAACTCGAAATTCACGTTTTTCGTGGTTGGTCTGTGTGTGTGTCTGATTGTCTGTCTCTGTGTGTGTCTGATTGTCTGTCTATGTGTATATCTGTGTGCCTTTTATCAGCATATTTCAAGAACAAATAGTAACATGATGTCCAAACTCGTTATTCTACATCTGTATTATATAATGATGTTACACTAAACTTTTCGTTGAGATCAAGCAAAGGGTTCGTGTACAGAGCAATCCAAGAGAATTCAAATACATTATGTCAATGGGCGAAATTTCTTGTAAGTATAGCGTAACATCTATAGACTGCACTAAACAGAATGGAATGAATATTTTATTTATATGCATAAAAATATGTTTTATGTAGATTGTGGTATAGAAATTATTCACCATTCGTTTACAGGGCTACCCAAAGTATTTGGATATTTTGGGGCTGTACTTGAAAATTGTAGGATGTGTATTTCATTTTGTGTGTGTGTGTGTGTTTTTTTTTTTTTTTTTTTTTTTTTTTTCATATAGGATTAAATTTAAGTACGTGATGTGATGTATATATAATTTTAAACAATATACTTAGATACCTAAAATTAAGCAAAAGTTCTTCTCTATTGAATGTAATTGACGGATATGCTTTGCTACATTTTACTATGTCGACGAACACAGCTGAGAAAGGAAAACTAATTTCTTATACCCAAATTGTAAATAATTTATTTTTTGAAGTTTTTTTTTTTTTTTTTTTTTTTTTTTTGTGTAATATCATTTTTTGAGGTTCCATGAATACGAAAGTCAAATTTTTAGCGGTTCATCTGTATAACTATAAACATCATATATAACTCTTATTAACGTAACTTAAAAACAAACAATCGCAAGAAATTTAAATTTTGTATTTTGAAGTTGGGTTATGATTCTCACTTGAAAATTGGATCAAGATTGGCAAGTTTAGAGGAATATTAACAACAGCCTCGATTTATATATATATATATCTATATATATATAGAGAGAGAGAGAGACTATATTTGAACGGGTGGTTGCCCCCTCCCCTCACACAGAATTATATGCCAAATAAAACTGTTCCTAAACCTATATTGGACTATTTTTAAAGTAGATTAAAATTTATTATCTTAACTTACAATGTCTTTATAGTATTGAAATGCAGGGTAAGAGAAAATCGTGTGTGGGTGACCCACCAGATATTTTACTTCCTTATATAAGGTATAAGGAAGTACTATTATGTTATCCCGATTTACAAAATAGTTTTTGTAGCTAGAATAGCTCAAAAACGAATGATCGTAGAATGTTGCAAGTTTATATCAGTCCATGTTTTAGAAATATCTACGACCTTACACGATTTTTCGTGACGTCTATATGTGAATATGTGTGTGTGTTTGTATGTGTGTTTGTATCTCGCATAATTCAAAAACAGTTGGATGTAGAACGTTAGATTTGTTCTAACATTTAATTCTGCTCCTCTTTTTTTTTTTTTTTTTTTTTGTGTGTCTCTGTGAATTTCCATTTTGGAGATATTTACGAAAATTATATTTATAAATACCAAAAATGCAAAGGTTTTGGCAATTATACATGAATACCATCATAGAGATTTCAAAAGAAAATAATGATGGAGCCTATAATGATATTGTTACGAAAATTGTCGACATTTTTACAGGTAGAAAGTAATTCTTAAAGACACAAGCAGGTTCTAGTCGACGAATACACTTCATTTAATGAATATCCAGTGCTCAGATATAGCCCATAATGATATTTTCATGAAAATTGCCGACAATTTTTAGTGTAAAAAGTAATTCTTAATGACATAAGCAGGTTCAAGTCGACGAATGCACTTTATTTAATGAATATTCAGAAAACAGTTGAATGAAACTTTTTTTATGCCACAAAATCAATAATCAATGAATATTCTTGAAAGAATCCAATGAAACAGTCTTTCTTACTTCGGAAATCAAATAAACATTGTTAAATACACTACAGACCAGACATTTCGCTAATTCAGAAATAACCAAAAATTTCGAAATTTGAATGAAATATGAAAGAATTGTCACAGTGGTTTATAGAATCTTCGAGGTAGTTCTGTGCAAGAAACTAATGAATCATTACGAAAAATTCCAGAATTCGACTTCTTTTAACGTTAGAGTTTCCAAACTTTGGGAATCTTGAACTAATACTTTTCATCGAATTTCAATGCCAGATTTGATGCTAAGTTAACGCCCACCTTCATGGAAATAAAAAAACTACCACCCATTTCCACTTTTACTGTAATACAGTCTAGAAAGTAGCACTTAAAGATATAGGCAAGTTCTAGTCTACAATCATGAATAATCAAATCACTCTTCTTTTTTATAGCTTTGTTAACCATTTATAGAATTTTCTAAGAATTTAGTTCTGTGTTATAAACCATTGAATTTTTTTGGAAACGTCCAGAACTCTGTTCTTACTGAAGTTAGAGCTTCCAAACTTCTTTAACCCTAAACTACAAATTTTCGTCAAATTCGCTCACCAAGTCGTCAAATTCGACACCAAATCGCCAAAATCGATGCCAAGACCAAATTTTCCGTTGGTTACAAACTTGGCGGCTTGATGAGATTAGCGATCAAATTTTGTCGAAAATATTGTGTCAGCATAGCCAGAATTAGTAAATCCTTTCTCTATTTTAACTGAGTTAAATGTTTTGGTGAAATATATCGTTTCTCGCTACTAATTTTTGCCAAACAGAACAAAAGTAGGATATACGCAAATGATTTTCATTGAACTCTAAGCTGAGCATTTGCCAATGAGAGATTCTGTAGTAAGCCGTGATGTACTACTCTTTAAAAAACTACTATATTTGTCTCGGCGGTATGTGTAACCCTATTATCGTGTTTTTTGTGGTTGAAACAGCAATTTTTTTTTTTTTTTTTTTTTTTTTTTTTTTTGCTTGTTTTCAGGAATGATCATGGACAGTATAATTTGCTATTTTATTTACGAATCAGTTACATCTCACAAAAATACCAATGTTTTCATAACAACACGTATATTCCAATGGGCGTATAAGAAAAGCATGTGGTGTTCACATCATATATTTTTTTTTTTTCTTAAAGGGAGGAATACTATTGTAACAATCGCAGGTATCGCAGATCACAAGTCGGATCGTACACTCCGCAGCAAAAGTATCCGAGCACTAGCAATAATCTCTGTCTTAAAAAAGTACACTTAATACTGCTTCATTAAATAAAGTCTTGTCGAATCATGTTCTTAGACAGACTAAGCACATGACTCAACAAGGATTTATTTAACAAAGCAGTATTAAGTGTACTTTTTTAAGACGGGGATTATTGCTAGTGCTCGGATACTTTTGCTGCGGAGTGTACGATCCGACCTGTGATCTATGATAGCTGCGATTGTTACAATAGTATGCCTCCCAAAGTAGCACATTGTTAAATTATACAAAGTTCCTATGCTTAAAATGCCAATTAGTTGTAGTTTATGCCTAAAACTTTTCAGAAGTTTAAGTTACAACAGAAACTATAAACAAAATTACGTCAAAGTCGAACTATGCCGAAACGTCGTTATACTTACCTCTCTTTACTCAATATTTTATTTTTAGGGATTTATTTCACCTTCACATTATTTACATTTTAAAAAATGTTTGTAGATTTTGTGTTATGTGTAGGATTTAAATCCTACAAGAAATCCAATGAAATAGGCATCCACTCACACAGGTACGGAAAATTATGTCATATCACCACGAATAAGCCACTTGCCGCTAATTGAAAAATATTATTGAATATTAGTTTTAAAAAAAAGGAATTATTCCATGTTACAAATTAAAATTGAAAATCGCCACGAATAAGTCATTTGCAATTAACTGAAAAATGTTATAAAATACTATTTAATAAGGTTACTTATAATTTGAACATTTTATGATATAAAAATGTAGTTATTTATTTTAATTTAGAAATTTATAGTAGTTATTTATTGTAGTTAAATTGTAGTAAATTGTAGTTATTTATTTTCGAAGAAAATAAAAATTTTGTGTAGAAGTGTATATATGATATGATGATGTATATTATATTATAAAGCTATAAAATATCACTTTCCCAAGCTTTTTAGATATAAGAGATTGCTGAAGAACAGCCAGAATTTTAGTTACAGTAATAAATAGTGAAGTAGAAGAATAAAACAAATTTATGAGAAGTCAAAGCGAGAAAAAAAAGTGGGGATTGAAAATATGAGGGTAGTTTATGGTCCATTTCGTGTCCCTTTTAGCAATATAAAATGAAGAAAGAAAAAGAATTTATAATAAGCTGATTTACAAGTTGATAAAGATTTCTCCAACTTATATTAGCAGAGACTTAGTTAATGGTAAATCTAAATCAATGACATCTGCAACAATTTCTCTAGTGAGCAATCTTAGATGAATGAGAGTTCTTAAAAATCATTACGTCATCCTAATGATCAGAATAAGACGTTCTAGAAAAAAAAAAAATCAGAATTATTAGACGATTTTTTTTTTCTTTAGAAGATGATAGTAAGGAAGTATGAAAGAGAAAAAAAAATTATGATGCCAGAAGAATATCAGTTACTTTCATTTATTAATTGTATACATACAGTAGAGCACCGATTATCCGAACTCCAATTAACCGAACTTCCAATTATCCGAACAGCTTATTTCTCTATTTATTTTTCTTTATCCGAACTTCCAACTATCCAAACAGCCTATTTCTCCCCCTAAAAAAAAATTCCTAACCGAACTTCCAATTATCCAAATTCCTGATTCCCAATTCCAACATACGAAACTGATTTGAAAGATTGTTGCATTATGGCCGTGATTCTTGGAATCTAGAAAAATCCTCAACATTAAAAATGGCTTGGAATACAATTTTAAATAAAAAAAAAAAAAAATGATAGTGGATTAGAATAATCTAGTAAAGAAAATGAGGAATGTAAAACAATAAAGGAGATTGGAAGAATCCTAAGTTATGAAGAAAATAAAATTAACGAACAATTAAATAGTGACGTACAAGATCCTGGATAACAGATTTTAAATGATGATGAGATTGTTGATGAGATTCAAGGTGAAAAAGAAAATGAAGAAAATGAAAACGAATGCTTTGAAAATGACCCAGGTCCATCACATGACGAAACCTTTGAATGTTTGGAAATAGCTATGAAATTATTCGAACGGCAGAGCGACGTCTTCTTTGAAGCAAGCAACAATCTAAAGCTTTTTTGCTTAAATTATAATTAAATTATAAAATCTAGAGTTAAAAAAAAAACACTTTTAAACACACCAGCACAAATTGGTGGTGTCAGTCTTAAGCCTGGATAAAATGTGAAGGTTTTTCTATAGTCACAATACCCCTTAAATTGTCTGTCCAATTATCCGAACTTTTGCTTATCTGAACTAGAGTCTGTCCCGACGTGTTCGGATAACCGGCGCTCTACTGTATTTAGCTTACGATACTTCAAGAAAAAGCAAAATGAGAAGAACATTAATTATATTTTATGGTGATGGTTACCATAATTCAATGTATAAAAATTTATGATATGAAGAAGATATAGCGCATTGGTCAAAATCTGTAAGGTGAAATTTTTTATGTTGAAATCTGAACTAAGAATATTTAACTAGCGATGCTACACGGAAAACAAAATGAGAAGAAGAATATATCTCTTTCATGGTGATGGCTCTCATAATTGCAATTAATACAAATTTATGAGTAAATAAGGTTTTATCGTATTAGTTAAATTCTATAAAGTGAAATTGTTTGAAAATGCAAATACGCTATGAATAATATACGTGAAATGTATTTAGTATAAAACAAATGAACCTATATTATAAGACCCTAATAAAATATCATTGAAGTCAAATGCGCTGTGGAAATATAGAATGAACTTTATGCAATATATATTGCGCGATGGACAGTATAAAATGAACTTTATACATTATATAGATTTGGACATATATCATAAGAATTAATAAAATGTCATTGAATCCTCGGAACAGCTCACAGATGAATACTGTTGAATAGTAAGTGGCTTTATTACACATTTCGTTATGTGGCACAGTTAGAATTTTAATTATAGGAGAATTTTAATTAAAATACTTCATAATTCTCTCTAATAAAGTAAAATAATTGAAGAAGTATATGCATAGAATATGTTGTTTTGATATTGATTAAATAATAATAATAATAAATTAAAAACAAAGAGGGTTATTTCTTGAATAAATTTCTTTTAATTAATTATGTTCATGTTTATATTACAGGTTCATAATATAATTTTAAGAAGCTATAATTTTACACAAAATAAAATTTTACAATTCTTTGAGGATTATTGCGGTATATTGGTAATTAAATACGTAACTTGACAATGCAGTTACTTAATAATGGGACTAGGTGGTAAAAAAATTAAATAAAATTTTAACACGACCAAACAATCACCACAACAGGAAGGTGGCAAACATTCTAGAGTTATCATTCGAAATAAATGTTATGAACGTTCTCATAGGCTGTGAAACTTTCAAACTGAACTTAAGGCTGCACATTAGTCGATTAACTTTCTTCCTCTTTATGAAACCCAAAGGAATTTTTGTTGCTTCCCTTTACAAAGATATCTCATTCAAAATTGAAGTTTTTTCGAATTCTACTCCTTCAAAATGTAACCTTTTATCTTAGTGAGTTCCTTAAAAAATAAATTAATGAATTTCAATATTTTATTTTAACAAGTAACTCAGGACTCTAATATCCCTGCTCGGCATGAAAACTGCTTCTGACACCATTTCAGCATATTTTTATGCAAAATGACCTCCTGAATCCGAATAGGACGCCCATTTTGCCCTATCGCCCACCGTTTTTTAGGAACGGACGCCTATTTTTATCATTTTTCTGTGATTTTATGGCTATAAATTTGATCTTTAGAAGGGGGGGGGGATTATTTTTACCGTTAAATATCTTCTGAGGGGCTACACAGTTAAAACAAATTGTAAAACAAGGACATTTGCGACTAGGGAAAATTTTTTGGGGGATTTGCCACTGAAATTATGTATTACATGTCTTATATTTTTATAATCTGTTATTAATGTTATTTTTTAAACTTTATATATATTTAGGTGTTAAGTCAATTCTTTTTCATTCTTCAAATCAAATTTATGGTCATAAAATTATCGGATAGGAGAAAAAAATTGAGGGAGGGGTGGTATTTCTAGAAAAAGGTGGGTGACTGGGCAAAATGGGAGTCATATTCGGATTCAGGAGGTCATTTCACATAAGAATCAGCAAAAAGGGTATCAGAACTCGAAATTTTTTTTTTCTGCAGAGCAGTGTATTTAATCTCAAAAAGAAATATTTAAATTTATTTAAAAAAAAAAAAAAAAAAAAAAAAACTTTATTTTTTTTTAATGTGATATTTTTAAATTACGAAGTAACAAATATCACATAGGTTTACATGGTAATGGACAAAAGGGCAAATCTAACGTGCAACCCTAAGCTTTTCATTGAACACACACTTGCAGGAGAAGAGGTTAAAGAATATACTTTTTATAGTTTTTCTGTTTATGATAAATTATATATGTAAAAATGAGCTTCTTAGAAATACTCTGAAATCTCTCTAAAGGTCCATTCCCGTTGAGAAACCATCTCCTTTTATGGCCAGTCTTACTCGATGCCAAATTTTCCCATCAGACTTAACACTAATTAACCTCGATTAATCTTTTATCTATTGCATTATGAAACAAGTAAATTAAATATTTGAAACACATTTTTTTAGTTACTTAAAAGTATTTCTTAAAGAAATATGCAATAAAAATTGCAGTGGGAAATATTTATATACATATATACCAATCTAGAACGAATAGTCATTTTCTGAAACTCTAAAATAGAAATGTAGACTCACGTGTTATGCGTATAAAGTAAACAAATAAACTGGATACAAGAAATGATCGAGAATTTCTAGTCTGTACTTTTCTAGATGGTGAAACACTATTATGGATATTATGAATATTATAGAACCCTTTGTGTTGCGAGAAATTCTCGTTTGATTTCCTAGAATTGGAACATAAACAAAGATTAAAGTTACTTAAACTCGCCTCTTGAGTTCGCATTTATTTTCAAAGATTTTTAAATAATTTTTGACTTCGATAGTATAGGATCTAGAATTCTAATAGGAACTCGCTATCAAAGGGAACTAGAATTTATAAGAATGACATAGAACCATATTTACTAGAGACACAATTTAGATTCTATATATCGGTCACATTTTTTTTTTCAGTGTATGTCTATCAACTCATCATAGTTAATAGTATAGATTTTGTGAGGTGGTTCTTTAATGTTACCATCACTGAGAAAAAAATATATACCGCCTTCTTCTAGAATGAATAAGTGGCCATTTTCTAAATACCTTAACTAGAAATATAGATATCCAACCGGGCTATGCGCATAAGGCACGCCAATAAACTGAATAGTCTAAATTATCAAGAATTTCTAGTTTACACACTAGATGGTGAAACAATATTCTGAATCTTTTGTATTGCAAGAAATTTTCACTTTATTTTCTAGAATTGGGTCATAAACCAAGATTAGTTGATGAAACCCACCTCTTGTAGTTTCATTTATTTGCAAAGATTTTTAAATAACTTTGCCCTCGAGAATATAGGCAAACTCTCTAGAATTCTACTAGGGGTTTCTAAAACTCGCTTTCAAAGGGGACTAGAATTTATAAGGATGACGTGGAACTATTTTTTCTAGAACCACAATTTAGTTTCTAGGTGTTAGTTACAGAATTTTTTCTCAGTGATTGGTACATAGAGGTTGAAAAAAAATTAGGACCTTAAAAAGGTGTAAAAAAGTATTTACTGTTTACGTTCCTTATATTCTTTTTCTAAAATTGATAATAGATTCTGGAAGTAATAGAGGAATTAATTATAGCACACGTGAAGATAGTGAAAAATGCGAAGCAAAAACGGCGAAAGCACGCTATAACATCATTTCTGGGACAAAAAAGGTTACATGTAGCGTCTAGTTCCATGTCTTGAGATTAAAGTTAGGTATGTATTTCCTATTCTTATAAATACTTTTGACATTTCTTCCGTAAATTCGATTACATGTGCTTTTAAAACTAATGGTGCTTTAATGTACCGTTAGTAGATAAAGGTTTAAATCCCTAGGCATAATCGTATCGCCTCTTCAAAGTCATTTTTGAACTGAACAGATAATTTTATTTTTCCCTTGACTTGAATTGACCCCTTTCCACTAAATAACTGAGATTACACTGGGAAAAAACTCTGTAACTGACATCTAGAATCTAAATTGTAGCTCTAGTAAAAATAGTTCCATGTCATCCTTATAAATTCTGGTCCCCACTGAAAGCGAGTTCAAGAAACCCCTATTAGAATTCTGGAGCGTTTGCCTGTATTATCGATCTCAAACTTATTTAAAAATCTCTGCAAATAAATGAGAACACAAGATACTAGTTTTAGCAACTATAATCTTATTTTATGACCTAACTCAAGAAAATCAAGCGAAAATTTCTCGCGATACAAAAGATTGAGAATATTTAGAATATTATTTCCCCATCTAGAAATGAATAGACTTGAAATTCTCAATCATTTCGTCTATTCAGCTTATTGGCGTGCCTTTTACGCATAGATCGGAAGTCTATAGGGTAAGGTGGGGTAAGTGGGACCCCTTTTCGGCATAATTCGACTTTAGCTCAACATAGCACCGGATGTAATAGGTCAAACAACTTAATTTTTTTTGGTGGTTCATTCTCTCATATGTTGTTACTGTACCCAAGGCAACCTCTAACCAAATTGGCAAATGACGAATTAAAAAAGAAAATTATTTTGGGTAGTCATCGGGGTGGCCCACTTGCCCCGCAAGGGGGGGGGGGTAAGTGGGACCCCCCTGAATATATTTTTATACATAACTGGTAGAGATTTGGTGGGGCAAGTGGGACAATCTACATGGTTTTCAGAATCTTTGAAAAAAAAAATCATTGAAGTATCTCCATTAGTTCACCCATAGCAACTTTTTCTGGCACACAAGCCTGCTAAAAGAAAAAAATTTCAAATTTTCAACTTTTTACTTTTGCATGTAGTGTAGCCTAAAAGTTAAGCCTACAAAGTTTAAACTAGCCTATGGCAGTATTACATGCTAGTGAACATTATATCTTGATAAATCGTGGTAAACATGTATTTTGAAAGTCTCTTGGAAAGTGTTGATTTATTTAGTTTCAGCACAACATCTTGTAGGAATACATCATGAATATCATTAGCTTCAGGGGGAAAAATGTTATTATGCATATTTGTGCCTTTATGCATGTATTTCATGACAACTGTATCTTCATCGTTTGGACTGTCATTTAATACCAAGCGAACATACGATTTCATTTATTTATTTATTTATTTTTATTTTTTGCCTTCAAACTGGACAAAGGCATAATCCTCATTTTTAAGTTCTGTGGTAGTGGGTGATAACTGATAGTTCATCTTCGGAACTTGAATTACTACTGGTGGAGTCATCCAGAGGTAAACCCTATAAATCAGTGCATATGACTATTTTTTAACTATATTAAAGAGTTGGAGTGGGTGGCCCACTTATCCCAAACACGGGGCAAGTGGGCCCCCCAATTTTTTTTTCGACCTTATTAACATCATGAGTACACGATACTACAAAAAGATTCTGTGTTTTATACACTTTCAAAATATATAAAGTTTTGGTTTGTATCATGAACGGTTTGGAAGAAAAAAAATAATTAGTATGATGGCGCGAATTACGATAGGACTGCAAATTTAAAAATCGTCACAAAAAGGCTTGTAACTTATCACACACATAAATGAAAACGATGCCATGATGTTTTCTACACCTATTGGGGTAGGTACATAAAAATATTATAAAAGATTTTTTTTGACCCAGTAACTGGGGAAATGTCTGGTGGGGTGGCCCACTTATCCCACCTTACCCTATTTCTAGTTTAGGGATTTAGAAAAAGACCACTTATTCGTTCAAGAGAAAGGCGGTATATATATTTTTTTCTTAGTGTAAATTTCATTTATATACACTATTAAAAAAATAATAGTAATAATATCCTGCTATATTACGGAAAATTCTGGGAAGTAATTTGCCAGAAATATCTTTATACTATACTAAAAAACTCACTCAAAAAATTTTTTCGGTAACAGAACAATGAATAAAATATTCGCTCACAACGGATTTTCCCCGTAGGGTAATCTGCAAAAAATCTCGCATTAAAGAAACTTTACCACTTCTTTCAGAGACTGAAAATTAGAGTCCTAAATTTACTTAATGAAACAAAATACTTATTTATTTATTTTTAAATTATTTGCTAAGCTAAAAGGCGACATATTCAAACAGTAATATTCAAAAAACAGAATTCGAAAACTCTGAATGAGATAGATCTTATGATAATAAGAGAAAAAAAAAATTCTGTATGATAATATGGGAAAGAAGAAAGGGTGAATCTGACTGCACTGTTAAAAATTTTATCAAAAAAACTACTGGAAATCATTTATCTTAAGTCTTATGTGAAATTACAGTGAAAAATAATGAAAGATGTTAAAAATCCCCTTATGTATTTATATACATTTTAAAGACTAATAACCTTTTAATTTGCCATTGGCGGGAGCATATTAGTGATTTATAACACTTTTTTCAGATGTAGAAATATTCCTTTTTAAATTATTATTGCGAAATAAAATAATTTAGAAAAAATAATACATAATAAGAAAGGAGAATCTCGATTACATAATTTTAACTGAGAAATATTCTAAATTTACCGAGACTCTAGATAAACATTTCATTCAATTTACAGATTTTTTTTTTAAGTAGTACACTGAGGAAAAAATATATATATATATATACCAGAATGAATAAGTGGTCATTTTCTAAATCCCTTAACTAGAAATATAGATTTCCGAGCTATGCACATAAAGCACGCCAATAAAACGCGGCAGGCACGCGACGAAATGATCGAGAATTTCTAGTCTACACACTTCTAGATGGTGAAACAATATTCTGAATCTTTGTATTGCGAGAAATTCTCGCTTGATTTTCTAGAATTGGTTAATAAACGAAGATGATAGTTGCTGAAACCCTCTTGTATTCGCACTTATTTGCTGAGATTTTTAAATAATTTAGCCCTCGATATAGGCAAACCCTCTAGAATTCTAATAGGGGTTTATAGAACTCGCTTTCAAAGGGGACTAGAATTTATAAGGATGACATGGAATTAGTTTTTCTAGAGCCACAATTTAGATTCTAGATGCCAGTTACAGAATTTTTTCTCAGTGTATGATGAGCAGCCTTATATGTACTGTCTTCAGTGTAGAATATCAAGACTGAATATTGCTCCTAAACAATAATGGAAAGCTGCCATAACAATATTCAGACGAAAGAAATTAACAAATCGAAAATTGTTAAGCATTGCAGGGAGAGTAATCAAACTTTTAACTTTAATTTTGCTAAAATAAACTGCGGGCCTAAATATTTATATGAACTCCATTTTCTTTAAGATTTCAATATTTATAAAATTATAAAATATCATTAATTGCGATTTTACGATACTTCCTCTAATTGTTAAAATTTTCATATAAAATACGCTTTTTTTTTTTTTTTTGGACCTATCATTTTCATAGCTTTGTATTTCCTTATTTTCAATTGACTTATCACTCCACATTATCCACTATTCTATTGGCTGCTATGCCGGCGTTAGAATCCGATTTTCCATACTCATGTCCATAAATTAAGGATAATTCAAAACCTCACAGAAATCGAACTTTAATGCAAAAATTTCTTCTGTAGAATTACAACACACATCTTCAAGAATAATATGCAAATTATAGGAAGCCATCAGATAACGCTGATATGATGTCACAATGACGAAATTGTAAGAAAGGGGTATATAAGAAATGGTAACAAAGAAGGAAAATTCTTCACAAGCATTCTGTAAGCCGCTCAGTGCCACAACCGAATAGTTATTGTAATTGCTCCAGGGAGCAAAAATCGTAGATTTTATTAATGGTATCCTACATAAACCATCTTTTTTGTTCTTGATCTTTTGTTTAATAAATGGGCTTTATGAATAAGTCATGTTTTTTTCTGCTTCTGAACCCTTATTTGCCGCAGCATTATCCTTAATTTATGTACATGAGCGTATTTAAAAGGAATAATCCGCCTTTCCATCCTGCACTGATGACGGTAATCTTAACGCTACCGACATTGAAGTATGCGAATTTTATTTTTCATTTTGGCATTCATGACATTGATGCAAATTAATTTTACTATACCTTTTTCGCGTCAAGTTAAGTTTTTTTTACAAAACATAGGTACAAAATCCAACTGTACTCAGATGATTGTGCGAATAAATTGTTTTTTTTTCACATTAATCAAATAAAAGCTTTTTTTTTTTTTTTTCTTCTTTTATGATCAGAATAGTTGACATTTCTCGTTAATCACCTGACTGTCGATAATCTTGAAATAAGGTAAAATTGCAATGTTTTTTTCATTGTATAGTTTTTACAATGCCCTAATGGTAGTTATTTCACACTGCTATTAACAATATAACTAACTATACACTTGCATTTAAACCTTAATACATGTACGAAGTTCATACAGAAAAATCAAACTAAAATTCGATAATTATGCACTTTTAACTGTATTACCAATTACTGTGTGGTATTGCATTTTTTGTTGTAAATGTACTACAGAAAAAATATCAACTTGGGGAATGGTGATATATCCAGCAACGGTGGTCAGAAGGAGAAATATTTTATTATGAAGCAGAAATAATTATTAATCTTATCACTAATAATTAGGGAAAAAACCTCCAATAAATATTAATTCACTAGTTCTTTAGTCTTTCGAAATTAAATTTCGTTTAGTCATAAATTTGAGCTTTTTAATTCATAAAAATTTTTAAGTTTAATGCTAAAATTACATTTTCTACAACCTTTATAATTTTGCGAATTTTATATGGAATTTTCCGAAATCGGCAAACTATTTGTCCTAATATTTTAAGACCATTTTGCTTTTCATTCCAGCTTTTATTTCCTCTAAATCAAGGTTTTAGATAATGAAAAAAGCTAAATATAGAAAGATTACACGGTCGAAAAGAGCTAGGAAAACAAAACATCCCGTAAGAGGATTATACCTTTAATCCAGAATTCTTTTATCTCGACTTTTAAATAAGTAAAGCGAGAGAGATAGAAAGAGAGATCTTTTACCAGATAAGGAACCTTTGTGTGTGTGCGTGTGTGTATTTGAAGGAAATACTAGAATTAGTTAAAATTTAATTAATTTCATTAGTTTTAAGAAAATAGTTTCAAACCTGCTGATGAAAATAACAGATATTAATTTATTTAGTTCTTCCTTTTTAATGTTTATAATCTCTAATTTTTTAGAATAAAATAATTATTTATTCATGTTTAAATTATTCGTATACTGTTTAGGTACTTTTTTTTAGGACTGAGCACTATTAGTCTCAATCTGGGATTTTTGCGGTGTCATTTTTCGATCGTTGGACATTTATCGAAATCTGAAATTTATCGAAAATATAATTGAAGAATTTGAAAGGGATGTTATGATTAGAAAAAAAAAAAAAAAAAACTAATAGTCCTCCGTCTTAAGCTAAATTCTGCTTTTGCCAGAATTTCATCAAAATCTTAAAAAAAAAAAAAAAAAAAGAAAGAAAGAAAGAAAGAAAATTAATAATAATCAGTATCGAAACAACCACTATCGAAAAAGTTTTCTTTAATAATTTTGAATTAGGAAATAAAAAGTGCGCGTTCAAAATGAAATAAAAATAAGTAAAAAAATGAATTTAATGATTTAATTTTTCTATAAGACATGATCGTGTGCTATCTTAAAAAGTAGATGCTTTTTTTTTTTTTTTTTTTTTTTTTTTAAATTAGTTTTATTAATTAAATCACAACAAGTACTACCTTCATATATGCTGTATATATAAGTATAAATGGAGGAAAATTCAAAATTCCGTTAACATAAAAACGAGAATTGAAATTTATTGCAAATATGGAAAAAAAATGACGGTATCTAAAAAAATTTAATTTCGAGAAAACATTAATTGCGAGGAATGCAAAAGCGAAGTTATACTATAGTATTTCTTTTGTTATTATTATTATTATTATTATTATTAAGTAATCAATTGAACTCCAATGGAATTTTTCACGATATTCAACATATACTCTTTATAACTAAATCTTGAAAATTGCTTTTAATTTCTTGAAAAAATAATAACTAGCGAGACAAATAATAATAATAAAGCTAAGCATTTTTAGAAAGTAACTTTAACCTGAAACATATCAAATATTGGTGCTTTCGTTACCTTTCATTCTTAATTTTAGAAAAAATCTTTATATCAGTTTGTTAGTTTACAATGTTTATCTTTTTATATTTGAAAATTTTTTAATATAAATATCCACTATTGCTTGCTGCAAAAGTAAAAAAGTCATCATAACATGCAACAGCAAACTGAAGTGAAAGGTTATTAGTTCTAGTTCACTAACTAAATGAAAAGAAGCAAAAGTGAAAATGATGGGGAAGATTTGATCCCCCAAGCAAATGAGAAAATTTGCAATAACAAAATTTGCTGAAAGCTTTTAAATGCTCTTATGGTTATGAAAAAGTCGAAGATAAAAAACTCATAAAGAGGTTATTAAAAAAAATTAATTTGGTAATTAATATTTAGATCTGAAGTAATTCAGTTTTTAATCTAGTATCATATCATTTCATTCTTTAGATAATATACCAAATTATGGAAAAAATTTCTCTAGTTTATGATTAAAAATATTTCGTTCAATCAATCAATAAATTTTTAAAAGTATAATATTTTTTTTTTTTTTTTTCGAAAAAAAAAAAAAAAAAAAAAAAAAAAAAACGATATACGATTAAAAATAGTGGTATTAAAATTAATAGTACATACTATAAGTTTCGAAAAAATACAGTTTTAATATTTACAAAAAGAAAAAAAAAAAAAAAAAAAAAAATTCATTTTAATATACATGAAAGGCTACAGCATTGAGGAAGAAGTAGCAAAAAATTACGAAAAGTATTAAAAAATGAAATATTTATTGTTTAACAAATATTTTATATGGAACATAAAAAATATATTTAGAAAAAAAAAAAATAATCAATCATCATTACTATATTTCTTATTTTCATTAGTTCACATTAGGAATTGGACACATTAGTTCTCTTAAAGGCTTGAATTTCCGTTCTTTTTCATAAGATATATGTATTTTCAAATGTATTTACAGCAATACCTCCAGAACCTCTCGAAGCATTTTTAATAAAAACAATTTTAATCAAATAAATTGTGATTACAATAGGGATCAGATTAAAAAAAAAAACATGAAGGTTTTACAAAAGTATTATTTAAGATTTAGAAAACAGAGATTTATAAGCTTTTCTATACTCTCTGCTCATTGCAATGTAAATTACAGGATTTATAACTGCAGAGAAAAAGAAGCAAATATAAGAGAAAACATTAAGTAAAGGATTGTCTGTTCCTTGGAGAAAAACTTTTATAAGAAACATTGGAAAGTAGCAAAATGTAAAAACTACAAATATCGCCAGCATCATCCTCACTATTCTAAGTCTGTTTTTGTTACGTGTGATTTCAATTAAATCTTCTGGTTTAATTTCGTTTTTCACTTTAAGAGGTGTGTCTCTCTTAAAACGCATCCACTTCAGGCTGGCTTGGATATTCCATCTACTTGTTTTACCTTCAATCTTCTTTACCGTGATATATATTGCTATATAGCATACAATGAACAATAAAGACGGTAACAAAAGACCTATGATATAGAGAAGCATTTTAGGAGACTTTCCATTAAATTTAAATATGGTGCAACTGCCACTGATGGGATGGCGTCCTAACATGCCCCAAATTCCTGAAAGGGGAAGTGAAAGTAATGAGATAGGAAAAAGCCATATGATTGCAATCATAGCAAAAACGTGGCTTTTCTTATACAAAAGTGAATAAACATTAGGATGAACAATCAAAATGTAGCGATTTATTGTAATTGCAAGAACTGTAAGCATAGATACCATTGGATTGCAAAATTTCACAAAAGCAAAGATTTTACAGATAATATCATTAGAAAACCATTTTCCATTCAGAAATACCTGAGCAGACAATGGCATACAAAGGCAGCAAAGTAACAAATCTGAAACACAAAGATTCACTATAAATAAAGTTGTAGCATTTCTTATGTGCTTGCAGATTGATAAGGCTAAAACAGAGATGAAATTACCAAAGATTCCGAAAAGGGACAATATGATGCAAGATGCTGCTCCAAAATTTAAAATTGTAACAGGATAATCTGCAAAATACAGTTCTTTGCTGTAATTTTCCTCTTGAAAATTTTCATTGAACAATGATAAATTTTTATTGTGTTTGAGATTTTCTCCAATGGATATTTCCATCTTAAGTATACTATAGAACACCAGTGTTGATATATTGAAAAGAGGAATCCCAGTGGAAATTTCTGAAGTGGATACACTTTCATTTAGAAACCTATAAATATAAGAAAAATTACATAAATTTAAGTCCATCACTATAATGCACAGTACATAAAATATAGTACAATCACTTTAAAAAAGTTACACACGCATGTATGTATATTTATACATACAGGGTGTTTCAGAAAGGACTGCACAAATTTTAAATGCCATAACTGCGAAGCAGTGAGAAATAGAAATATGAAACAAGTGATATGTTAGATGGACAGGTCTGGAATTCGTTATACCGGTTTGCAGAAATAGCTCCAGTATTGAATAATAGGTGGCGCAACAAGCTTTGAGGTCCTAGGAACCCTAGATAGAGAGAGATTATACATTAACCCGCCAGTTTAAAGCGAAAATTCGCCATGTTTGTTCACCCGGTCATATACGACAATGTAGCTCTGCTAATATTTTGAAAAAAACTTTTATTTATTTGAATTATTAATTATTATCAGATAGTGATTTTGCCAGATATTATACATCCGTATCCAGCACACATTATATTTGATATCCGGTCAAATCGCTACCTGTTACATCCCTAAATTTTAATTTTAAAATTGGTGATTTTTTAGAGGAAAAATGAAAGTATCCAAGTGCGGCTTTTTCTTTCTCCTAAGTATACATATTTTGGATAAATTTAACTTTTAGGAAATATTAAAAAAATATATATTACTTTTATTTATTTATTCTTTTTCTTTTCAAAGTTTTATTATTTACATACGATGATTTATGATTATAAAACTTTTCTATCTACAAATCTTCAGACAATTGCATATAATTTGTAACTGTTTTTGATTCTAGATATAAATATTTTGAATTATTTCCTGATAATAAGCAAAGTGTACTAGGAAAAACTTCATTTTTAGTTTTCTATTGTACATGAAAATTACTTTTTACTTCAGTTTTTAACATTTTTGCACATTCTATTTGAGCTGTAAATAAACAAGGACAATTCTGTTTTTGAAGTGGAATTGTCTGTTTAGGACTTGAATCAAAGAACAAACAGAATGATGAATCCTAAAATAAAATAAAATAAAAGCAAGTATTTATTTATTTTTAACGTATTTTATTATTTCTTTATTCCGAATATAAAATTTATCTTTTAATGCTTAGATTTTATGCTGATACTTTTTATTACATATTGTATTTTTTTAAAAATATGTAATAAATGATAAAAATAATTAAGCTATTTTGGATATGAAAAAATATTTACATTGAAGTTTAAATATTAAGCCAAATACCGAACATTCGGTCAAAATTTCGACCGAATATTCGGTATTCGGCAAAAATTGCTATTCGGTGCAATTCTAGTAGTAAGAAAGATGTTATACTTTAAATTCCTAATTAACGTGAAGAAACTTACTAATATTAATCAACTGATTTTTGACACGTTTATTGTAAATTCTTCGCTGCTGGCAAAGCAAAATATCAAATTAAAAAGCTTCCGTAATATTATGGTTGACATAGTTGTTTAAAAAATATATTTTTAACTAGCAGGCTTTGCCCGCTTCGCTGGTCACTAAATTTAAAGGAAACTTTTCTATATAGCTTTATAAACATAAAATAAAATACTGAAATTGCTCAAAAGCTCGCTTCAGGTCCCTGCTGCCTTCGGCAGCGATTTGGTCATCCGCTAAAACTCGATCACCTGTCCCTATTACCTGCGACAGTGGTTTACCAATAGGCTTGCATTTAGGTGCTTATTAGATAACAGTTTCGAAATAGATAGTATCGAAAAAATTGAAGTATCACTTTTATATTTCAATCCCTGTCACATATGAACAACACTATACGTGGCTCACATAATATTTGCTTTTACGATATTTCCTATGTTTATTTTGTTTATCCGATCAACCATAAAAATGATAACAATTTCACGCTAAATATTATAATATACTATGATCGACTACGTCTGTCGCATGAGACAATTAATTATTTGTGGTTATATATAATTCATGGTTTGTAAACCTGATCATAGTACGCCTTAATATAGTGCTCTTTGGCGACTTTTGAATTTTTATCACCATTTTAGATTTAATCCCTTGTAACAATAACACTTAATCCCTTGTAACAATATGCTATGAGTGCTAATTTCTGTCGTATTTTAGACAACTATTCTTTTTATGGTTATATATATTTCCCATTAAACATATTTTTATTTATTTATTTAAATATTAATTTGAATTAATCAAATATTTCTGTTCGACAGCGTGCAAGTGCAGTCACACACAGAAGCTCATTTATTTGTATGATAAATTAGCATAGTGATTAGTACATAAAAAAAATAAATAAATAGGTAAACATTATCGTGCTACACAACTTTATTATGCCGCTCCAATGGCGGCTTTTCAATTTTTGTCGCCATATTAGTGATGGATTTTATTTTATTTTATTTTATTTTTATTATTATTTTTGTCGCCATATTAGCGATGGATTTTATTTTATTTTATTTTATTTTTATTATTATTATCTATATATTAATTTGAAACATGTTTTTGTCTGTCTCCACTATATTGAGAGAACGGCTAGGTGTAAAAATTCGGTTGAGGTGTCTAAAGAAAGGTCTTGGTCTGTAGATGTGCTATGAAAAGAGAAAAATAAAAAAAAGTCGAATGGTTTCCCCCCAGGGGGGAAACCGTTCCCCCCCCCCTGGAGGAAACGGGTGGGAAACCGTTTCCCACCCGTTTGGGTTAAAAACGAATGACGTCATTTTCGGAAATGCAACAATACAGCGAGTTTATCTGAATTTTTATTGCCTTATATAGAACTCCTACATAGACAGGCTGACGCATCCGCCATTTTCTATCCCACAAGACCGGCTGACTATTTATTATTGGTGATTTTTCTGCAATAAATTGCACGAATAACTCCAGAAAAGGGCACCGACTGTTTATATTTTCTTCTAATCCAGAAAGAAGGAAAAAGTGGATTATAAATTGCAGATGTAACTCGTGGATACCCGAAGCAGAAGCACAACTTTGTAGCGTAAGATTTCCCTTATTTTCAAATTATTTCATTTTATTTTCAAAGTTGTTTGACAAATTTAATATGGATGTACTGTTTTATTAAGTTATTGTTTTAAATTCTTTTAAAATTAACTTTAATATTACATTTCTTTTAACGTGAAGGGTTGCAATTTTGAGAATGTTGGCGATGTTCTTAAAATTGTCAACTTGTTTATTTCCTGATAAGAAGGTCTAGCTCACTTGATCTGTATAGAAGTTTAAAGGCGATAACAACGCTAATCAGGTAACCTAGCTTTTTCTACCGCCAACACTTTCCCAGACGGGATAGAAAATGGCGAACACTGCGCCAGCTCTTATCATATAGGAGTCTTAGCCTTATAAAAACAAAGTTCACGTGTTATCATTTTATTTTTTAATTATTGATCCTTTTTTACAGTGTGGCAACATGAAAAAAATCTATATATTAATTTGAAACATGTTTTTGTCTGTCTCCACTATATTGAGAGAACTACTTGGTGTAAAAATTTGGTTGAGGTGTCTAAAAAAAGGTCTTGGTCTGTAGATGTGCTATGAGAAGAGAAAAATAAAAAAAAGTCGAAGGGGGGGAAACGGGTGGGAAACCGTTTCCTACCCGTTTCGGGTTAAAAACACGTTTACGAGCTTAACTAAGCTTCAAATTACTTCACGGGGAAGAAATTGTACATATGGGGACTAGAGTCGAATACTAAAAAATCAATATCTGCGAATTTGGAATTTTCGATTTTAAAGGGGGAAAAAAGGGGGAAAGTAGATTTGGAGGGGAGGGGAAAGGGGGGAAATTAAATTGAGAGGGAAATCCGTTCTAGACCCACACATGTAGCACCTCATTTTAAAGGTTTTGAAATTTCATGTCGATTGGGGATGTTTGTATACAGTATAGTCCGACCCCTGGTGGTGGAAAATGGAACTAAGTGATTTTGCTGTAGACCCTATCATGTTACATCTTATTTTAAAGGTCTTGGTATTTCCTGACCGTTGGTGATATTCGTACAGAACACAGTGCGCCCCCTGGCGGTGGAAACTGCAACTAAAGGATTTGGCAGTTGACAAAACCATGTGACACCTTATTTAAAAGGTCTTGGAAATCCAAGGCGATTGGTGATAGAGGTCTTGAAATTTCATGTTGATTGGGGATGTTTGTATACAATATAGTGCGCCCCCTGGTGGTGGAAAATGGAACTAGGTGATTTTGTAGTAGACCCTATCATGTTATATCTTATTTTAAAGGTCTTGGTATTTCCTCACCGTTGGTGATGTTCGTACAGAACAAACTGCGCCCCCTGGCGGTGGAAAGTGCAACTAAAGATTTTGCAGTTGACACCACCATGTGACACCTTATTTGAAAGGTCTTGGAAATTCAAGGTGATTGGGGATGTTTGTATACAATATAGTGCGCCCCCTGGTGGTGAAAAATGGAACTAGGTGATTCTGTACTAGACCCTATCATGTTATATCTTATTTTAATGGTCTTGGTATTTCCTCACCGTTGGTGATGTTCGTACAGAACAAACTGCGCCCCCTTGCGGTGGAAAGTGCAACTAAAGGATTTTGCAGTTGACACCACCATGTGACACCTTATTTGAAAGGTCTTGGAAATTCAAGGTGATTGGTGATGTTCGTATACAACATACTGCGCTCCCTGTTGGAAGAAAGTGGATCTTGCAGTGCTTGCGTAGCATGACTGCTATACGGTGCCGCATCCGCAGGCAGCGGTAACACGAGTCAGAGGTTCGTTCGGTTCAAGGTTAATTTTTGAGAATTTTTTTCATGTTAATAGCGGCCTGCATATACGTGCCACAGGCACTGGGATACGAATCCGAGTTCCGTTCCGTTAGAAGTAATTTTTTTTTTTTTTTTTTTTTTTTTTTTGTTACAGATTATTATTATTATTATTATTTGTGATGTTTTCATTTAAAAATAAAAAATCAAACAAAATCGAGTTAAAGATATAAAACCATACAAATTTAAGGTGCATTTAAGGTTATTATCATGGGCTGGCCAACGCCAGGCGGGTTCTTTCGGTTGCAGGTTAATTTTTGTGAATTTTTTTTTATGTTATTAGCGGCTCACGTATATGCTGCCGCAGACACCGGTGTCACAAGACTGAATTTCGTTCAGTTCGAAGTAATTTTTTTGTTACAGCTGATTATTTTTTTCGCGATGCCTTTATTTAAAAATAGAAATTCAAACAAAATCGAGTTAAAGATATAAAATCATACAAATTTAAGGTTCAATTAAGGTTATTATCATGGGTCCGGGCAACGCCGGGCGGGTCAGCTAACATGTAGCCTTAGTATTAAAAGAAACCGAAAATAAAAGATAGCAACTGTTTTATTTGGAGTCAGTGTGACGCCACATTGACAGTACTTTGTAGAAAGTGATGTCATATATAGTATTTCAATTTATAACCATTTTTCCGAATTTCTTTTTTTTTTAAGTGAAATGTTGTAAATTATATTAGATGTTTTAACTTGAAATACATTTAAATAATGATACGACGATTTTTGGAACATTACGGTCAATAAAGTGACCGTCGAAGTCGACGGGTTCCAGCTAGTTATTATTATTATTATTATTATTATATGAAAGGGGGAAGACTATTTTGCTAATAATTTTATCAGACACCTTTTTGTTTGCATCTAAGAATCCTTCATATTTTGTTTATATTTTTAATTGTTTTTAGGTTTCAAATAGCACTTGCTGAAATAAATTTGCTATCTTTAAAACTGCATTTTTTCTATAAACTTTCTATAAAACTAAATCATTTATGTGACTACTATTTAAGTTAGATAATATATGTATATTTTTTTCTTTTTGTGATACTTTTTGTAATATTTTTTTTATATTTTTTATGCGCTATTTAGATTAAAATGGCTGCTGCTATATTAAACTTCTTGTCGAAAAACGTTCGGTGTACTTCAACACCAAAATTTAAAAAATCGCCCAGGAGAATCTGTTAATGAAACTGATAAAATAAAAATATGGTTCGTAGAGTTTAAATAATCTGTTTAAAGAAAACTTTTAAAACCTAAATTCTTAATGTATCGTATCACATAAAAATTTTCAAAGTTAGAATAAAATTTAATTAAAAAAAAAAAAAAAACTAACTTTTTTTGTTTATTAACTAAAATTGATGAAATTTGAACTGCAATTTGGTCTAGTGTTGTACAGGCTGTATATTATATGTTTGTGTTTGTGAAAGAAAATTAAAAAAAAAAAAAATTCAGAACTGCAATTTATAATCCCACTTAAGAAAACATGTGACTTTTAATGAGTAGCAGATTTATTTATTTATTTATTTATTTATTTATTTTATTTTTTTTTTTTTTTTCCAAACGGTTTTCATAAAATCCCCTGCTGTTGCCACCTACAATTCATACACTAGTTAATTTTAAAAAATCTAATTGACGACTTGACTTTCTGTCGTCATTCGACGTCATGATGAAATTTAACCTATAGGAGTCTTAATTTAGCCCACAAATAAAGGACTATAGCCAATCATAGCGCAGCTTTTTTCCACAAACAAAGGGAAACTCCGCCTCGTTCTAGTCGTCCATTGTCTGATCGATAAGCTTGTTTTCCGTTGGATTCACAAAAATTGCCTCTTTCATTTGGTATCTTATTTGTAACGATACGACTGATATTTCTAATTTATTTTCTAATTTATTTAATTTACTTTCCTCATTTTAAATATATGTATTTTTTTTTTTTCTTTTTCCTTTTTTTTTTTTTCTGTCGAAAAAAGATTGGCAACAATTAAATTATGGATAAAATTTAAATGGCTAATTTATCAGAAATTAGAAGGTTATTTTTTTCACATTTTAATTAATTAAAAGAAAACTAATAAGAAATTCGAAAATCCGGCTTTGAGGTGCATCAGGAGAGGTTCCATGCAAATTTGTGTAGCTCAGCCATCAGCCGTTTTTCTAAAAAGCTCTGGAAATACATACACAATGACACACACACACACACAAACATCTTATTTTATTATATGTATAGATTGGGGTGGGGGGGATTAGAAATTCTAACTTCTAAACTTTCATTAAATTATTTATTTTAATTTATAATTGTTGCCAAAAAAAATTAAACATTAAATTTTACATCTACTTTTTAAGATAGCACGCGATCATGTTTTATATAAAAATTAAATCATTAAATTCATTTTTTTTTACTTATTTTTATTTTATATTATTGCACGCGCACTTTTTATTTCCTAAAATTATTAAAAAAAAAAAAAAAAACGTTTTCGATACCGCTTGTAACGGTACTGATTATTATTAATTTTCTTTTCTTTTTCTTTAAAAAAAAACAAAAAAAAAAAAAAAGAATTATTTTGATGAAATTCTAGCAAAAGCAGAATTTAGTTTAGGACGCAGGACTATTAGTTTTTTTTTTTTTTTTTCAAATTATAACATCGCTTTCAAATTAGTCAATTATATTTTCGATAAATTTTAGATTTCGATAAATGTCCAACTATCGAAAAATGATTTCGACAATGTCCAACTATCGAAAAATGACGCCGCAAAAATCCCAGATTGAGACTAATAGTCTTCAGTCCTAAAAAAAAAAAAAAAAAAACCTGAAAAAAGGGGGACTAATATGCAAGTTGTACCTGACGAAACTAAAATGAAAATTGTACCTCAAGGGACTAATGTGAAAGTTGTACCTCACGGGACTAATGTGCAAGTTGCACCGAACGAACAAACTATTTCTTTCAACGAAAATGCCTACTAACCCTGGACGATAGGTCTAATATATCGTATCATATTATATATCGTATTTATCGTAATATAACTCAATACTTATTTCGCTTCCTTCTTCGACTCGTTTTAATACACATTTTTTATATGCATGAGCAGCCCCCAAAAAACAAAAACCTTAAATCATTAAATTCATTTTTTTACTTATTTTTATTTCATATTATTTCATGCGCACTTTTTATTTCCTAATTCAAAATTATTTAAAAAAACTTTTTCGATATGGCTTGTAACGATACTGATTATTATTAATTTTCTTTTCTTTTTCTTTCAATAATAATAATAAAAAAAAAGATTTTGATGAAATTCTGGCAAAAGCAGAATTTAGTTTAGGACAAACGACTGACTATTAGTTTTTTTTTTTTTTTTCTTTTTTCAAATTATAACATCGCTTTCAAATTATTCAATTATATTTTCGATAAATTTTAGATTTCGACAAATGTCCAACTATCGAAATCGACAACGCAAAAATCCCAGATTGAGACTAATAGGCCCTCAGTCTTAAAAAAAAGATTTTGGTGAGATTCTGGCAAAAGCAGAATTTAGTTTAGGACGGAGGACTATTAGTTTTTTTTTTTTTTTTTTTCTTCTTTTTTCAAATTATAACATCGCTTTCAAATTATTCAATTATATTTTTCGATAAAGTTTAGATTTCGACAAATGCCCAACTATCGAAATCGACAACGCGAAAATCCCAGATTGAGACTAATAGGCCCTCAGTCCTAAAAAGAATGTGATGTCCATATTTAGGTTGTCAGTTTATCAGTCTGTATGGACAGGACATTATCACAAGAGGGAATGATGGTTAAAAAATTGAACTCTTTTTAAAATGATATCATTTTTTGACATTAAAAACCTGGCTAAAACCATATTGAATTTCAACTTTTTAATTCAAAATCTTTGTAAATTTTCATACCATACCACTGCTGACTAGGGTAACGCTTAAAATAAACGTGCAGTATGAGAATTATTGCTAGGAATTGCATAATTAATTAAATACAAAACTGAAATCTATACAATTAAGCAGGAAATTGCTATAAGCTAAATGTGTCAAAGCTGGAAAAGGGTAACTTAGTTATGAGGCATTTAGTCTTTGATTGAAAATGGTCATCAGTCGAGTTCATAGTTCTAATCTTGAATATAGCTTGTTTTATCTTAAATTTTTATGCGAACAAATATATGATGGGAAACATCAGATTCTACCTATGCCAAATAGCTTTTGGTAGTAGCACTATTGTAGGAAGCATCTGAATGTAATGCTAAATCTTATATTTCTAAAATTTAAGAAAGGCCAAAATAAATATCGTTTTTTAATATAAAGTGCGTTTTGTTAATAAATAATTGAATAAGAAATAAGTTTCAATTGCTTAGTATTTTGCATAATTCTCAAAGAAGGTCTTGTGAAATTGAAATAATAATAATAATAATAATAAATAAATAAATAAATAAATAAATAAATGGAAAGTGGGCGAAATTGGCAATGATCCAACCCTGTATATAGCATGATATAAAACAAAGTTTTTTGAAAACCACAACATACTTTTGTGTGTGTGTGTGTGTGTGTGTGTGTGTGTGTGTGAAATTTTGAATTTCATTCAAAGCGCGATAAGCTTGTTTAAAATTTATCCTCAATGAAGCGATTCCTTGCCAAAACGTAACAACCTTCGCCAAATACGTCGTCTGCTCTCGAATCACCTTAGAAAGGATAAAGTTGCTCATGGATGACGTCCGCCATGTTTACTCAATGTCCAGTCTCTATCTAGGGTCCCTATGAGGTCCTATGAATCTGAAAAAACATATTTTTAACTGTTGGTCTGTCAGTGTGTCTGTTATTAGTATATCTCGGTAAAAAAATAGCGTCAGGAAGTTCAAACTCGGTATTCTGAATCTGTATCATATTGGGATTCTACATTAAACTTGTCGTTAACATTAAACAGATGTTTCGTGTACAGGGGCATCCAAGAGAAATCGGATACATTACGTCTACTGGCGAAATTTCTGGAAGGCAAATGGGAACAACTGGCAGATGGCTACAACTGGCTACATCTAGAATGATCAGCCAGGACTCTGGCTACATCAATCAAAGATTCCCTTCTCTAGCAGAGTCAAGCCATGAGATTTCTCTTACATTTTAAGCTTTTTCTGACCAACTGTGTGGGGTGGGAATACCGATGTAGGTTCTCAAACTTTTAACAAATGAACGAAATACTGGCTGGTGAGAGCAAAGAGCGTACAGCCTTACTCTAAAAGTCCACGAGGCGAACTGAGTGTTGATAGGATAGGGAAAGATGGTATGTGATTGACTAACACCACGTGTCATCACTGAAGTTCGACACATTTTTATGGCGGGAACGGCAATTGACATGTAAAGTCTTTTTTTTTTTTTTTTTTTTTTTTTTTGCCGCTTAAATGTAAACATTTTTTTTTTCTTTTTTGCCAGTACTGTAGAAGTTAAAATTCGTGGACTTTGTAGGTCTTCTTTCGCCTCGAGTCTTCCTAGGTCCAACTTTTGGAAAGAGGCGCAGCTGTTCGAGGTTAGTAGATAATTTCTGTGTAAAATTACTGCACATGTATGTCCAGCAATTTTTCATATCACTTGAATAATTTTTTGTAAAATTATTCTCAGAAATTAAATTTGTCTCATAATCTGGGCAATCTGTAACATCTGCATCAAGGTAAGCTTCATCACTAAATGTAAATGCATCGGTGTATGAATACCAGTTGATGAAAATCCTTTTATTATATTTATGGAGGTAAATGATTTTCATAACTTCTGTGGGTTGTATAGATTTCTGTATACATTTTCAAAACTATATAGGGCCCAGTGACCAAGCCTCCCCAACTAGTCATTTTGTAAAGAATAGCACATCGTTATTTTACACCTACTTCATTGCCCAAACTTTATAACTTAAATAAAACCTTAATATAACAGTATTTATGAAATCTCACTTACTTAAACTTAACTCAATTGGTTTGTCTAAAAAAACTTACAAATTATGCTTTAGAAACTTGCTTTTTGAGCAGAAAAACTTTCTTTTTTGATTTCCTCTACACTGCTAAGAAGTAGCTTAATGAAACTAAAGTAGATGTGAGATTACACCAGTAACTTGATCATCATCTAGTAAGAAAATGCTAAAATATTTTTAAATGCTAAAATTGAAGGGTGGGCCAAGTTTTATTCTTTCTTCTATAAGTTACACTAAACAAAATGAAATGAACATATGTTTTTTATCTGCTTGTATAGATTATGGTGTGTAAATCATTCACCATTCATTTACAGTTCTACCCAAAAGATCTAAAATATATTGGGACTATATGTGAGAATTGCTGGAAGTTCATATCAGGTTGTGCGGTATTTTATTAACATAGGAATATATTTCAGTACACAATGTTGTATGCACGTAATTTATAGAAAACATACAGGACTACCAATAATGAAGTTAAGACATTCTTTTTCCTTGAATGTAATTGGTGGAAGTGCATCATGTTTAGGAATATTGGTCAGAAATGAAAATCAATTGCGGTAAATAAAATATTTTTTAAGTTATAATTACGAAATTTGCGAGGTTCTCTGAATATCTAAAGTCAAGTTTTTCACGGTTGTTTTTCGTGTATGTCTGTTATCAGCTTAGCTTAAAAAAATAACGCTGTACAGCAAAAAAAAAAAAATAAAATAAAATAAATAAATAAAAAAAATTCGAACACCCCGATACCATTCCCGCTGATTCTTATGTAAAATGACCTCCTGAATCCTAATATGACCCTCAATATGCGCAGTCACTTACAGTTTTCTCAATAAGCCACTCCCCTCCCCCAATTTTTATCACTTTTCGGAAATTTTATAGCCATGAATTTAATTTGGATGGTGGAAAAGAATTGTCTTAACATTTAAAAACAAAAAATATAACGTATAATAAATAATAATAATAATAGATTGGTAAAATATAATAAATGTAATTTATAATTTCAGTGGCAACCCCCCCCCCCCTTTTTGTTTTTCCGAAATATCGTCTTGCTACAAATGTTCTTGTTTTGGAAATTTTCAACTCTGTAGATTCTCAGAAAATATTTTACAGTTAAAATACTCCTTCTCCTCCCCCCCCCCCATCAGGCATGAGAGTGCAGAAAATTAAAAGAAAAAAGGAAACACGTGCGTTCATAAAATTAATTTCAAATGGAAAATAACGCGCACGGAGAAAACTATCCGCGATTGTAATGAAATGCTCGCCCTCTGGTGGGCTAAGGTGAAATTATCACACCACTGCATATCATCATATTATGCAATCGATTTTCCATGATGTAATGGCGGAGAAAGAACAATAATAAATACACGTGGCTATTATATTTCCTAACAATTGCAGTTCAGAGAGCGCCATCTATCGATCATTACAAACGCGGATACAAATATGTTCATAAAATTTAATTGAAATGAAAAGTAATGTTCACAGGGAAAAACTATACAAAATATTTTTAAAAATGACAAATTAAACTATAAGTATAATGCACATCAATACAATAAAACATGTGCGGAAAAAAAAAAAAAAAAAAAAAAAAACTATAAAAGGTAAAGAAAATATTTACAAAGGTAAATTTTTAATACTTCAGATTTGTTGCTGTCTTTGTCACAGAAAAGCTGCATACTTTATTTACTTATTTCTTACTACATTGAAAAATTAATTAATAAAAATACTTTAAAATAGTAGGATAAGACAAAATTTTAAAATTAATTCTGCAAAATTTCATATAAATAATTCTGCCTTAATACACTACAATGTATACAGACATTAAAAAAAAAAAAAAAATCTGGAGTGACTCCACTCGACTTTCCGAACATTGAGTCATTAACAGTTTTGTAGATAAAGTAAAGAAAGAGGAGTTGTTAAACAAACAAAAGAGAGAAAACCATAATAGAGTGTTTGAGTATTTTTCTTCATATATTACACGATGTTTTGTTTAAAGCTACTGAACTTTGAGCCCATAGATCATAATGATAAAGAATATTTTGTTGTTTCCCTGTAAAAACCTATAAATGCTAGATTCACCAAAATGCTTATAGTTAGTGCAACAGTGATTTATAATATTCATATAAATTTTCAGCTCAATTGAATAAGGCGTTTAGATGCTATCGCACTTTTAAAAATTTGGTCCCATAGGCCATAATGATAAAGAATTTTTCTTTGTGTCCCTGTAAAAAAACTGCAAGTTTTAGATTCACCAAAATCTATACAGTTGGTGCAACTGTGACCTATAACAGGTGTACAATTTTTTTGCTCATATTAATAAGGCGTTTAGACGCTATCACACTTTTAAAAATTTGGCCCCATTGGCCATAATGATAAAAAAATTTTCTTTGTGTCCCTGTTAAAAAACTATAAGTGCTAGATTCTCCAAAATCTATAGAGATTGAATATCTGTGACCTATAATATGCGTATAATGTTTTTGCGCTATTAAATAAGGCGTTTAGATGCTATCGCACTTTTAAGATTTTGGTCCCATAGGCCATAATGATAAAGAATTTTTCTTTGTGTCCCTGTAAAAAAACTATAAGTGCTAGATTCACCAAAATCTATAGGGTTCGTACTATGGTGACTTACAATATGCGTACCAACTTTCACCTTATTCGAACAAAGCGTTTAGACGCTAGCGTGTTCACTCACAGACTTACACACACACATACACACATACATACACACATACATACATCATCGTAAAAATAGTGAAAACGGACCCAGGGGACCTTGAAACGTATAGAAACAACAAAATCTCAAATTCGGATTTTTGACATGATTACAATACTTTCCTCACTATATAGTGTTCGGAAAGTAAAAAGAGAGAGAGAGAAAGAGAGTAAAAAGTTCTAAATTTAACCATTCCCTTGCATTTAAGATGCAAGTTTTGTTTTAGTAACTTATAATTATGCAAAATATGCTTCTAAATAGTAGGTTAAAATTTTTAATATATATTCCACTAAATTAAAAATGTACAAAAAAATTTCTGTCTGGGTGCAATCCATAAGCAACAGTTTCTTTGTGTTTGTTCGCATTCAGTGATTCCTGAAATTGCAAAAAAAAAAGAAAGAAAGAAAGAAAAAGAAAACACGCTCATTCGCGTATCTGTATCACATGATTGCTTAACGTCATAGTGAATGTAAAAAAAATCAAGGCTCGTACATAAATATAGCAATAATATATAGATTGACCATTGGGGAGAAAAAAGTGATTCCTTTTCATTTGGGAAAAGGCGGCGATTTTACCAAAATATGGCCGGTAATGTATACGAATATTTTAGCAAATAAAATTTATGAATATTTTATTTAATAAAGGTGAATGAAAAACTCCAGATAAAGTTTCAAATTCATTTTTCTTTTCTTTTTTTTTTTTTTTTTCAATATTACTTAATGGCTGATTTCAAAGCTTTTTTTTTTTTTTTTTTTTTTGCATCAAAAATTTTTGTACGATAACATGGGGATGATATGTTATAGATGAACTCGAAACAAACATTTGAATTTTAACGATACAGTAGCCGCTAACGTGCAGATTAACTAGTTAAAATGCGGAAAACTCTTGATTCCGCACTTTAACGGGTCATTTTAGTTAATCTGCAGATTAGCTAGGTAATCTGCACGTTAACGGATTTCGAGCTTTAACGGTAACATATATAATGTATATAATATAACAAAATTGTGGAATGCAAGAGAAACATACGGTCAAATGCCAAATCTATATATATAAAATCGTTTGGCCTGACTAAATGAGAGAGGAATTCATCATCGCCCAGCCTAAACCCCTGGACCTAGATGCATAAAAACAACCGATTATTTCGAAGTCTAAGTGGAATTTGAATTCATCGAGTGTATTGTCAGTAGTTTGTGGAATTTTTAAAGTAGTTCTGCGCGAGAAACCGCAATGCATCATTACAAAATTTCATGAACTAGACTCCTATTGAGGTTAGGGTTTCCAAATTTTGTGAATCCCTTACTACCCTTTTTCCCCATATTTGAATGCCTAATTTGACGCTAAGTCAAAGCCCACCTTCGTGAAAATGAAAAAAACTGTCATCTTTTTCCACTTTTACTGTAATACCGAATAGAAAGTAGCACATAAAGATATAGGCAAGTTCTAGTCTACAGTCATCAACAACCACTCTCCTTTTTTTTTTTTTTTTTTCTTTTATAGTCCTGTGAGTCATTTATAGAACTTTCGGAGAATTTAGCGAATTTTTCCGGAATATTTCAGAACACTGTTCTTATTGAAGTTAGAGCTGCCAAACTCTGGCAACCCTAAACTTCAATTTTTTGCCAAATTCGATGCCAAGACCAAAAATCTACGCTGACTACTAATTTGCGGCTTGGCGAGAATAGCGAAAACATTTTACGGCAAATATTGTTTCAAGATAGCTAGAAACCCTTTCTCAATTTGAACTGAGTAAATTATTTAACTAAAATTTATCGTTTCTCGCCACTTATCTTTGCCGAAGAGGGCAAAACTGGGCCATCTGTACTCGAATTGTTTTCATTGAACTGTAACTGCGCATTTGCCAATAAGAGATTTTGTAAAATAAGCCGTGAAGTACTATTCCTGAAAAAACTACTATATTTGTCTCGGCGGTATTTATAATCGTATTATCGTGATTTTTTTTTTTTTTTTTTTTTTTATTAAAGTAGTACCTTTTTTTTTTTTTTTTTTTTTTTTTTTTAAAGGAATGTTCCTGAACTGGAACCTGCCTGTTTATTTACGAATTGGTTACCTCACACAAAACTGTCAATGTTTTCAAAACAATATGTATATTCCTATGGTTGTATAAAGAAGTCATGTGGGGTCCACATCAGATTTTTTTTAATTATCATGTAAAACAAACAGTAATAAATTATTTATAAAGTCATGTGTAAATAAACAATTTTTCTCTTTAATTTGTTAATGAGTGTGTTTAGTTTTGATAATTATATCTCTCACTAAACACACGTAAGTGTTTAATGTAAATTCATATTTCGGTATTTTGTTTTGTTTTTACATGCTAAAATGAAATATACAGCGTAAGATTAAATAGTTATCTTTAAACTTCTAAAAGTTTAAATTGGTTCAGTTTTTATATGAAGATAACCCTTTATAATACAAAATGAAACTTCTATATTTATAAAAAAGAAAATAATAATAATCTATAAATCAAGATGTCATCGTGTTATGGATAAATACATAAATTCAGTTCAGTAAAAATATAATTATTTTAAAATGAATAAATGTTATTCAAAAAATTATCATTTTTGATATCGAAAATTTAATAATGCATCATTTAAAATCGTAAAATTTAGAGAAAAATGATCATATTGTCCAAATGATAAATAAAATGTTACTTACATATTTAATCAGAAGTAAATTGAATGTTACGTATATATATATCAATACATCAATAATTTAAGAACATAATCTTCGTTATCATGAATTAATTTAGTCGTTTTATTTATTTATTTATTTATTAAGATTAAATGAAACTATGCTCCTTAAATTTTGGTAAAGGAATAGATTTTTTTCTTACTCTCTAATGATATATTTACTACACATAGGTTAAATTATCATCCGGATGTAACATCCGTTTCCATTTTTCTTTACTTTTTCGTAGAATTACAATGTCATATCGTTACTGAAAGGAAATGGTGCTCTTGCAATTACGTAATAATTTTCTAAGGGAATTTTCATCTCGCATTTATTCAACTATTAATGAAAAACTAGTATCGCCCAGTGGTCGAAATTCGACCACAAATTTATTCAAATCTCAGAATTCTTTTAAGTTAGCACTAAATAAATAAATTTAGAAATTTAAAATTTCTCTGTAAACAATGTTCTTTGTAAATACTCTTTCGTCATTAGCTAAATGACCTTGCCCACTGTGTTCTGAAATATAAAATTTTAAGCTATTGAAAGAACGGACCCGACTTGCTGCAACATAAAATTGACCGTGTGTAAAAACTGGTTCTTTCAATAAAATACCAACCCTTTCAAACATTTGTCCTTGTAAATAAATAAATAAATAAATAAAGTCACTTTTTGTTGCCAAAAGACAAATAACAAAGGATAGGATATTTGAAGTTTCAAAAATTAAATAATACATATTATTTACATATTAATACACAAACATGAAATTTATCGTACGGCTAATATCTCTTTGAATTACAGCTGATATAAATCATAAAACAAGAAAGAAAGAAATTAGATCATAAACATCATAAATAAATTAGAAAATAAAAAAATGATTTCTCATAAATCAAATCCTTCGGAAATCTTTTTCGTGATTCCACGGACGGCCAGTGACGTCATCACTTCCCTTACGCATAAGGATGCTATACAAATTACTGTGTCTATGGTTTTATTTGAGTTTTATGAAATTGCCAGATTTAACAACTTTCCACTTTTAGGTATTTTTTAATGTAAAGAAATACGTGTATGAAAGGAAAAAATGGGGGAAAATGCATAAAAAATAAAAGTATTTTTAAATACCTTCTTGACATCGTAAGAAAATAATATTTGTATTCGCACCTTCCGGCTAACCATACCTTTCGAATGATACCATTTTCAACCCTCTACTCCCATAATTAATATGTTAAAAAGGGACTACAAATTTTATGCTTGCCTATTAATATATAGATGCTAAAACAATAAAATTTTTAACTTAGGAAAACTAGTTGGTACTGGTAAAATCTGCTCAGTTCCCCATCATATGTTTCTTCAAGTAAATATACACTGTAGCTCATACTATATTGATGTTAAAAAAATTAATTCTACTAAGTACTCGAAATGGTCACTGAATGAAAAGTCCCACCCACTAAACTACCCTTGCTCCATTTCTATACATTTACATTATCGTAATTTATTATTTAGTTTTATTAGGGTCAGTTTCATAATTCAGTTCTCATGCAGCTTTATAGTATTTCCAGTTTAATAATCCTCGTAAAGCAAGTTTATGTGAGATATTACCCTATTATGTCATGTTAAGAAAATCGCAAATTTCGAATACCTTACACTGAAAAAAATATATATACCGCCTTTCTCTAAAATGAATGTGACCATTTTCTAAATCCCTTAACTAGAAATATAGATTTCCGAGCTATGCGCATAAGGCACGCCAATAAACTGAATAGACGAAATTATCGGGAATTTCTAGTGTACACATTTCTAGATGGTGAAACAATATTCTGAATAATCTAAATATTCTGAATCATTTATATCGCGAGAAATTCTCACTTGATTTTCTAGAATTGGGTAATAAACCAAGATTATAGTTGCAGAAACCCGCCTCTTGTAATATCATTTATTTGCAGAGATTTTTAAATAACTTTGCCCTCGAGACTGCAGGCAAACGCTCTAGAATTCTAATAGGGGCTTCTAGAGCTCGCTTTCCAAGGGGACTAGAATTTATATGGATGACATGGAACTATTTTTTCTAGAGCCACGATTTAGATTCTAGATGTCAGTTACAGAATTTTTTTCTCAGTGTATGAAGTTATCAAAGTAGAATGCCCAAAGTCAATGATACTCATTTGAGTATCATAAGTGATATTTTAATACTTGTTTGACATTTTTAAGAAAAGTGTATTCCTCAAAATGCATGTTTACGCGAAATTTTACCATGTTCTCCACTGTTAAGAAAATTGTAAATTTCCAATGACTTATGAAGTTTTCAAATTATGGTGATAAAAACAAATAAGTGTATTGCCAGTATCATAAACGATATTCATAAACTACTTCTACTTCTTTACAATCATCAGGTTCTTGAGATAATACACTATCTAACAAAGTAACAAACTACCAAACTGACACCCTACAGATGGATATCGCATCGAATTTGTTATTTTTCCGATTACACATGCCTCTAAACGTGTAAAAACATTTTAAAAAATCGAAAGTTTTCACAAATGCATAAGTTTCCCATACCTATAGTATAATGGGAAAATTATAGCTTTAAATTACCTTAATAACGTTAAAAAACCGGAAATCAAAATTTTTAAGCATCTATTACTTTTTTATATAAAAAGTAAGAATCAGTTAGAATTTATAAGGTACCATAACATCAAAAAAAGGACACAGTGAACTTACTTACTTGTTTCTTTTGGTTATTTAAATATATATGTATTTAAGTCATATTCCAAGAAAATAATAATTATACATTTCACGAATATTGTGGCTTATATTTGTCAAAAATAGTAAACGAACAATAATTATTTACAGCTTTTAGAGGTAGAAATGAGGATAATTAAATCCTAGATATTTGAAATTCTAAGTAATCTTTTCATACATCGTGTAGAAAAATATATAAATTATGTAAAATGATTCCAATAATTGAAATAAAAAATAAATTAAAAAGTGATTGGACATATGACTTCGTAAATAGCTTATCAAGAGAGTTTTAAGATTCAAGTTCGACTAAGAACAATCCAGGTAACCTATTTCAGAACTGTTAGGGCCACAAAATTTTCGTCAAGCATATTGTAAAAAATAAAGCTTTCCCGCGCGAAAACTATTTCTGTTGCAAAACAAGTTTTACAGGCAAAAGTAGAGTGGTACAACAGTGATTGTTGTACGGAACTTAGCAGCGAATTACAGTTCTTTAACTTCAAAGATTAAATTTATATGCTATTTAATTTTAAAGCATTGTAAAAATCGAAAAGTATGTTTTTCAACAGATTTAAAAAAAAAATAATTAAATATCTATACAGTAATTATAAAACCTTGTTTTGTATTTGCTACTTTAGATAAACAAACAAAATTTTTCTCACTCGTAAAACAAACTCATAAACTCGCTTAAATTTCTTAAAGATTCCCTACTTTTTTCGAGGCTTAATTTGGTCACGTGCTTAATGCTTGCATTAAAATTCATCTTTCGAGTGCCTCATAAAAATAGATTGTAGTTAGATCACTGTAATCCGCGCTGTTTGTCAAAGTCGATTTTCTGAACGATAAAATTATCCAATCGCACTGCGGTGCATTTCTAAGAGGAACCACCCCTTGAATTTTGCGTGCGGTATCACTCTGAGAATTTCTCCACCTGGTCTTAGAAATAAAAAAACTAATTCCAAAATGGTCATTGGTCAACAAGAAATGAAATCACTTTTCGGATTGGTGGAAATGTTTGCTGTATTTGCCAATAATACGTGGGTCGTGTGTTGATCACGCGTGAACAAAACTCAAAATGTAATTGTCCCTTTGCATAGGGAATAATGTTTTGCTAACAGTAATAAACGGGAAAATGTCATGTGTTAGGGAAAAGGGATCATTTACTCATCAAATAGCAAACATATTTTTCGTTATTATGGGATAAAATACATTCATTATAGAATTTCCATTGCAGTTTAAAGCATTATGGTGGTACATGAAATGTGGGAATCATAAGAAACGATGATATGAAAACTACATCATAAAAATCACATATTAATAGTAGTTGTATCACCTTATATGTCTTCTTCTCAAATAGATATTAATTATATTAATTTAAACCAACATTTCAGATTGTAAGTCACCTATAAGACCTTTATGGTTCGAATTTTAATTACTGCAAGCAGTTACATATAACTTATCAATAAAAAGAACATACTTTTTAAGGAAAAATATGTTCATGTTTAGCGTATAATTTCAAAAATAAAATAAGTTTATTTCTCTGTTATTAACATTCTCAAAAAAACCTGTACAATGAATTTATAAATGTAAAATCTTTTTAAATATTATTTTATGCAAAAGATCTCGCAGAATTCCTTTTTTATAACACTAAGAGTTTTGATAAAAGTTTTTAAATAAAAAAAAAATTATATATATTAATAATATATTTTATTTATTACCAAAAATCACAAACCACGGACATAGTTGTCAAATACAGAAAAATTTAAATATTTTAAATCTTTATACTTTTTTTAAATGTAAAACTGTTATTTTATTATTATTATTATTTTTATTTTTATTATTATTATTATAACATCTTAAATTGCCTAGAAACTTGTAGTGTTTCATTTTTAATTTGGATCGTTACGTGTTTGTATTTGAGCTCTCTTATAAGAATAATCATCCTTAGGAAGCCACATTAGAAAAACAAAATCGGTTATCTAAATATCAAATGCTTTTAGAAATCTAATAGAATCACTCTTTTTTAACAGTAAAATATTAATAGAAAAACATTTTTTTAACATTTCAAAAATCAAATTCAAATATGTTCTTTCATTTATTTATATACAGTGAAACGAAAAGTATTTATATAATTCATTAAATACTTTCCCACATTAAAAAACAAACGCAGACATTTAAATTAGATAAAAGTCATATCTCAAAAAGTTAATATTAATTTTTAATCACCAATTTCAATTTTTAAAATTATCTGAATATATTTTTACTATAAAGGTGTCAGATTACGGAAATAATCCAGTTACTAAAAGCTACCTTGAACATTTAAACAGTGTGTTATAGTTTTATGCAAAAAATTAGCAAACAAAAATTTCGTAAAAATATTTGTTTTATTTAAAGTTTTAATTGCATTTTTCAAATATTTTCTCGCATTTTCACTTCACGCAGCTCTATTGAATTGAATGAAAGTTGAGAGAGAGAAATTGAAAATATAAGGCAATATATATATATATATATATATATATATATATATATATATATATATATATATATATATATATATATATATATATATATATATATATATATAATTTTATAATTAAAGAATAATTACTTTTTATATAATTAGATATTTATAAAAAGTTTAACTCATATTATAATCAAAATATTGTCTTTAACGTAATATAATAAATTACATAATTATACTTTAAAAGAAAAAAAAAAACAGATTATAAGTGTTCAAAAATAATAATAAATAATAAAAATAAAATCGATAAAAAATAATTCATTAATTATCTTAATGAAATTTCGAATATTTATTTAAAGTAAAATCACTCAACATGTGTAAAATTTTTTTATTGGATTAATAATTTTTACTGTGCATAATATACTTTGTGCTTGTTATTTGCTTTATTATTATTGTTTTTATTTCTATTGCTATTTAAAACTATGCCGTAAAGTCATTATATCGAACTAATTTTTAGATATTCTCTATACATTTTTTTTTTTTTTTTTTTAATTATACTAGCCATAATTTACTAATTCATTTTTAGATCTTGTAAAATAGTAAACTTTATTTACATATATTTGTATCGGCATTTACTTTCGTCTCATTTGTACACGATCCCTCGGAGAAATAACTTTCGAAAGGCGGAGGCTAAAAATTTCCCTAAAAATCTAACCTGTATCTTCTTTTCTTGCGGACGCAAGTCACGCTTCGTAAAATGGCGCAATAATAAGAGCCACCCTAAATAATAAATGAAGGGGGGGGTTCAAATTTTTATGCCCACCCTCTTCATGTCGTGAGTAACTCCGCATGGCCATTGTGTGACGAGTCTATGTGACCAAACAAATGGTGACAACTCATTAAACAAGAGGTCTGCGGGGGTGCATGGGATCATTACAGTTAGGGGGTTAATATCGCAGTGGTCGGCCGGAACTGATTTCATATCAGTAGTTGATTGTTAACAGCATTCTGAGTGATTTCATTATAGAAATGACAGTGTAATATATGTTACTTCTTTGTAGAAACATGGGCGAAAAAATATTTCCATTCGTTTTAAATTTGTACGCGGTGTCGATAAAAAACTGATTATATTTATTTTGTTTAAAAATATGTCCCCAATATTATTAAAGAAAATTTCAGCTAAGTGATTTTTTGTTTCTTCATCTCAATATGAATAGAACTGAACTCAACTTTAGAAACTCAATTTTAAACAAGTGATTGTTGTAGAGAAAAGTAATGCAAAAACAATAATTCATCAAAGTATTTTTTTTTATTATTACTATCTAATCATAATATATATTCTGTAAATATTCAGTTAGTACGAGAAAAGGAAATTAATTAATTTTATGAAAAAGTCTTTGAAAAGATTTAATTATAACATTTAAAAAGTTTAAAAAGCCATGATGCGTTTTAACAACTTTTGAATCATAAAATAATAAAACTTACGCCTTAAAACAAATGTATTATTATTTTTTAATAAAAAACTATAACAATGAAATAATTTATTTACATCTTTAACAGTTTAAAGTGAATAAATGAAACCTATAATCCAACTTAAGTTTTCAGCAAAGGAAATGAATGTATTGAAATAACAACTTGTAGTGATAGCACTTTTGTTATATTTCAATTTGGACTGAAGTATTATAAAACGATAATGGAAACTCCATCCAGTAAATCAGACTCAGTGAATAATTTTTGCAACCACATCATACCACCTGAAGCTCATGCTCGCTACCTCCCTTATCTAGAGGCAGGATTTTGGCCAGGAACACCTACATTGTCTCCTTTCCTTATGGCCCCTGTAAACCGTGAAGGTCCTCACTTCTGGCCTGTTCCATGGTTGCCCCAAATTTGGCCCTCAATAACGCCGAATTCTAAGAATGACTCTCGTTCCATGCTGTCGACATCTACAACAACTAGTCCTAGTCCAGACGAATCTGGAATTGGTAATGGACCTGTTACAAGAGTAGACAATGTCAGCCCAACTCTCAGATCGACTTTGAACGATTCTTCAATGAATAGTCCTCAACCATTGGGCATGTCGACCCATCGTGCCAGAACAGGAGCTGTTGTTGATCCCCTACTGGCTTTAACTTCTATAGAAGGTAAGAAAATATGCTTTGAGTATTAATTATACAGTCGGTAACAAAAGTGTCCGAACACTAGCAAAAATCCCTATATAAAAAAAATCACGCTTAATACAGTTTTGCTAAATTAATCCTTGTCGAATCCTGTTCTTAGACTGACTAATAACAGGATTCGACAAGAATTTATTTAACAAAACAGTATTAAGTGTACTTTTTTTTATATAGGAATTTTTGTTAGTGTTCGGACACTTTTGTTACCGACTGTAGATTTGATTTTATGAACAAAGGTTAAGTTTCAAACGCATATTGTTAATATTATTATTATTATTATATATTTGTCTTCCAAAATAATTTTATGTTTGTTTATTTAAGTTTTTCTTTTTAATATATTTCTTAAATAAATCGTATTTTTAAAGTTACAATTACATATCATCGGTAAAACAAGTACAGTCGGTAACAAAAGTGTCCGAACACTAGCAAAAATTCCTATATAAAAAAATACACTTAATACTGTTTTGTTAAATAAATCCTTGTCGAATCCTGTTCTTAGTCAGTCTAAAAACAAGATTCGACAAGGATTTATTTAACAAAACTGTATTAAATGTACTTTTTTTATATAGGAATTTTTGCTAGCGTTCGGACACTTTTGTTACCGATTGTACATTTCGAATTATGTTTTATTTATGAAATTATCCTGTCAAGGAATGGATATTATATAATAAAAAAGTAATATGCTAGTGTCAGTTTGGATAAAATATTTTGCATGAAAAAAAGACTTTAGAAAAAGTCGTATAAAAAATTTTTACATTTAAAATTTAATTAGAATTATATAAATAAAGAATGTAAATTCTATATTGCGAATTACGTTAACTGTTTAAAACGATAAGATATATTTATTCTTGATCTGAAATTGAATTCTGTAAAGATGAGAATAAATAAAAGTTCTAGCATAAATAAATAAAATATATTAAATTCCCAAATCACCTAGCCTGTAACAATAAAAAAAAAGAAGTTATTATTATTATTATTATTATTATTATTATTATTATTATTATTATTATTTCTTTCTATATTGTTAAAAGTTTAAACAAAAAATTACTGGTAATCATTTATCTTAAATCTTATGATAAAGTTACAGAGAAAAATAACGGTAGATGTTAAAAAATCTATTTTATATACGTATTTTAATTACTAATATTAGTTTAATTAATTATTGGAAAGAATATATTTGTCACTCAAAATACTTTTTCTAATGCAGAAACATTCATTTTTAATTTTTATGGAGAAATTAAAAGATAACAATTAGATAACAAATACAGGATAAAGATTGAGAATCTCGATTATTTACTTTTAACTAAGAATTATCGTAAATTTACAGAGACTCTAGATAAACATTTCAGTAATTTTACCGAAATTTTTTACAATGTTCTTTGAATTTTTCAAGTGTCTTGCGTACTATTAAAATTTACAAATTTACTCAGGAAAACAAAGTAAGTTTCTTAGGTAAGAAAATACTTTAAGGTTACATACGACTCTTAAAACTTCAAAAAACATCGATTTAATTATAGTCTTTTTTTAAGTAAATTATTGTCAACTAAACTACATTGAGCATGCCTAATTGATACCTATAAGTTTATTATGTATTTTATTAATATAATTTAAATTCTGTGGTGAATTATTTGATAATTTATGTGTTAATAACAAATGTGTTTTTTTCACCTTGCACGCAGGATATCTCTGAAACTATTTAATATTTTTAACTTGAAATGTTCACAGATTACGTAACATATCAGATCCTTCAAACTGAACCTAAATTTGTACCCCCCCCCCCCCTATTTTACATACAGGTGATACTTCTGATTTTTTTTTTTTTTTTAAATAAATTATCTTTAAACTTTTTTATATATTTTTTTAACCTAAATTTTAACAAATTTAGGTTCATATTGAAGGATCTGATATGTTACATATTAAATAGCCTTTAGGTATACATATTAAATAAGAAAAAATAAGTTTTATATATTAATATATCGATGTAAAGATTGTTAGACTGACTTAAAAACATACTGAATGAAAAATAAAAGACATTTAAAATAGACACCAAATTGTTTAAAGGTAACTTTATCCTTATATTACGATTCAGAATAGAGTGAAATTAAATTTGGAAATCTTCTTTATTTTACTTTTTTAATTACATGTAAATTGTAAGGGATTTTCCATTATTCTTTAATATAAAAGACTGTTATAAAAGTTATCTGTCGAATATGGCAAATTTTTGTCTAGAAATATTATATATATATATATATATATATATATATTTTTTTTTTTTTTTTGGAAAGTTACTATTAGCTGAAGATAATAATGCATACATCGAAGTAGTCAGCCTACTTAGAAAATTCACAATACAATAGAATTAAATGATGATGTAGCTATTATTTAGGGAAAGAAATTTTTTAATTACACTACAATTAAAATTTTTGATATTCTTAAAATGGATCTTACATCTAAATCTCCCTTCCCCCTATAAAAAAAAAAAAAAGAAAAGAAAAGAAGAAGAAGAAGAAATTTTAATTAGCACTAAAAAAATTCTTGAAATTTGTCTAAAATAAATTTAATCAATTATTTAATTTAAATTCATATTTACGATTTGTATATTCCGTGGGAATGAAATTTATTGCTAAAAAATTGAATACTTCTAATTTTGAATGTAAATTGAAATATTTTTTATCAAATTTAGTGAAGGTAAATTTTGATTGTTCTCAAAATAAAACTTAGGATGTTTCTGTTAGATGGACAGTAGACTTTTATGTACTAATTTTGAGTGGATGTTATTAATATAATTATAAATAAATGCTCAATAACCGATCTTAAAAGGTAATGAAGAAAATAAAATTAAAAACTGTAAATTGTCATATAAATTAAATAATAATATTTTTTTTTATTATGAATTTCTCCAAACAGTTTAATGCAAATAAAAATATTAATGTTTTAAAAAAAATCTATCATAATAAAATTTTAATATTAATCTCCTTTAAACATTAGCTTCCCTGTAAGTGATTTACATTATATTCAAAAAATGCTGTATTAATCACTGTAAGAAAAACTCAACGTACATAAAAGTAAATAAATAAATAAGTAAAATAATAGTAAATAGTAATATTTTTTTATTATTATTATTACGTTTCAGTAAAAAGAACAAATTTTATTGCTATTTTTATTAATAAACCTTGTCTCACTGCATACTATTTTCTTCACTTTTAATTTAGTTTCATTTATATATTTGCAAAGGCATACAATAAAATAAAATTACATTCATATGAAACTGAAAAATCAGTGCACATAATTTCATTGTTTTGTTAGATATGTGCTATGGTTATGATTAGTTGTTTTAACTTAAAAATGTATTTTTGAATTGTTGCAGTAAATAAAAATATTCATGGGGGGGGGGGGTTACAATAATGAATACGTTAATTGCACTTGATGTCATTATATCAAACTTAGTCCATAAATCAATTTCGCATGTAACATTGAACGATTTACTCTTTTAAAACCATTTTTCTTCATCTAAAATATTAATAATAATAATAATTATTATTATTATTATTTTATTATTATTGATATTAAAATATATTTTATAATGCAATTTTATTTCTTTTTATGCTTTAACTGATACTTACAAATTTATGGAGTTTGCATTGGATAAATAATTTGCACAATAAATCTGTTAGTTGATTTATTTAAAATACCTTGATGTATTTTTATTATTTTTTAACTTTTAAATACAGTTATTTGTCTCTCATTTTTCTGATGTTTTTACACTTTTATTTTAAACTGGAATAAACGACTTTTTAGAATAATATTCTAAATACAGTTTTAATAACAGTACATAAATTTGTTAAACATATTAACGAAAAATTTTATATATAAAGAAAATAATACAAAATTTTCTGTAGGTTTTTCTTTTGATCGTATTTTATATAATATTTTAATAAAGCTGAAATGTATATATATATATGCATATATATATATGCATTTCTTAAATTAAAAAAAGAAAAGAAAAGAAAGGAAAGGAAAACGAGAAGAATTAAACAAGTTTGATATATTCAATAAGTAGTGGAGAGTGGGGATGAATGGGGTATTTTTCATGTTTTTACTGATAACGTTCACCATATGTAATTCAGAATTTTGTAACATTGATCATAAGTACACTTCAGTAATCACTTACATATAAACATACTAACGTTAATAAAAAGTTAAAATTTTTAATTAATAATATTATTTTTTACATGCATGTGCATTGTCCCATTCATCCCCACCTATGGGGAGGAATGGCACAGGACTGGAGTTAACAAATAAAGGAAAACAAAATGGAAAGCAAATAAATTTTTAAAATTAAATTGGTTTATGTGGTTTTATTACGCACTATGAACTTACTGAAATTAACATAAATTGATGCATTGACTCAAATTAACATCAAAAGGCAAAAGTCCTTTGTTTCGCACAGTTCCTAGTGCTTTAGGCTTTGGTAATTTAATCTAATAAGATCTAATCTATAAATAAATAAATAAATAAGACACTAGAAAGAGATAAATCATTATAATAGATTACAAATTATCCAGCTAAATGTTTGTTTCCGACTGATCGGGAAAAATCAGCATTCTATTCTGTATTACATTAATAATCACCAGGATTTACTTAATTAGTTTGATTGAAATTGGGATTTTAATCAAATTGTTATTAGTTTATTTATTTTTTTATTATTATTGATTTAAGTTGAATTGAATATTCCAACTTATAATTTTTTTAATCGTAATTATTATAGACAAAAATCAGAACAATTAATTTCAATCTATTTTTCTCTAAATACATGCTACTTTTATAATTCCATTTTACAACTACTGAATTACAGGTTATAAAAATATTGAAAATATATTTAAGATTTGTTTTAATATAATTCTTGTGTACAATTTTAAATTAGCAGATAGTGGGGAATTCATAGTCCCATTCATCCCCATTCAAACTGTCCCATTCATCCCCACCACCACATGATCATATAAAACAGGAAATACGCTTAATGAACAATTGTCAATATTCTTCTTGAATATTGACATATCACATACTTGAATATCATAAACACAACATTATTCCTTTTCACCATATAAGAGTTAAGTTAACTTTAAGCAAATAGTTAGTCTTAACTACTAATTGAATAAGTAAAAACTTACTTTGGCAGCTGAAAAACACACTTTAATTTTTTTCTGCCCTTCTACAGATAGCACAATTCTGAAACTACACTTGATAGATGACCTCAGTACTGCCATATATCAGGAAGTTTCCGGTGCTTGCAAAACATAAAAATCTAGCTATTGTCCCATTCATCCTGCGTCCCATTCAACCCCACTCTCCCCTATAAGTAAAGCAGTGTTTCTTGCGTAATATGTTTTAACCATGCAATTACATTTAAAAATACGAAATGGATGTAAAACAAAACTCTATTCTGAGAATTTCTTTTTAAAGCGTCATTTAAATCTAATGAATATAATTATTTTCACCTTTATAAAAAAGGAGAAGAAAATATTGGTTTGTTTCAGACATTTGATACAAAAGAATCCGAAAAATTCATCACCATTATTTTACGCTCCCGGTAAAAAAAGAACAAAGCATTTCATCATCATTATTATTATTATTATTATTATTATTGTTGTTGTTTCTCTCTCGCTCTCTCTCTTTCTCTGAAATTTCGTCTTCTATTTTAGGAATATTTTATATGTGATTTGTTTTAAGAAACGAATTTACATTTGAAAATGTAAAATTAATAAGACTTAGCTATATTCTGAAGTTCTACTATAAAAATATCATTTAAGTCTAATGAGTATATAGTTGATTAGATTAGACAATTCACACAGAGAAAAGTCGCCGGGAAATTCTTCTCTTTCACTTAACATTCTCAAAAAAATGTCTCCAGCAGTTTTTTTTTTTTTTTTTTTTTTTTTTTTTTTTGGGGGGGGGGGAGAAGGGGTTATCATGAAATCCTTTTCTTTTCTAATTTTAGGACATAATATTGTCTCGTATATATCAGAATTTTGTGTTTACAATTCTCTTAATACCTACGATGTAGCATACTTTTTTAAAGACAAGAGACATTGAGCTGTAATTTGCTGTTACTTTTTTCTTAAATTTAAATTATTAGTTTTCTTCAATGTTCTCCAGAAATAATGCAATAACCGCCTTTTTTTTTTTTTTTTTTTTTTTTTTTTCGTCTCACTTTTAATAATATGAACAAACGAACATGAAAATTATATATGCTGTTATCAACACTCATTATTTTAATATTTTATTACTTTGATATAGGAATAATTTGGAATGGTAATAATTAAGTTAAATTAATTTTTCATAAAAAAATATATTTATAAAGAAAAAAATTAAAATGAATTTAAGAAAATAGTAGTAAAGTGAATATGTTGTTAAGTAAGTATTACAGATAGGTAAAGATACAAATATACAAATACTTTTAAAATTTTATCGAAACTTTTTTTTTTTTTTTTATGTATTTTGTTTATTTTATTTATTTATATTTTTTGTTTACTTACTTTTTTTCGAGCTTGAATAACTTCAATATATATATATATATATATATATATATATCGAAAACCTTTTCAAATATTGCAGTAGATGAAACCAAGTATCACATGAAAAACTATATATACATGTGTATGTGTGTGTGTATGTGTGTGTGTGTGTGTGTGTGTGTGTGTGTGTGTGTGTGTACAATGTACAGACGAAAAATTAAAACTTAAAAACTCGTTACAAAGTTTTGTGGCGATGCTCATAGTTTATATTTAATAATTTTATTTTCTCAAAAAGTGCAATAGAAAGAAAAAAAAAAGAATCAGGGAAGAAAAAGCCGGTCGTATTTTAATATTTGGAGGAATGTATATCTTTGCATTCTAAATTCCTCCATGTTTTTCTTTTATTCAAAAACGTATTTAAAAAGAAAAAGTGTTAATACCAATTTACAAATTATTCTCGATGTTAAATTATTATACAATCCAATGAACGATTCAGTAACAAACATGTTTTCGAAATTTTGTGTCTATTTATTCAAGAATTATTCGGAGAAAAATAAGACTTTGTAGTAAATGCATTCAAAACTGATGCTAGAAAGCAATGAATAAAAAGTACTGTAATTAAACGCTATAAACCATGAAAATTCGCAATAATTTACTTTAGGGCTAAAATAATTATTATGTTTTTTTTATTTATTATTATCATTATTTATTTTATTTTATTTATTTACTTATTTATTTTTTCATTTTGGTGTTTACTTACAAAGATTTTTTAACATTGAGAAAAAGAATTTGTTACTTAACTTTGGGTTTGGGGTTTACACTTTAAGGTAAGTTTGACACATTCAGATTCTTTTGACCGGTACTTACGATTTAAATCGAATTCCGAACCACTACGAACATATATGCCTGAATTGGTATTGAAGCCCGGTACCTAGCAATTGAAGGCCAGAGAAAGCCATTCGGCTACCAGATCGGTTAAATTTGGAAAAAAATAAGAGTATATTACAATTGAATGCATAGGACAGTATTATATTTCAAAGAAAGAAAGAAAAGCGTAACTGCCAGCCTACTCTGCACTCCACAGTAGAATCGGGAATCGAATGCTCGGCCTGCCGTTTCGATAGCAGATGAATGTGTGTCCTAGAGAACTCAGGTACAGAGCCTTAGAAAAAGAAAGTTTTTGTGTGTGTGTGTGGAGGAAGGGGGTGTTATTAAAAAGGCCTTGCTTATTAATAAGATAGTTTTTAAGCAAATTTAAATAACTCACTGTAAGTGTTAATGATAAAGATTAAGCCTCAGGATAATTTGATTTTTAAAAAAAAGTTTATTAAGTTTGTTTTGCTGTCCTTTTTTCATTATTTTATCTCGAAATAATAAGAGATTTTTAAATTTTACAAAATATCGAATAGTTTTAGAACATTTATTATACAATTTCCTATAAGAAAAATAAATAAATAAATAAAAATAAAAAGGGTAAATCTGCATTGCTGTTGGTTTTAAATGTTTGCCTTAAAATAATTAAATTTTTAAGTAAAAAAAAAAAAAAAAAAAAGAAAAAAAAATAGATTCAATGCGCATATTATTAAATTTCTTTTTTACTAAGTTTTTCTTAATTAACAGATGCGAATTCTTTCTTTCTTTTTTTTTTTTTTTTTTTTTTTCCTAAATAAAATAATACTTAAATATTTTTTTATTGTATAGTCTTTATTATTATTTATTTGTTTAATTTAACTGAATTAGATCCAATAACTTTTTAATTTTATATTATACTTTGCAAAAAGTAAAAGTACGTTACAGATTTACGTACTAATGACATTGTAAATGACGATAACCTTAAACATAAAATATTGGTATCTAATTTTTAATAGTTTTATGTCATGTTGATACTGAAATTTTAAAAATCAAATATTCTTAGTATATTGAAAAGTATGTAAAATTTATAAATGACTTTTAAAATATAAATTCATAAGAAAGAAATAATTAAACAAAATACTGCTTATTTATTTATTTGTTTATTTTATTTCAAAAAGTAAAACTTTTTGCAGCTATAGTCTATAGTTGCTACTCTATACAACAACAATAATAGTAATAATAAAATGAAAAATATGAAGATAGCGTTTCACTATATTTCTAAAATAATTTTAAATACGTTACAAAATTTAAAATATTTTACGGATCAATATACAGTAGATTTTTCTTGTTACTATTATTTACGGATCACTCTAAAAATTTGTAATATATAATCCTTTATACACAATATTACTTTAAATTTAAAAATTTTAATTGTGTCATTTATACATTTTTATGTGGATAAATTAAAAGTTATATAATACAACTGTTATTACTCGAATGAATACACAAAATTTAATGTTTCTTATGTGAATAATTTTTGTTTTTGAAAATGTTTATCTTGGCACACTTACTTTCTGTAAAAAGGATGCGTTGAAATTTTAAATATTTTATTTATTATTTTAAAAAATAATTATTTTACGTATATAAAAACTGTATGCAATGACACTAAAGCAGTGTCTTTATTTAAAAAATTCTTAATGCTTTTTAAATAATTACTTTGATAAAGAACTTGCAATTCCATTTTTCTTTACTAAAATAAAAATTTAGATAATCAAAACTGAAATAAACTTAAATATTTTATATTATCGGCAGAATTTTATTTAAAAATAATTAAATTTAATATATAATTGATTTTTTTTTTCAAGATTTATTAGCAAATGATGAGAGTGAATAAAACCACACTATGTTTACTTAAAATTCAATTTAATTTAAAGTCAATGATATTTTAAATAGTGTGTTTCCAAGTACCGTCATTTTTCATTGACAAAATTGGCGTTCTGATGTTTTTTGGTTCTTTAAGGGAAAGATGCAAAAATTCTTACTATCTTTACAAAGTTATAAATGGCTGCTCGGATAACTGTACTAAAAGTTTTTGTAAACTGTTTCCCGAATGACATTATTGTAAAATAAGTAAGATAACAAATTTTATGCCATAATAACATGCCTAAATAAAACTATAACATATTTTAGGTTAAGAGTAAATTTCATTTCTATTTACTCTATTAATAAGTAGCATAGTACACTGAGAAAAAATTCTGTAACTGATATCTAGAATCTAAATTGTCGCTCTAGAAAAAATAGTTCTATGTCATCCTTATAAATTCTAGTTCCTTTTGAAAGCAAGTTCTAGAAACCCCTATTAGAATTCTAAAGCGTTTGCCTAAATTATCGAGGTCAAACCTATTTGAAAATATCTCCAAATAAATGAGAACACAAGAGGCGGATTTCAACAACTATAATCTTGGTTTATGACCCAATTCTAGATAATCAAGCAAGCATTTCTCGCCATACAAAAGATTCAGAATATTGTTTCGTTATCTAGAAATGTGTAGACTAGAAATTCTCGATCATTTCGTCTATTCAGTTTATTGGCGTGCCTTATGCGCATAGCTCGGAAATCTATATTTCTAGTTAAGGAATTTAGAAAATAGCCACTTATTCATTCTAGATGAAGGCGGTATATTTTTTTTTCTCAGTATATTCATCAAAACATCCACTGTTTTTTTTTTTTTTTTTTTTTTTTTTGGTTGTTGTTGTTGTTTCCCTATTCCAAATTTTTAATAAATGTGAAGTAAATATCTTGATATTTTCTGTAATTTCAAAAAGTTTTGAATGTCCAATATATCCGTAAACATCAATACTAACTTATATGTATAGGGTATAATCTTTTATTGACCCTTTTTAAAATATTAAGTTATAGGATTCCACTCAGAGAAATTATTTTAAGTAAAACGAACATTTATTTTCGATTTTGTGTGAGATAAAAAAATCCATTACTGAAAACATTGAAAGAGCTTTATGTTTTGTAAAACTTCTTATTTCTTTATATGAAAAATATTTTAAAACAATTTATATGCACTGAACATTTTATAAGTACTATAAAACTAAATATATGTACTTATTTGCAGACTAAACTGACAAAATTGTAAATATTTAGTAACAAAGCATCACTTTTTACTGAGTAATTGCGAACATAAGCAATCCTATTATAATAAAATTCGTCTTTCAACACTGAAATCTTGGAAAAATAAAATTAAATAAAACATTATAGTAAAAGGCTTTATAATAAGCGTCACCCTGTTTTAAATCATATTGAAAAAATATTTGAAAAAATTTCATAATTATTATTTTTACACTAATAAAAATCCTCTGTCAAACAACAAAAGATATTATGGTGTGAGGCCTTTCTTCTATATTTTCTATACAAAAGCACGCAGCACAAATTGTTTAAGATTATTACTTATAAAAATTATTTTTTTTTTTTATGAGAATGCAATCGGTTTGGATGTCAGAGAAATGTAACACTACATGTTCTACGAAAGTCAATTTTGCACCCCATAGATAGATGGCATCTGAGGAAAGGCCTTTTTTTTTTTTTTTTGTTGTTGTTGTTGTTGTTGTTAATTAAACAAAATAAATAAATAAAAATCAATAAAATCAATAAATTTTCTTTAAGTTATAACAGATCTATGGTTCAACCGTTCATTTTAAAGGTATACTTATGGATTTTTTTGAAAGGTACGCATATTGAAAATTCACACCTGGGTACTTGAGTATGATGCCCCTGCATAAACAAAAGTATTTTCCTGGTTGACTATTACTATCATAACCATTCCTTTTTAACTTGACATTAAAAAATTAAAAATAATATACATTATGCATATTTACACTAAATTTTGTTCAGACAGCCATATTAAAATTAAGAAAAAAAAAAAATAGGGAACGGCAGCGTCACTTGTTCAGAAAATGATTCACAATGCAATCAGCATCAGTTTAAGTTAAGTTCTAAATAAATATCAGGATTGGTTAAATTTGGTCCATCAGTTCGTAAAATAGAGCGTTCACATAAATTTTGAAACACAATATGACAGGCATACAGACAGACATTTTCTAAAAAGATTTAATCGTGTTCTGGACATATCAAAGCTTGTAAATCCATCAAAATTGAAAAAAAAATCCACAAATCCAATATTTTATTCTTATAGAATAAATTAAAATATTTAAAATGAGGTAATAATCGATCACTTAAAATTTTATTTAAAAAAATCCTTTTTACAAATACAGTTATTCCAAAAAACTTCTTTCAATTGAAATTCAAAATATAAATGATATATTTCTCCTTAAGTAAAAATGCTGCAATAAACTACCTTTAACATTTTTTATGCACTTTTAAACAGGGATTTTTTTTTTTTTTTTTTTTACAAACACAAAATTTATCGGCAAATATATTAGATTAATGTAGCAAATGAAACAGAACCTAATCAACTTACTTATAGATTTAAGAAAACATATGTACATCTAAATGTACTAAGTAATCTAAATATTTATAAGCAAAAAATTAGAGCTTATTTTTTTTTTTTAATTTTGTAAATAACTATTCTTTATATTAAGCAATGAAATAAAAAATAAACACGGTTAATTTCAATTAAAATTAATTAGAAAGGAGATTTCAAAAATTCATGCTGATTCAATAACAAATTCATTCGTAAAATTTCACTTTTCCCAACTCAGAAAGTTTTAATCACAAGTAATGAGATTTTCTTTTTCTATGTTAGTGTACCAAAATTGTTTTAGACTAAACATTATAGGGGCTGAATAAAAAATTAGATTTGTAATATTTCCTTTTCTTTTTTTTTTTTTTTTTTTTTTTTTTTTTTTATCTTGGATATTATGACAAAAATAAAAAATAAATTAATAAAGCCAATATTTTCTTTTCTATGTAAAAGTATATAGCAATTAACAATAGTTCAGAAATTAGCTACGGAAATTTTTAATAAACAACAAAATATAAATTCAAAAGGTATCTGCAAAAGCATAGGTAATAAACTAAAAATAATATATCTAATAATATTATGATATCAAAATAATAAAAATAATACATAAATAAATGAAAAAGCGAAGCCTATTTCTGGTTTCTAAGTAATAGATATAAAATTCTGCACAAACTAGAATTTCATTTAGTACGATACACTGAGAAAAACAATATATACCGCCTTCATCTAGAATTAATAAGTGGTAATTTTCTCAATCCTAAACTAGAAATATAGATTTCCGAGCTATGCGCATAAGGCACGCCAATAACCTGAGTAGACGAAATGGTCAAGAATTTCTATTCTACATATTTCTAGATGGTGAAACAATATTCTGAATATTCTGAATATTTTGTATGGCGAGAAATTCTCGCTTGATTTTCTAGAATTGGGTCATAAACCAAGAGTGTAGTTATTGAAACCCGCCTCGTACTCGCATTTATTTGCAGAGATTTTTAAATAAATTTTCCCTCGACAATATAAGCAAACGGTCTGGAATTCTAATAGGGGCTTCTAGAACTCTCTTGCTTTCCAAGGGGACTAGAATTTATAAGGGTGCCATGGAACTATTTTTTCTAGAGCCACAATTTAGATTTTGGATGTCAGTTACAGAATTTTTTCTCAGTGATTGGTAAAAGGAGGTCGAAAAAAATATTAGAACCTTAAAAAGGTGTAAAAAAGTATTTACTGTTTACGTTCCTTATATTCTTTTTTACTGTTTACGTTCCTGGTTACGTTCTTTTTTACTGTTTACGTTCTAGGGCCACAATTTAGATTCTAGATGTCAGTTACAGAATTTTTTCTCAGTGTAGGACTTATTTTTATCAATTTTTTCATATGAAAGCATGCAGTAACTATTTTTCATTCCCTAGCATCGATTACTATATTCATTTTTTTAAATTCCTTTGGTATTTCTTTAGCATAGGGGCCCTTAGTAGCATATAAAATTCGGTTGCTATTTTGGCGATGAATTTAAACGGCTATTGCAATTGCGCAAGTAAAAATCTTGGCCAGAAACGTCCAAGCTACTTCGGTGCCAAATTTCAAATTTCACCAAAGGGTTCTATACTGAAGCTGTCCTATTTCCTTAGCGGCATTTTTCTCAATTTTATTTCAATTATTAAAAAAAAAATGCGCTTTTTTTTTACCCCGTGAAGAAATTAGCATTCATGTATTACTGAATACAGGGTGGCCATAATTAAATTTGGCCTTTTCAGAGCACTCTGTAAGATGTAACTAAAATGCAGATTGAGTCGAAAATTTGTACTTAGGCTATTCGATGGATGCGCTCAAAGGCTCTACCAAAAAAAAAAAAAATAAATAAATAAAATTTTTAAAATTTCCCCTCTGAGGGGGCATACAACAAAATACAAACAAGCTACAAATTTTTACACAAACAACTTTATTTATTACAGGTTTAATTGGTATTTCTTACAAGTTACATACTGTTTATCGATGGAGATCATATTGTTCAATGTGGGCCCAATCATGCAGATTGGACCCAATCATCAATACAGACCTAATCTGCAGCCGATGAACGGTGTGTTCAGTAGCTCATCGCAGCTGCTCACCATGGATCCTCCGCACATCCCGCCTTATAAGGTCCTATACGTCAGCTAAAGTTACATTTCTTTTAAAAATCAAACTCTTTAAATGGCCACATAACCAAAACTCCCACAGAGATCGGGCGAACAGACCGGCTTAAGAGTGGAAAATGAACGGGTAATCACTCTATCATCTGTAAAATATTGCAACAAAAACGTTTGCAAAATTTAAGAATAACACTTTTAAATGTCGTTTCGTTTGAAACTGTTAAAATAGACCACAGTCATTCATTACGTAACTTTTTAAGCCTTTTGGCTGTAATAATTGTTTGTATTTTACCATGTTTTTATTAACTTCTATTTTTGTTTTTTTGTTTGTTTGTCTGGTACAAATCTTGCAATCGAATTTTAAATAACTTCCCTACTAGCTAGACATTTGAAACTTTCACAGTAGCTCAGAACCCGGTGACAACACAATACTTCGAAGTCCGATTTTCGAATTTTTGATTAGTTTTCTTATAATTAATTAAAATATGAAAGTAGTAACATCCTAATAGCGTTAAAATAGCCATTAAAATATTAGCTATAATTTAATTATTGCAAAAAAAAAAAAAATCGGAGTTCACTTTCTTTCGACATAAAAATAAATACATTTAATTAAACGTGAACGTTAAAAAATTATAAAAAGTTAAATTATGCATCTCACAAAAATTGACGTCATTATCAATTTAAAAATTTTATGCGCATTGATAACTGCTCTATGATTCATCAGAAAATTTAAAACATGGTATATAAAAAGTTTTTTTTTTAATCTTATAATTATTTATGTGTGTGTTCTCAGAGCGGATTTTTTTTAAAAATTTTTGCAGGTCCTAAGAACGCATCCTTTGAAATGTCTCTATATAAATTTTTGACTCAAACCGCATTTTAGTTACAGTTACAGAGGGCTCTGATTAGGCCAAGTTTAATTATAGTCACCCTGTATTTAACAGTGATTTATAATTTAAAAATTTTAGATTTTCAAATTTTCAAATTTTATACATAACATTAGATAGCCATGAAGTTGAACTAAAGATTTTTACACCGCAAAAGTGTATAAAATGAGTAGGACAAAACTCATACTACAAAAAAAGTATTAAAGTAACTTTTCCAATATCATCTGCTATAAAATATGTGTCATTTATATTTATTACATTAATAAATAGAAATGCATGAAATGTTATTTTTACTTTTTCCTATATTCAACAGAAGAAAGTAACCGCAAAAAATTTCTGTCTCGGGTTTTACATGGTTTTACATGTTTTGAGAGATCTAGAATGCGATTTGACAATTTTTAGAAAATGTCTGTCTGTCTGGTAAAATTTTGTAGCAACAGCATCTCGGGAAATATTGCACAGAATTTTATACGGTGGGTGGCGTTGCCATCCCGCTTTTTATAAATTTTTAACATGGCGGTGTAAGACAAAATTTCATACAAATGTTCACAAAAGTAATTTTTTTTTTTAAGAATTATTATGAAATTAAAAAGAATTATTTATAATATAGATTAGGCACATTTTCAAAAAAGAACAATACAAGAAGTATTTCATGTAACAAATGGGGAAACAACGTTTCTAGTATAATTCGACCACGTTGTATACGAAATTGCATGTTGCCAAAGCGAATTTTGAAACGGAAGTCCGGTATCCAAGACAGCGACAAAAACTCTATTATCCTATATCTCCCTTGTACATTGGCTGAAAATAATGATTTAAACGTCTATTTAGGGGTATTCTCGGATGCCAAACTCATTAAAGCACATGGCGCCCAAAATGACCAACGAAACTTTGCTGCTCGAAAGTAAGAAAGGAAGCAAGAAAGGTGAGAAAATGATCATTTCACAGTGTTTAAATATTGTTTATTGCAATATTGCAAACACAAGAAAGCAATCATTAAAGTGTTTTAGTTCCCCATCATAGTACTATAGGTATGGAGAACTTAGGTAATCGTGAAAATTTTCGACCTCAATTTTTTTAGTTTTTTACACGTTTTGAGAGTGTGAGGAGTCCAAAAATAACAAAATTGGCATGGCGTCCATCTTTACGGTGACTGTTAGTTTGTTAGTGTGTTAGTCTGTGTACATGATATCTCAAGAGCAAATGATTAAAGAAAGGTTGGGTCGGTTTTAAAATATGACTTATGACACCGACAAGATCCCTGTTGGTTTGTTGGTTGGCAATATTTTAATTTAAAAACTTCGAAATTTAAGATTTTCTTAACATGGGAGAATAGGGCAAATTTTCGCTTAAACGTGTATAAAAAGGAATACTTTTACTGTAAAGATGTCAAAACAGCTTTAAAATATCAGTTATGATGCTGGAATGAATGTAATTAACTATGAAATTTAACTTTGAAAATTTCGTAAGTTATTTGAAATTTAAGCATTTCTTAACATGACAGAATAGGGCAAAATTTCGCATAAATGCCTATTTCGAAGGATATTTTCATCATAAAGTTGTCAGACCACTTTTAAAATATAATTTATGCTTGAACATCGTTGACTGCAAATAATCTAATTTGAAATATTCGTAATTTATTCCAAATTTTAAATTTTATCAATAGAGAAGAATAGAGCAGAATCTTTCATTTAAGCTTGCATTTTGGAGTTTGTTGTATTTAAAATAACATGAAAATGCATGAAAACTAAACTACGGAACTGACTTTAATAAAACAAATTAATAATTAAAAAGAAAAAAAAACTAAATGCAAATGTATCGAACTGAAGGTAGGTGACCCTTATTCGTCATATCTAATTCGTCCTTCGAACATTTTCTCTTCTGGCTGGTTACGCATAGGTTGTGGTTGGACGTCCGAACCGTATCAACTAAGGAGCACAACGTTGACGACAATCCCTATAAAAAACTTCACTATATAACAGAAATGACTAAAAATAATAGAAGTGACTACCTTCAGTAACACAATTTTGTTAACTTTTTTTTTTTTTTTTTCGTAAGGTATGAAACATTGCTTAAAAACACATAACACACACACACACAATAGTTTACATAAAAAGCATTTAACCATTAAAAACGATATATCTGACAAATTTTATATTCCAAATACAACACAATGCGCAAAGTGCACGTAAACACAACAAAATTTCGGTGGCCATTTTGAGTGCCATCTTGGAACCCGTGCACTCGAAACTTAAGGTAAATACATTTTGAGCATTGCAATGTGTCTGGCATCCAAGAAAATCCCTAAGTAGACGTTTAAATCATTATTTTAAGCCAACGGACAGGGAAGATATAAAGGAAGAGAGTTTTGACCGTCATCTTGGATTTTGGACTTCCGATTCTAATTTCACTTTAGCAACAGGCATATTCGTATTCAGCGGCGATGAAACACCTTAAAAACGTTGTTTCCGCAATTGTTAAATGAAATGCTTTTTGCACTTTATAGAGATGTATTTCCTACTTTTAGGCCTAGTCTACAAGAGCTAAAAACTTAAATTCGGATTCAGGAGACCTCAAAATGTGTAAATATTTAAAAAAAAAAAAAAAAAACCTCAATTTCAACAGCTTTACCCGAAAACAATACTTTCTCTACCACATATGAGAAAAAGAAAGTAAAAGTAAAAGTAAACGTTTTGTTTCATCTTGCAAAGAGAATAAAAAACTAATTTAAACTGTGTAAAAGGAAAGAAATCTTTCAATTTGTAGTTATTTTCAGATACGCCAGCATTCCTGATTTATTCCAGAGCATTGTTAGTATCCGCCATTTTTTTTACACCATACTTTACTTTACTTTTTTTTTTTTTTTTTTTTTTTTTTTTACCCATATATGTGGTAAATATTGCTTTGGGGCTAAATTTTTAAAAATGAGTTTTTGTTATATTTACACGTTTTGAGATCCCCTGAATCCAAAAATCACATGTTTAGCAATTGGCCTTTCTCTCTCTCTCTCTCTCTGTGTGTGTGTGTGTGTGTGTGTGTGTGCGTGTGTGTCTGTTATCAGTATATCTCAAAAACAAATAGTAGCAGGAAATCCAAACTCGGTATTCTAAATCTGTATCATATATGGATGCTATACTAAACTTTCGGTTGATATCATGCAAATGGTTTGTGTACAGGGCCATCCAAGTAAATTTAGGTACATTACGTCTGTGAGAGAAATTTTTAGTAGGTACATTTTAACATCTATACGCTGCACTACATGAAATGAAATGAACATATATTTATCATATGCATAAAAGCATGTTTCGGGTATAAAATGGTAGGTAAAAACATTCACTATTCGTTTACAGCGCTAACCAAAAGGACTAGAATATTGTAGGGCTATTCTTGTAAAATGTTGGAAGTGCATTTTAGGTTGTGTGCTGGATGTTACTAATATATGTAGGACTATATTTAAGTAAATAATGTGGTGTGTACATAATTAATAGTGACATAGAGATTTACCATTACAGTGCGTTAAGAAATTATAAGACCACAAGCGTATTGGTGCATTTCTGAAGAAGAGAGCATAATATGCAAATTTTTAGTTGCTTATTTAAAATTCATAAGAAAACGCATCCTATACTAATTCCAACTTTTAAAATTAAATTAAATTTCATTAAAACTTATTCATTTTTCTAAAAATTAAAGACCGTGACTGTTAAGAAATTATAAGACCACCTGAGAAAATTAGCATATTATACATGACGTCAAACTCAATATGAAGCGCATGCGTCAGTATTTCGTAAAAGCATTACCTAAGAAGCAAAGGCTTAGGTTTTGAATGTGTTATAGGCGATTAATTTCACGATGCCTCGAGGTAAAGAATTATCGGAGTGCGAAGTGAGAAAAATTTTATTTTATAAAGGTTCTGGTAAATCTGAATGAGATATTGCGAGGTTAATGAACTGTTCTAAAACTGCCATTCATAATGCCATAATTAGAAAAGATTATTCAAACAAAATAAAACGATCTGGTAGAAAAAATATTTTGACAGCACGTGATAATAGACAAATTTTTCGACTGTCAACTAAAAAAGGTCTTTCAACTTGTGAAATTTCGAATCATTTTAGCAAGAAAACTTCACATGTAACAGTCTGGAAGAGTCTTAAATTAAATATTAATACGAAATTTATGAAATTGAAGAAAAAAAACAAAGTTATTGAAATGCCATCGAGAAGGAAGATTAAAATGGGCTAAAAATGTCATGTCATGGAATGATGAGTGGAAATAAATTATATTTTCTGATGAAAAGAAATTTAACATAGATGGTCCCGATGGTTACAAACACTATTGGCACGACTTGAGGAAGGAACCAAAAGAATGCTTCAGTCGACAAATGGGTGGAGGATCAGTAATGATTTGGGGAGCTTTCAGTTATGAGGGGTTGTGTGATTTACAGCGAATTTCGGGTCATATGAACTATACACAATATCAGTCTATGCTATATGATCATATGATACCGTTTGGACCTTTATTAGGTGGTGCTAACTGGATGTTTCAACAGGACAATGCTGCTTGTCATACATCAAATCTACACAGGAGTGGTTTAAAAAAGAAAAAAATATTGTTTTGCCATGGCCAAGTCGAAGTCCAGACTTGAACCCCATGGAAAACCTATGGGGTATATTATCTCGCAAATTTATGCTAATAATAAACTATTTTCATCTGCCAATGAACTGGAAGTAGGCATTGTAAAAGAATGGTACAATATTTCTATAACTGAACTTAATCACCTGGTTACTTCAATGAAAAACAGAGTGTTTGAAGTCATCGGTAAAAATAGAGGACCAATATCATATTAATTTTTTATACAATTTTGTTTTTTGACAAGTGGTCTTATATTTTCTTAACAGGTTATTTTTCACTTATTTCTATAATATATATTTTAATTAAACATTTATTGCATTGTACCAAGTTATTGTAAACTAATTATAAAAAAATATAGAGCAATATGTTATTTTATGTATTTAAATTATAATTAGAATCTTTATTTTTCTTATAATTTATAAAATTAAAGTGGTCTTATAATTTCTTAACGGACTGTAATTAAACAGAAACATTTTTTTCCTATTGAACGTATTTCATGATAGTGCTTTGCTATATTTTACCATCTCCATGAAAACTACTCAGGAATAAAAATGAATTTTTTTATACACATACAATAGATAAAGTACTTTTTAAGTTAAATTTTGAGTGTTTGATTTTATATAAGTAAGCTTTTTGAGGTTCCCTAGAGACTAAAGTCAGTTTTTAATGGATTACAAATACTGACAGGCAATTGAAATGTTGAATCTGAATTCCATAGACTGCTACGTGAAAAATTTGATCGAGATTAGTATGTTTCAAAGAATGGTGCGGGGGAAAGTTGTCTGAATAATTTGGAATAAACTTTTAAAACTAATAATAGCCTTGATACGTGTATAAGTGTAGATTGTATATTGAAACGAGGGTTCGAGTGACCTCCTCACGCAGAATTATGTGTCAAATAAAACTCTTCCTACACCTAGTTTGAATTGTTTTCAACGTAGATTATATACATTACATGTAACCTTACTCTTTAAACTGTAATCTGTCTTTATAATATTGAAATGCGCGGTAAGAGAAAGTCGTGTGAATGCCAGACCAGTATTTTTGAAGAGTATTTTTCTTCAACTTATAATTACAACTAAATAAGATGAAAATTATTCTTCAAGAAAGTGATTTGAGAAAAAGGTGGGAACTAAAAATGCGTTGAAATACATTAAAAATGTTAGCATGTGTGCAGTTTCTGTATAAAAATAATACTGCATAAAAATACACTAGTGGATCTGCAGATCAGGAGCCTCAACGTCCTATTTGCATCACTCATCTCAACAGATTATTTTTATTTATTCCATATTATTTAAAAAACAATTATACACATATACATATATTGATTATAACTCGCTACATAACCATATACGTTTCTGAGTGGAGCTGCCACTCCCCTCAACGCCCCGTTGTATATGTCTGTATATATATATCGCTATATGTGTATGTATATATTACCTTTTAACTCATGAATATTTGTGTCAAATTTGATGCGAAATGATCGCATAATTTATCGGAATTATTTTGTGTAACCTTGTACACTAATTACCAATTCTATGCTCGACATTTTATACAGAAAACATGCTTTTAAACAGTCTAATAACTTGATTATTGTTTATGTTTAATGAAACGTAACCATGTTAACATGCATTTGTGAGATATACCGTCCACAGAACGTAAGCTTACGAAATTCTTTTATGCGTCCCTGTACACGAGACACAGTAATTATATACACCAATAAAAAATATACAAATAATTTATTGTAACTCATTATCTCGAACCAAATTTGATATCATGTGGATGATTGCAGAATGTCATCAGAAATTTTGTGTGGTCCTACAAATAAATTATTTAGTCTATACATATTCTTTTACTAGAAAAAGCACGCTTTTAAGTACCTTAATAATGTATGTTAATTCCATTATGTTGAATGCAGTGTTAAAATGAGCTTAAACAGAAATCTGCTCGTAGACTCTAATGTCACTTTTTTTTTTTTTTCTTTTTTTTTGAGTGTGTGTGTTCTTGTAAACGAGCCATAAAAATTACATACACCAGCAAAAACCACACAGCTTATTCTACGCAGCTCATGAAAAATTGTTCGAAATTTAACAAAATTTGTGTGATTACGTGATATTTTTGAAACACTTTTGTAAGGTCCTGTGCATAAACTATTAATTCTAAGCACACATTATCGACAGAAAATGTGCTTTAAAGCATCTCAATAGTGTATGTTGATTTCATTTTGTTGAATGCAGTGTAACAATTACAAATGCGTTTAAACGAAATTCTGTCCATAAGCCGTAATAGTAAGAAATACTTTGGTATGGCCCTGTACACGAACCATCAACACTATAGGCGCTAAATCTGTACAGTTATTTTTGTATGGCGCGTGAATATGTGTACGAATTTGTATTTCAATTGAGAGACTTTTCAGGCCGCTTTCACGATACAGACAAATTCTGTCCATAGGCCGTAATCATAAGAAAAACTTTTGAGTCTCCCTGTACACGAACTACAAATGGAATACACACCCAAAACTATACAACTGATTCCGTGGATCTCGTGAATATGTGTACCAAATTGCAAGTCAGTAGCGTGATTTTTGCGGCCGCTATCGCGCGATAGACAAACAGACAGACACACAGACAGGCACACAGACAGAACACAAAATCCTTTTGAGTCACCACAGGGAGGCCTTCAATGACGTTTCGGCAACTAGTGGATCTCCAGTCTTGAGCCTCAACATCCTATTTGAATTACGCATTACTCAAACGATCCTTTTTTTTTTATTCCAAATTATAGAAAATACTTATATATATATATATATATATATATATATATATGCGTATGTGTATGTATGTATACATACGATTGACTCGCTACAAAAACAGATATGTTTCTGAAAGGAGCATCCGCCCCCCTCAACCCCCCCCCCCCCGCTGTATCTGTCTATATCTCACTGTATACATATATCTCTGTCTGTATCTCACTGTATCAGTTACTATTTATTCATACATTTATAATAACTGATAGCCTTATATTATTTCCTTGTAACTTATAAATAATTGTACCAAATGTCATGCAAAATGATTGCATAACATATCAGAATATTTTATGTAACCCTGTATGTCCCAGCTTTCAAATATTCTAACAACATTTAATTTTGTTTAATATGGCGTAACCATGCACTTTAAGAAATACCGTCTTTAGACAGTAATGGTATGAAATTCTTTTGTGTGTTCCTGGAAAGTAGCCATAGTTATTATATACATTAATAAAGGAATAAACTTAAGTATTTATAACTCATAGAAAAAGTACTAGTGCGACGTTAAACACAAACAACCTTTTTATCTTGAATAATTTCTTTTTTTCTGACCGAATCTCTCGTTGTCTACAATCATTGCACTTATTGTTGTAAATAGTGTAGCTATCGTGCAACCACCTGCCACAAGTTGGCCTGCTCGAGATGGATTGCACATTACGTGTTCAATGCATTTCCGTGCAAAAAAGACCGGTAGCACACAGTGTGTGCAATGATATATGGCTAGTCCCCGCCCCCTTTTAAGCCCAGAATCCTCCCAACGTTTATTATTATTTTTTTCTTTTTCGCTAAAGTCTTCCGCAGAAAAATATTCAAAGCACAAAAACTTAAATTTCACTTAGTTTGAAATATTCTCGTTTCAACTTTAAAATCCTATATGTTTATTTAATTTATTTTATTTTATTAAAATTTAGAAGATTACAGTCCTTAAAAAGAAGTTTGAGTAGGATGATATTTTTTTGCTTGTATTCAGTTTTAATCTTTTCTATTTAAGCAGTTGAGAGCTGCACAGGACTTGAGCATCACAGATGAAAATATTGCAAAGTTAAACAGGTACAATAACATTCAAATACTTCGCGATAAATTTCTCATAGGCTAACATTAGCATTCGAGAGGTAAATTCTGCCAGAGGTGTGGCTTTTTTCGATCGTGTCACTCCTGAATAATGTTCAGTTTGAGATTCTGGGGACAGTCTCCTAGAAGATGCGCCGTCTCAAACGGGTTGAACTAGTCCAGTCATTCGTAAAAGTTATTTTCTAATACAATTTCAGACATTCAACAAACTCATTCTCTTTGTCTTGTCATTAAACTGCGAAATCTCTATTAGTATAAAACCAATGCACAATCTCTCCTTAATAGCGTAAATTCTCCCATTTTGGTAGGAGAGATTGCGCATTCTTTTATTCAATAACTATTAGCTTTTAGAGAAAAGCGGGGCGCTCGTACCGTTAGTTTAGGTTAGTAGCTGATGAGAAATTGTTTAATTAAAAAATATTTTTGTACTACTACCATTCTATAGAAATTCCTAGGAAGGGTTATGAAAATTAAAGGATTTATTTATGAAAACGAGACGAAATAACCACGTTTTATCTTAGACTCTTGAAACAATCAACATGCACATACAAATCAGTACTTCGCTATTGATGTTGTGCAGCCACCTGAAGTCACAACTTGCCCCTCTACCCTTTCTCGTCGATCCCCTATGTGCGCAATCTCTTTTAGCTTTACCTTATGTTGAATGCAGCTTGAAATGCGTTAAAATGCGTTTACATAAAATTTTGTCCATAGACTCTAATGTCACGAAATTATTTTGTGTATCTCTGAAAACGAAGCATAAGCATTGTATACACTTCAATAGAAACAACTCACCTTATTTTATGTTTTTCATGAATAATTGTTCGAAATTTGACATAATTTGGATATTGGAATACTTTTGTAAGGTCCTGTACATTAATTATGAAGCCTAAACACACACATTTTATACAGAAAACATGAGTTTAATGTGTACACGATGTGTACATACACAATGTGTACACATTGTTTATGGATCGTGTACCTTGTACACGATCCATAAACAATATAGACATAAAACATTATACAGCTATTTCTGTACAAAACCAGAACGTGTGTACCAATTTGCATGTCATTCGGGAGATTTTCAAGGCAGCTTTTGTGGTACATGCAAATTCTGTCCATAGGCCATAATGATAAGAAAAACTTTTGTATATCTCTGTACACGAACTACAAGTAGAATACACACCCAAAACTATACAGTTAATTCCGTGTGGCTCTTGAGCATGTGTGCCATGTTGCAAGTCAATAGGATGATTTTTACAGCCGATATCACGAGAGAGACAGACAGAACAAACAAACAGAACCCAAAATCTTTTTGAGTCTCCAGATGGAGGCCTCCACTGACGTTTCGGTAATAACGAATATATATTTTATTTCGAAATGGTTATATATTTTTTCTCTTTTTTAATACGTATGCTCCTGAAAATTAAACCCGAGACCTCCATTTTGAATATTATTAGTCTCTAAACCCACCTACATAGTTCCAGAACAGCAGACACCATCATTATAAACTACCAGAGAATATGACAGGCAGTTCTCGTTCGATTAATTACACAGCTCTGTATGAAAATTGTCTCCAACGTCATATTTGCTAATTCTTATTTAAAATGACCTCCTGAATCCGAATATGACGCCCATTCTACCCTATCACCCATCGTTTTTTAGGGACGGACCCCTATTTTTATCACTTTTCGGTAATTTTTTGGCTATAAATTTTATTTTTAAGGGGGGAAATGATTATTTTAACTGTTAAATATCTTCTTAGGGGCTACAAAGTTGGAAAATTCTAAAACAGGAACATTTGCGGGAAGGGGAAAATTTAAGTGGGGATTTGTCACTGAAATTATGTATTGCGTTTCTTATATTTTTTTAATCTATTATTAATGTTATTTATTAAACATTGTATATATATATATATATATATATATATATATATTTAAGTGTTAAATTAATTCTTTTTCACTCTCTAAATCAAATTCATGCCCATAAAATTACCGAACAGAGATGAAAATTGGGGGAGGCGGTGGTGTCCCGAGAAAACAGTGGATGACTGGGCAAAATTGTAGTCATATTCAGATTCAGGAGGTCATTTTACATAAGTGACCTAAAATTTTCCTCGTGAACGAGAAAACTATATCTCTGAATGTATCACAAATAATTGCACAAAACTTAGTATGTGCAAGGGTCATTGTAAAACATTGTGCTAATTAAATTTGGATACATATTTTCGCTGATGCAATTTACCCCGTGAATAGGAAAGATAAATCTCAACTTCTCTGTCCTATAACTACACCACGGTTGATATGTAAGATAACCATTATGAAAATGAATTCTGATTTCACTCGGGTGTATATCGGCAGCCAGGTGTCGCCGCTATTACTCAGTTTCTGTGGTTTTCCCTATAGCTCCATCTCAGCACCTGTTGATTATGATTTCACCAAACTGCATAGGTAAAATTTTTATTGTGAGGTACTATGATTAAACTTTTGTGCATATTTGTTTGCATGTAAGTGGCGCTTTTATATAGAATAATATAGAAGAAAGTTTTGTGATGAGCCCGACATACTAGTTTTAATGAGCTTTCTATTATTAAGTTTCAGGACTAGTTTAGAAATTTATTTTACAGAAATCTACCTATTTTAATGGTAAGATATGAAACTGTCAAAATACGAATTTTTATTTATCAAACGATCCTATTCTCAAGTTTAAAATAAAACAACACAATAATTATGCTCTGTTTCAAATGGAACAATATGCGTATTATTCTTAGCGTGCATTTACTTTCTGAAAGCAAACGAAAAGTAATGATTACAATAACATAAGCAAAGAAAAATAACATTTTGTTTTACACTGCAGACTAAATTACAAATAATGATCTAAACTTCTAAGTAACTCAGTGCTTTTTAACCGTGAGTCTGTAAACAAAGATTCGCTAACTACCCCTTCGTGCAGCGACGTCTCCGCCTATATGCATCGGAAAAACTTTCTCCACAAACAAAATCAGTTATGCAGATGTACAGCACAAACAAAAGCTGAGGCAATAATACCATATCAACCATCAAAATTGCGATAATGCGGAGCCTGTGAGAACGCAAGGTATGGCTTTCTGTTTTTAATGCATGAATAAAAGTCGATAAGCGTTATATACAGGAAATACCTTTTAACTCCGAGCCGACAACATTAAAAGCATAACCTATACATATCACTTTTGACCTCTAAGGGCACAGATTTACTTCATGATTTGTCACGCAATAGAAAATATTGTATGAAATATTATGCAAATATTGGGGTCCAAAAAATGAAAGCCGCAGGTTGTTGGAGTTGAAAGGGACGAGGTACAAATTAATAACTGAATGACAAACGCGGGCACATTTAGCTGAAAAAAAACTAAGAAACGTTTGTGAGTTATTTTTATTCTTTTTTATTTATTTTTATTATTTAATCGTTCCGTACATGAAGATTTTATGGCCCTTTCTTCAGAAAAATCCTTTCTATATTTTCTCATTATTACATTCTTCTGCATCGAATAAGAGAAAGTACTAAATTCGCAAAATTTGTCGACTTCCAGAGCAAGTTTGCATCATGTTTAGAAAACGTCCGTTTGTCTGTCTGCGTATTTGTAAGTTTATATGTCTATGTGTCTCTGTGAATGCGACAAAAATTTTGTTGCAGCTCGAGCTCAAGTACTAATGAACAAAATTTAGGTCACATTTATGTATAGTTACACCTTGACATAAATTAGTGCCTATCAAGTTTTACGCAATTTGCCCAACAAGTGGCAATGTCATCTTTTTTTTTTTTTTTTTTTTTTTTTAATATGGCAATATAGAGCAAAATTTTGTTTAAATGTATACAACAGGAATGATTTTTAATTAATCAATGTGAAAATTAAAAATATATATATTTATATTAATAATTGTCCACCAAGGGGGAAAAAATGGCACATTTAGGAGCAATGTTCCCCTCCCTCACAAGGAAATGTAATTTTCAAAATAAGTTTATTTATTTATTTATTTTAGAGCTTGTCAATATTTTTAAAAGGAATGGCCGAACTATTAATCTGTGATAATTTGAAACGAAATTATTTTGTTTTTTAATTTAAAAAAATCTTAGGGGGAAAAAACCATTTCCTTAAATGTCGTCTATAGAACATAAATATGACTTTCTTTCGACATTTAGTATTATACTTCTCTCAGATTAAAATCGTCTACATTCATTACGGAAAATAATTTTTATAAATAATTTACACTGAATGATCTTGCATAGAAAAATATAGATGAAAGTTTTTCTGATGCCAACAACACACTTGCTTATGTTTGGCTTTCGCAAGAAATCATTTATTATATCACAAAGTTTTCATACTTCATTGTACCTTAAGACAAAAAAAAAATAATAATAATAATAATTACTTATTGGAAGACGTAATCATATTCTATTTTTTTTTTTTTTTAATTATGAATTACTGGTGCTGTAATTGCTGCTATTTCTTTCTAACTTTTTACTAGGATTATTATAAAACTGCATTTTTCATGATCATTTGCACAATCCTTAATTTTCATACATCATATATTTGCTTATAAGAATAAGTCTTTAATTTAACTGAAACAAATCATCAGAGGTCTGTAAAAATTAGTAATCCATCTGAAATATATGCATATTTTACAATTAAAAATTAAACTCAAATTTGAAAATGTGTGTTATTCTTGCAGTTATTTCTCCCGTTAATTTCTTTTTAATAATTATTTTTTAGTAGGAGGGCTGTAATTAACATTCTGAGTAAACTTTAAAAGTTAAATTAAATTACGTTGGGTTATAAATTTTCTTATTATTTATTTATTTATTTTTAGTTATAACACTTGGCACAGTCATTGTTGCGTATAGTTTTTCTATTAAAATATATATTAATTAGTGAAAAATTAACCATCTGTTCCAGTCAATTTTTTCTCGAAAGTGAAAAGTACATTTTTTCCCAGAAAAGTGCATTTTTAAATGTTGCTACAATTTTAAAACGGGGAAACGGTAGCACCCTCACATATAAATATATGTGAAATGAAACTGTTTATAAAATAATTTTTAACTGTTTTTTAATCACATTTTAAATGTTCTTATTATTTATTAATTTATTTTTTTACTTTTCTTTTTTTTTAATAACACTTGACACACTCATTGTTGCATATAGTTTTTCTATTAAAATATATATTAATTAGTGCAGAATTAACCAACTATTCCAGTGAATTTTTTCTCGAAAGTGAAAAGTACATTTTTTCCCAGTAAAGTGCATTTTTAAATGTTGCTACAATTTTAAAACGGGGAAACGGTAGCACCCTCACCCTCACATGGAAATATATTTGAAATAAAACTGTTTATAAAATAATTTTTAACTGTTATTTAATCACATTTTAATTGTTCTTATTATTTATTAATTTATTAATTTAATTTTTTTTAATAACACTTGACACACTCATTGTTGCATATAGTTATTCTATTAAAATATATATTAATTAGTACAGAATTAACCATCTATTCCAGTGAATTTTTTCTCGAAAGCGAAAAGTACATTTTTTCCCAGAAAAGTGCATTTTTAAATGTTGCTACAATTTTAAAACGGGGAAACGGTAGCACCCTCACCCTCACATGGAAATATATTTGAAATTAAACTGTTTATAAAATAATTTTTAACTGTTATTTAATCACATTTTAAATGTTCTTATTATTTATTAATTTATTTATTTACTTTTTTTTTTAATAACACTTGACACACTCATTGTTGCACATAATTTTTCTATTAAAATATATATTAATTAGTGCAGAATTAACCATATATTCCAGTGAATTTTTTCTCGAAAGTGAAAAGTACATTTCTTCCCAGAAAAGTGCATTTTTAAATGTTGCTACAATTTTAAAACGGGGAAACGGTAGCACCCTCACCCTCACATGGAAATATATTTGAAATAAAACTGTTTATAAAATAATTTTTAACTGTTATTTAATCACATTTTAAATGTTCTTATTATTTATTAATTTATTTATTTACTTTTTTTTTTAATAACACTTGACACACCCATTGTTGCACATAATTTTTCTATTAAAATCTATATTAATTAGTGCAGAATTAACCATATATTCCAGTGAATTTTTTCTCGAAAGTGAAAAGTACATTTTTTCCCAGAAAAGTGCATTTTTAAACGTTGCTACAATTTTAAAACGGGGTATCGGTAGCACCCTCACCCTCACATGGAAATATATGTGAAATAAAACTGTTTATAAAATAATTTTTAACTGTTATTTAATTGCATTTTAAATGTTCTTATTATTTATTTATTTATTTATTAATAACACTTGACACACTCATTGTTGCATATAGTTTTTCTATTAAAATATGTATTAATTAGTGCAGAATTAACCATCTATTCCAGTGAATTTTTTCTCAAAAGTGAAAAGTACATTTTTTCCCAGAGAAGTGCATTTTTAAATGTTGCTACAATTTTAAAACGGGGAAACGGTAGCACCCTCACCCTCACATGGAAATATATTTGAAATAAAACTGTTTATAAAATAATTTTTAACTGTTATTTAATCACATTTTAAATGTTCTTATTATTTATTAATTTATTTATTTACTTTTTTTTTTTTTAATAACACTTGACACACCCATTGTTGCACATAATTTTTCTATTAAAATCTATATTAATTAGTGCAGAATTAACCATATATTCCAGTGAATTTTTTCTCGAAAGTGAAAAGTACATTTTTTCCCAGAAAAGTGCATTTTTAAACGTTGCTACAATTTTAAAACGGGGTATCGGTAGCACCCTCACCCTCACATGGAAATATATGTGAAATAAAACTGTTTATAAAATAATTTTTAACTGTTATTTAATTGCATGTTAAATGTTCTTATTATTTATTTATTTATTTATTAATAACACTTGACACACTCATTGTTGCATATAGTTTTTCTATTAAAATATATATTAATTAGTGCAGAATTAACCATCTATTCCAGTGAATTTTTTCTCAAAAGTGAAAAGTACATTTTTTCCCAGAGAAGTGCATTTTTAAATGTTGCTACAATTTTGAAATGGGGAAATGGTATTAAATATTGCTACAATTTTGAAACGTTGAAACGGTAGCACCCTCACCCTCACATGGAAATATATGTGAAATAAAACTGTTTATAAAATAATTAAAACAATTTTTAACTGTTATTTAATCACATTTGAAATTTTTAGTACAGTACCTGATACCTTATACCTTTAGTTGTAATAATAATATGCCCATATGTAAGGTAAGAAACAGTAATGTTAGTGCCACACCAGAATATTTTATAATAATTAAAAACAAAAAGACTCAAACACAAATCTGTGTAACAGTTGCAACCAAAAATATTTTTAAATTATTAAATTACTAATAAATCCACATCTATAAAATTATTAATTGTACGTGATAGTTATTTTTACACAAAACGCATTAACACTTCATTTTTAATCCCGACTATGAAAGATGTTATAAGTCTGAAGCCGTTTTTATGTATGCTTGAGTGGATGTGTCTGCCTCTGTGCTCTGAAAGGTACAGGCCGCTTTCAATGATCTTTTATTTTATTTATTTATTATATTTACTCATTTATTTATTTTAATGTTGCTAGTTCTCAGTTATGTTTGATAAAATCTCATTGAAAGATTTTTCTTTTTAATTTATTAAAATGTGTTCTAGTTAGCTCCTTTTGCATTGTATTTAAAAATTTGTGAGCAGACATTCTATGAACTTTCAACTGAATTTAGATAATCACGTAATTGCTGGATTTAAACTTTTTTTTTTTTAAGCGATTTCAAAATAAATAAATAAATAAATAAAAATAAAAATTGGTTATGAATATTGCTAAAGAGTTCAAAGTCCAAAAATCTCTAAATTCGATTTAAAATAACAGATTTTATAAAAAAAAAAATAATAATAGAATTCAAAATAAGAAGTTTTTATAAAACTAGCTTAACACTTTAAAAATATGAAAATATTTCTGTTTTTAGCAAGATTATGGGATTGTTTCCAATTATTGTTTACATTGATTTTTTTTTTTTTTTCCGAGAAAACATTTTAAAATGAAGTACAATATTTACTTAATAAGGCATTTTGCCATGCAGAATAATACTGATTTTTATGTTTATCTATTTATTTATTTTAATTATAAAGATGTTCCACAAAAAGCTTTTCTCTTACACTTCCAGTATATATGGTAACATTTTGTGCGGTATTTTGCATTTCAGTTAAATGAATGTGACAAATAATTTTACATTAAAAAAAAAAAAAAAATACAATATAACTAGTTGAAAATTTTATGCTGACATCACTGTAAACTTAGTAACCCTTTTTGTTTTAAATTTTATTATTCATATTCTAAAAATGAGTTTTTTTTTTTTTTTTTTTTTTTTTTTTTTTAATTATTACTACTAAAAAAATGCTTTGAATATACTGTGAATTCTATCCGAATAATGATAGGTGGGCTTTTATTTATCGGAACATTTATGCTATACATTTTTCACTTAAATAATTCTAACAAAAAAGAAAAAAAGTTATATCAATTTTTAAACTTTCTCTAAAAAAAAATAGCTTAAAAGGAAACATTTATATTTCGGCTCATGAAATTGAACATATTTGGAAAAAATATATACCAGATTCAGTGTAGTCAGCAATCCACATGCTAATTCCGTGGCCTCCATAAGTTTTATTTAAGAATTTCTAGAGATGTACTCCATATACTTTAGCTTAACTTAATGTAGAGCTGAGAGAGAAAAAATTAAACTTTTGTTTTTTGTTAAAGCTACATTTTTTTTATAGAGTTTTTCATAAAAGAAAATAACTTTTAGTTACTTTTATTATTATTATTATTATTATTTATAAAAATGTGTTTCAAAGTCATAGATTACGCTAAAAAAAATTATTTATGAATTAATATGTAACAACTATGTTATTTTTATTATTTACGGTTAAAACGAATCATTTTTCAAACGAGATCAAATTTTATTTTTATTAAACAAGAAAAATCGCTTTTTTTTTTTTCAAAAATTTGCTTTGAGGCTTATATTATTTGTGATAATTTTTAGTACAGTAAATGACATATTTTTATCATTCAAGTGAATGTTTCGAAACAAAATTAAATTTACATTAACATTACCATTAACATCTTATTTTATTCATGATTATAAATAGAAATCCAAAATTACTCAAGTTATAATGATAATGCCTCCAATCGATAACTAACTGATTTTTGACGTTGTTTCATATTTTTGTCTAAATCAAACAAAATTTTTCAGCGATATTAATAAAAAGATTTAGTTCAATGATTATATGGTCAAAAATATTTTTGTTGATATGTACTTGTTTTACGTATCAAAGAGAAAAAGAATGGATTTCTTTCTTCTGTTAGTCAGTGTTACAAATATTTAAAATTTTAGGTCGGCTGCATTTAGTTTAATAGCAAAAATAGTTTTCGGAATTTAGTTGTATTTACATGGGTAGTGGACATTCAAAAGGTTTTAATAAAGCAGATTTACTATTAAATATTTTATTTTATCTTAATTTACTTCTCAGAACATGAGTCCCAGACTGTTGCCAATTGTCCATAGTGCAATATTAAGGCTGTTATATGCTATGTGGTATTAGTACGAGTTAAAACCCACTAAACCTTAACCTTCTCAGAACAAGGAGTAGAAAAATATTAAGTTAAATAAAACCGAAAATCATCTAAAGAGACAACCTATTAAAAAATATTAAGTTAAATAAAGGAAAAAAACAATATCTAGCTAGCGAGATAATCCACATAAAACAAGTTTAAGAGCCTCAAACATGTAGTATTCTAAAAGAAAAATCAGAATGAAATATATGGAGTGTATATTATATTTAGGGGGTATTTCAAAAAAAAAGAAAAAGGAATAAAAGTTGATATTATATACAGTCGGTAACAAAAGTGTCCGAACACTAGCAAAAATTCCTATGTAAAATAAATACACTTCATACGGTTTTGTTAAATAAATCCTTGTTGAATCCTGTTCTTAGTCAGTGTAAGAACATAATTCGATAAGGATTTATTTAACAAAACCGTATGAAGTGTATTTTTTGTACCACATTGTACTTCAGAATTTAGCTTACATTAAACTTACATTACATTTTATTTACCTAATATATTTTATGAAAATAAGAATAAGTATAGAGTTTTTCTGAATTTTAATGAATAAATTTCAATGATAAAGATGGTACAGTCGGTAACAAAAGTGTCCGAACGCTAGCAAAAATTCCTACATAAAAAAAAATACGCTTAATACAGTTTTGCTAAAAAAAATCCTTGTCGATTCCTGTTCTTAGATTGATTAGTAACAGGATTCGACAAGGGTTTACCGTATGAAGTGTACTTTTTTTACATAGGACTTTTTGCTAGTGTTCGGACATTTTTGTTACCAACTGTACGTATATTTAAAAAATATGTTCAGATTTGACCGAAAAATTAAATGATTATTTTTTTATTTTATCCCATACAAACATCGAAAGAATTGTAGCTTACGGTGCTTGTTTCGTGAGAGTGCGCCTCCCTCGTCCCAGCGACATGATGCGTGACCCGTAGCGTGGCACGTGTCACCTGTAATCACGGGTGACGCTGACACTGTAATCACAGTCAACGAGACGAGGGTAGGTCATTAGTGAAGCGAAGTCATTCTCATTGTGTCATATTTATTACCTGCTTGTATCCTTTGATTCAGTAGGGAGTAAGTAGTCGCAAAATTTGTCAGTAAATAGATATGCACGTGTAATTAATGATATATCACACAGACACAGCACTTTAAAAAAAAAAAAAAATAGAAAAAAAAAAAGATTTCACAATTCCTTGATAAAAAGAAAAAACGGCATTTAAAAATGCAAATTAATCTTGCTTTTCAGAAGAATTTATATATATTCATAAAATTAAACAAAAAATGTCCACAATTTACTATTTTATTCTTAATTTTATTTGTGAAATATATTTTTTATAGAAATAATCAATGGCTATAAATAAATTTACAAATTATATTAAAAGGAGACTTGGCGCTAGATAATAAACCGATGAAAAGCATTCAACATTTTGAACGCCACTTTTTCTCTGTGTATTCAAGAGGGTGAAGATCTTTCCTGAATGTCCAAGTTATTTAATATTGCGGTAATATACTGCTTCTAAAATGTATTTTAATACCTTTATAACATGGCCATTTCTTGATGAATTTTAATGCATAAGACAGACAGGCAGATCAGCCATTAAATCTTAACAAAATAGAACCATTAAATAAAATCATTAAGAGGAACAAAAGTTAAATAAAAGAATAGTTAATCTTTTATTTGCAGTAAAATATGTCATTGAGAAAAAATACACTATTTAAGAAAAGAAAAAAAAAAGAAAAATCCAGTTTATTCCAATAAAGATAATAACAGCTAAGAATTATTATTTTTTTTATTTATTTATTTATTTATTTATTTATTTATTTATTTATTTTTTTTTTTTTGAAAAACTTCGAAAATGCTTTGCTTGGCTCATGATTATGATGCTACAACCTTCTTTGGGTGTATGATTAAAAAGCGTATAAACATAGGTTTCAAGAAAGCATTCATTTATTTATTGTCCTGTCTGTTTCACGCATAGTTTCAATCTAGTGATTCCACATTCTTCAAAACATAGCTAGAGGTAGAGACTGTAATAAGTAAGAATGATACAGGAGAAAAAATAATTATATTTCTAAAGGCAGATATTTCTCTGCTTATAGCTTATGGTATTAGTGGCGCAACATATATGAAACGTAGGCGTATAAGTTTCTAAAAATATTTTGTTATAAAATAATGCTGATCTAATGATTCTATATACTTCTATAAGAAACTGGTTAAGTACTGTTAGGAACTTGTTTTAATCCTTCTTATGTTTAACTGACACATTTCTCTACATCAAAATTGTTTTTGAAATGTCATTATATTCAGATTTAAAAAAAAATATATACTAAAATTTTTATAATCAGGTAGATGAAGTATGTAGCAATAGAGACGAACATAATTGATAGCTGTTGTCATACATTTCTAATGTTAGAAGAAATTATACAGTGACAAGGTCAAGATATCTCACTTTGTTCTTTATTTTTATTGAATGCCTTAAGAAATTCGAATTAAATAGACGCTCCTCTGTAGTAAAATGTTAACGCAAAATATTGCATTATGTCTAATCTAACCAACGCAGGTTCTTTGAAGTGCCTTTCTCCACTTAAGATATGGTAGATAGTAGAGGAAGCTCAGATGGCTAGCTGACTAATAACACGAAGGTCGTGGGTTGGATCCTCCAAGGACCAATGTGTTATTTTTCACGTAGGTGTTCCTCGGAACTCACCCAGCTAAGTGTTCCGACCATCTTGATTGAACAAAACCTCTTCAAGCTCTTCTTCATGTTCAGGTGGAGGTAGGCGGTGATTTCGATCACCGTAGGTACTCCATTAGTTCCGTGATGATGATGATGATGATGATGATGATGATGATGATGATGATGATGATGATGATGATGACGGATCAACCAAAATTAAGAAATATAGATGAAACTGGTAATCCAAAGATAAATCCCGCTTTGTGAGGATAGAGTAGATAAGTAGCGTCGGGCTAATAACGCAAAGATCGTGGGTTCGATCTCCAAAGACCAATGTGTTACTTTTCATGTAGGTGTTCCTCAGAACTCACCAAGCTAAGTGTCCCGACCATCTTGATTGAACAAAACCTCTTCAAGCTCTTCTTCATATTCAGGTGGAGGTAGGCGGTGATTTCGATCACCGTAGGTACTCCATTAGTTCCGTGATGATGATGATGATGATGACGGATCAACCAAAATTGAGAAATATAGATGAAACTGGTAATCCAAAGATATATCCCGCTTTGTGAGGATAGAGTAGATAAGTAGCGTCGGGCTAATAACGCAAAGATCGTGGGTTCGATCCTCCAAAGACCAATGTGTTACTTTGCACGTAGATATTCCTCGGAACTCACCCAGCTAAGTGTCCTGACCATCTTGACTGAGTAACACCTCTTCAAGCTCTTCTTCATATTCAGGTGGAGGTAGGTGGTGATTTCGATCACCGTAGGTACTCCATTAGTTCCGTGATGATGATGGTGATGATGACGGATCAACCAAAATTGAGAAATATAGATGAAACTGGTAATCCAAAGATAAATCCCGCTTTGTGAGGATAGAATAGATAAAACAGGAAGTAGCGTCGGGCTAATAACGCAAAGATCGTGGGTTCGATCCTCCAAAGACCAATGTGTTAGTTTTCATGTAGGTGTTCCTCAGAACTCACCAAGCTAAGTGTTCCGATCATCATCTTGATTGAGTAACACCTCTTCAAGCTCTTCTTCACATTCAGATGGAGGTGATTTCGATCATCGTAGGTACTCCGTCAGCTCCATGATGATGATGTTGGATCAGCGAAAATTCAGCAGTATAAATGAAACTGGTAATCCAAAGATACAGCCCGCTTTGTGAAATGCACTTTGCTGTTTAGTAGAAATCTTAAATTTGCTCAGAAAAAATTAAGCATCAAATTATCACGTTGTTGCAACAAACAGGGTTATGCTAAAGAGTATTTTTAATGCTCTGTTTTTCTGCTTTAAATTTCAGGATTAACTAGTAACCATATTAAAATATTCATTAAAAATTAAGAAATACTCCATAATTTTGTGTAACATTTTTACAGAGTTCTGTGCACCGGGTTTCTAACAAGAACATAGACATATTTGAAAAAACAGATCAATTTTTTTTTTAATTAATAAGGATAACAGTGGAATCCATTACTTAATAAATTATTTTGAGCTCTGCTATAGCAGACTCCAAAGTACAAAAGTTAAGATGTCAAGCTAACCACTGTAAAGGAAATTGTAGCTCTAAAAAAAGTGCTCTGAACATATGCGACAATTTTTATTTTTATTTTTAATATGCATATATATTTTTACAAAAAATATTTCATACTACTTATTGATATTACATTTAAAAAAAAAAAAAAAAAAAAAAAAAAAAAAAACTTGTGATGTTTTAATATAACGGAGAATCAAAAGTTACCTTTGAAATACAACGGCAGAATAGCAAACTGGCGCAGTATAAATTATTCAGTAAAATTATTATTTGCTAATTTTTTTTTTTTTTCCATAATGAATGCAGATGATTTTCTTCTCACAGAAGTATGACATTAAATGTCAAAAGAAAGTCAATTTTGTGCCGACATTTCAAGAAAATGCTTTTTTTTTTTTTTCTGTTAAAAATGAAAAAAAAAAAATTGATAAATTTATTATAAATTATCACTGATTTATGGTTCAACCATTTGTTTTAAAGTTATTGAGAGTTCTTTTGGAAGAGACCCATACTGAAAATTTACACCAACCGGAAGTATTTCTCCCCCAAGAGAGGATCTATGTTCCTATATGCACACAATTGTTTTTCTGGTTTACTACTACTTTATTCAGTATTTCATATTAATTTAACAGTGATTCGTTAAAAATAATTCTCATTATGTACATTTATATAAAATTTTCCTATACAGCCATATTAAAAATTATGAAAAAATGGATTAGAAACGCCACCTGTTGAGCGATTGATCACCAAATGTAATCAGAACCAACTAAGCGTCAATTTCTTTCATTAGTTTGCGAGATACAGCGTCCACAAAATTTTTGATACTCGTACACAGACAATTTTCTAAAGATGGTCAAATCGTGCTCATGACATCTCAAAACGGGTAAATCCATTGAAAACTGGAAGTCAAAAATTTTCGATCCAATACTTTTTCCTTATATATAAAGAAGAAAATAAAAACTTTTTCTTAATGGACTTAACATTTTTCGCAACTAAAATATTTGTAAAGCTTTTTAAGTGATTGTAATTGACTTTGGGAATAAAAGTAGATTGATTTTCCAGTGATTATATGTGAAAACAAATTCCTTAAAAAACAGAAAGGGAGAAGAGTTTTTTTTTCTTTATCACAGCACATTGCAACAGGTTTAATAATTTAAGTTAAGTTTTGCCCTTGTTTAACATATTATGTTATTCTATAATATTTTTAGTGATAAATAATAAATATTAGTCTATAGTTAAGCGTTTTATTTTTTTTTTATTTTTTTTTTTACAGATTACTATGTAATAATTAACGACATCGGCTATCTTAATTTTTCGTTACATTTTTGCACTGTATGAATACAATGTACTTTACATAAAATAATTTAGAATAAAGAAATTATGTGTGAGCTTTATATCACAATACCATTATTATACGATTATACAGTATTTGTTTCATATCATAAAATAAAACGAGCATTTCAAAAACTGTAAGCTAAAACGGTACTTTTCTTTTATATATTATTTTTCGAAGACGCTATAAAAGAAAAGTACTGTAAGTATTATAATGATTCTATAAAAAGTACTATAAAAGTACTAAAATTTTATAAAAGTAATGTAAATAGTACTATGAAAAGTACAGTACTATAAATGGGAACCGCTGTAAAAGAAACATACCGTTAGAACTTTTCCCTTGCAAAATAATAATTCTTCGTACAAATTTGGTGGTTCAGAACCACCAATATTGGGATTTACTAGAAAATGATAGACAGTGAGCAATTTTTATACACAGTTAAAAATGTAGTGTAAGATTGAACCAATACTTGGTACTGAAGTAGCTGCAACCACTTGGTGGTTTAACCTTTTACCATGATTTGGTAATTTTAGGTTGAACCAAATATTGGTATCATGTTTTGACTTAAAAAAAAAAAAAGAAAGAAAGAAAGAAAAGAAAAAATTCAAACTTCCACCGAGTCGGGAATCGAACTGAAGACCTTCTTACCTTAAGTCAAACAAGCTGGCACTGTGTCACGCTTTCTTCCACGCTAATGCTGTTTCGTTGATTTTGATAAAAAGGACGAAATTTTCTAGGGTCTTATCTTGACCCATGGGTAAGTTGTTACACAAAATGGGCACTTTACACTGTTTAAAAAATGCAACTTTGCTGCCAGAAATTATCTGTAATTTGAGAAAATAGTCGTAAATTACGGAAAAATTACGTTCACAAAAAGTTTTTTTTTTCTATTATTACAGAGAATTTATGGCAAAAAAGTTGCATTTTTTAACAGTGTACTCTATGTTTTCTATCACGTTCTTTAATTTAAGTTTGGTTTATAAAGGAATTTTACTGATTCATACTTCCCTTGTGAGTGGATGTATGGTAGCTCCAAGCTTTGATGCAACTTAAATTCAGTCGTAAGACGTAGAAAGCTTAAAAGTGAGGTTAAACCATATTTTGGTATTTATTATAACTTTACTCCATATAGTGGTTCAAGTTTGGGCTGAAATTTTTCACGGTGTACTATACGTATGGGAAATTTAGGTAATCATGAAAATATTCGACCTTGTTTTCTTTTCTTTTTTTTTACTTTTTTAAACGGTATCAAATTTTTCAGATTTTAAAATTCTCAAGTTTGAACTGAAATTTTTAAGTGTACGCATTTATACAAGTATTGAGTTTCTTGAGAAAACAGCGTACAGACATTTTAATTTTCTAAAGCATTAACATTTAATCTTTTTGAGATTTTTTACACAGAAACTGTATACCTATTTTAGTTTTATGAATACTAATTCTCAAAGAGGTAAACAAAAGTGTAATTTCCGTAACCAATTTGAAGATACAATTATGCAATAATAATCAAGTTTACGCAAATAACTTACTGTAAAATACAAGAAAATAAAAAATTGGTATTTATATTTAAAGAAATTACGCAAAATTACGTTGCAAAAACACGCAATATTTATTTCGGTTCGAAATACCTATTTAAACATGATCAACTGAAAAAATTTTAAACGGATATTTTGTAAATATCAACGTATATTTATTCCCATTTTTGTTAAATAGAAAATAGAAAGAAAAAAAGTTTATGAAAATATTTTAGAAGACCGATTCCATGCGCATAATCTTGAGGACATTTTTTAATGACTATGACTATCATTATCGTCTTGTCGCCTTATCAGTATGAACTGTAATAATAATAAGACATATATTATATGATCCCTGACAAATTAAGAAAATTAATGACATTAGTTTGGGCAGTTTAAAGGTGGACATTGAAAATCATTCTTTGAAATTACTCTCCTAGAATTGTTAAAATTAGCATAAATGTGCATTGAAATGTACCAGTGTTAAGTATATTAAAAATTCTTAAAAACTATATTAAAATTTTTAAAAAAATATATTATTTTTTTATTTTTTATTTCAAATTTTAAAATGCTCCATGCGTTCAATTTTTAAATTTTCCCTCGAATTTACATTATTGTAGCTCATCAATATATTCTTAACATATTTTAGGGATTACTTTGTGAATGTTTTGGTAAGTTATTTTATATTTATTATTTATAAATATTTTTATGTTTCAATGGCGAAATTTCGTACAAATTTTAACATTCAAACATAAAAATATTTTTGAAAAAAAAAAAAAAAAAACTTATTAATCAACCCACAAAGCAATGCATAAATATGTTTAGAATATATTTATGAACTATATTAAAGTAAAAATTAAGGAGAATTTTAAAGACGCAGTCTCATGGAGCATTTAAAAAAAAAAAAAAAAAAAAAAATATTTAAATTTTGACTTTTATTTATTTTATTATTGTTGTTGTTGTTACAATAGTTTTCGAGAAATGTTAGTATATTTGGTACTGATACAGTTCAATACATATGTATACAAACTTTTATGGTCATACATACATGAGGGTACTTTGTTTAATGATGTAATGCAAGTTTTATGAAATATATTTATAATAGGTTTGTTGTTTTAAATGGTAAGCAAATAGTTAAGTTTTTTTACGATTTAAAACAAAATAGCTTTATTGAAAATTGCTAAGGAACCATTTTATTTATTTATTTATTTTTAATGTAGCATTTCCGTCAGTAGACCAATCATAGTAAATTAAGATATAGAGAGCGTAATAGGACAGGAACGGTTATCTGCATAAAAGCTGTGCACGAAAGTTCTTTATTCATTCGAAAGTTCATGCAGTTACTTGTTTAACGAGAATAGCGCCGTAAAATGTTAAATTTATTACTGCAAAAATCCTTGTAGTGTGGCAATAATTAAGTGCAAAATGTCTGCAAGACATTACTTGAGTACTTATGATCGTGGAAGAGTAGTTGGCGGTTCAAAGCTGGTTAAACAAAGTAATTGGAGTGTCAAAAAGTTATAGTGTCAAAAGTGCTATGTATAGTGGAGTGTCAAAAGTGCGATGTATATTACGAACGAAATCTCATACTAACCATAAAGTGGACATCTTGCAAACACTGGACAATACGGTGGATGAATATTCGACCTAGACTTGCTAGTTCATTTAAGTGTTTTTTAACTTTTAAAAATATTCTCATACTTTTAAGTAAATATTTTTTTCAAATAAATAGTTTTTTTTTTTTTTTTTTTTTTTTTTAACCCGTATATAAATTAAACATATTGAAGAAAAATTACCATCGACAGACGGTTTGTTTTAATATATGCATACAATATTTTAGAGTTAATTTAATATAAACTTATATTATGGCAACCTTTTAGCTGGATGCATGTTAAATATTCAATATTCATGTAACAAATAACAGTGATTTAAAAGCAAATAAAGCTTTAATATTAGAGCAAATAGACAGCTCAGCAAATAAATTACCCTTAAATAATTAAAATATTTTTAATTAATTATTTTCTTGTGTTTCATATTTCATATTATTTGAAGTCAAAATTATTTGCTCTTTGTTACATACTAAAAACATAGTTTTATATTTTATTATAAGCAAGTCCTATAACATGTCTTATATCTCGAACCTCTTCCTAAAGTACAGTAGCAGAGGTGCGTGATAACTTTAACTTAGAACGCAAACTCACGTACAAAGTATAAAAACGAATTACCTCAAAATGTGTATTTCTGCTTACCCGTCACAGTGCATAACTAACTTACATCACCAGCTTACATTTCTTGCATCAGATATAAGTCGAGTAAGGAATCTCAATAACATTTTCAATTATTCACGATGTTCTTGTTGGTATGCAAGAAGAATGTTCACTCTCTACTTAATAAGAATGAGTTCCAGTAGTAGAACAACTCGTTAGAGAAAGAATTTATCTTTTTCAATCAAAGGGAAAAAATGAGAATAATGTTATATGTTTATTTTTTTAAAGAACTTAGAATTCAGCGCACGCCATTTGAGTGGAATGTATGTACCTATAAAAAATGTTATGCATGTATTTGTCTTAGTTAGTCTGCATGTAAATTTCGAGTAGTAATGTGGAACATGCGGGATTTTTAATATTTATGAAATAATATTACTAACTAGGTTAAATTCATAAATCTTAGTATTTCTTAAACTAAAAAAATTAAATAAAATACATATTTTACTTTTACATATTTCTTTTTTTTTTTTTTTTTTTTGTGGCCTTTGATCTTAATATGTTTCACTTAACAGGCATTTCTTCGATATTTTAGTTAATGAGTTTTCCTTTTTTAATTCGCTTTTCAAACTGTATGCGTTTATTAAATGTAACTTGAAAACAATCATGACTTGAAAACAACTTTGAATATTTGGATGATAGTAAATATATTAAACTTAAGTTTCCATTTAAAGTATATACCACAAGACTTACCAATAAAAATAAACTAAAGGATAGTAGCAATAGGGCAGGCTTGCAGAGTCATATACATGTGATAAAATATGTATCATAATATTAGATTTTAAAGGGTGATATTCGCATAAGCAGTCATAAATAGCCTTACAATGGTAATCATTATAAAATCACAATATCACAAAAAAATATTAATTCATACCACAGATATCGTATTATATTTATGATTCATAGACTGATGCAATTTCTTTAAATGCAACAACTTAATTTTTATAGTAATAACAATTATATTACTTTTATAAACGCTCTAAATAATTTTATATTCAAGAACATTTCCCCAATAATCTTAAAATTAGTGAAAGAAAATAATAAAATAATGTTTCATTTTAAAATCTCGAATTGTTCAAAGACAGTTGTAACATCTGATTCTGAACATATTTTACTAGAAACACTTTTCTTTTTTTTAATTAAACACTTTTCTTTTTTTTAATTAATCATATCTGTAACTAAAGTATAAATGTTGCTTGTATTTTAAAATTCTTTTGGGACTTTTTTTATGTGCAAAATAATTTTATGAACAGGAAATGCTTTGTTTTAATGCAGCATCTTTTACAGGGCAGAAATAATGTTTTGCATAAAGGAAAAAAAAAATCAAATATAACTTTGAATATTTTTCTCTATGAATATTTCTTTAAAAATTTGCATCAGAAGGACAAATAATTTGATATATTTGAATCTGTTTTACTCACTGAGATTTTATTTTGATGTTATTCAAATTAAAGAAAGAGTATCTTATATATATATATATATATATATATATATATATATATACTTTCTCACCAAAATAAATTAATGTTTTCTAACAAAAAAAAATCTAAACATTGTGGGTTTTAAATTCTTCTCCTTCTTAAGCATTATCTTTTTTAACCAATATCAAGAATAATAATTGCAAGATAAAAAGAAATTTTTATATACCATGTTTTTTAATTTTCTGTTGAATCATATAAACTTGACAATTCTATGTATTAATAAATACTTTTTTTAAATTTTTTTGATGAATTATCCCATCAACTTGAAAGAAAATGATCAAACCCGTAATAAACATTATAAGAAATTTTCAAACACTTATTAATTGAATAAAAGTATTAAAAGAATGCATTGCCATCGTGTTCTGAGTTATTCTTAAAGTCTCAAATCTCTAGCTAGTTGGAAAGTATTAACTATAGAACTATATTAGCACTTTATCAATGTGTATAAAATTTTTAAAGTGATAATGACATCAATTTTTGTGAGATGCATAATTTAATTTTTTTACAATTTATTTTTCATGTTTAAGTAAATGTATTTTTTTCCCTGTCGAAAAAAAAAAATGAATTCGTTTTTTTTTTTTTTTTTTTTTTTTTTTTTTCAATTAAATTATAAATATAACTTAAGTGACTAACTTTAAAGCTATTATGAGGTTATTATTTTCATATTTTATTAATTAATTAAAAGAAAACATTTATTAATTGAATAAAAATATTAACAAAATGCATTGTCATCGTGTTCTGAGCTATTCTAAAAGTTTCAAATGTCTAGCTAGTCGGGAAGTTAGTTAAAAATTGATTGCAAGATTTGTATTGGACAAACAAACAAACAAGAAAGCGAGTTAATAAAAACATGGTAAAAAGAATAAAAATCACCAATAAGAAACATGCTAAATTTTCAACTGAATGACAACTCGGAATTTCTTCTTTTAGTAATATTTAAAATTGCATATTTTATGTTAGTATCTTACAATTCGTTTATTATTTCTTAGTTATAATATTTTATTTATCTGTAATAAAAATATGATTTTTTTTTTCTTTTTCTTTTTTTTTTTTTTTTTTTTTTTTTTTTTAGCAGCATCACCGGTGATATCTCGAGCGTTGGCTTCAACTTTACCTCGTCGACCTCGCAGTGAAAAAAGGCCCATTCCGGATGACCAAAAAGACGAAAAATATTTTGAAAGAAGGAAACGAAATAATCTCGCAGCAAAAAAATCTCGAGACGCCCGGAAAGCTAGAGAAGACGAAATCGCTCTCCGAGCTTGCTTTTTAGAAAAAGAAAATGCCATTCTAAGAGCTCAAGTCACAACTCTTAGAGAAGAAGCACAATCTCTTAGACAGTTGCTACTACAAAAGAGGCATGGGGAATGGTGCAAAACATGAACATGTGTCATATCAATGACTTATACATTCCATCATTATGCTGCGAAGTACAATGATAAACTCAGTTATTTATTTAATATTATTTTATTTCAAAGCTTCTAAGTTGTAGTAAACATATTGGAAATATTGTAATATATTCCTTGATTGAATATATGTGTATATTTATTAAAATCATCTGTTCATTAAACATCTTCAGAAAATTTTAAACTAAACTTTTGTCTTAATTTTTTTAGTGTAAATTACAGTATATTTCAAGAATTTCGACGAGTCACTGATTTTATATCAGAAAAACTTAAGCAAAATTAAATTCCAAAATCAGGAGGGAAGCAATTAAAAAATTATGGGGAATATTCAACCAATTTCATTTCGAAATGACCCAAAATTATTTTCAAGGGAAAAAAATGATAATTTAATACTAATTAATACTGCCTCGTTGTTAATATTAATTATAAAAAAAATTAGTAAGTGAATATTTGTATAAGTGATTAAAACAATTTATAGAATTTTTATAAGCTCGCAAATTTTTGCCCGTTCACTGCGGGACTGAACACGCGCTAATATATTTTATTTAACCCTGCTGCTGTGCTCAGATCCATTTTGACCCCAAACAAACATTCCCGATTTTTTTCCCCCTTATGTCGAATATTTTCTAAAAAAACAAAAAGTCGTTACATTTAGTTCAAAAATAAAAAATGAACATGTATAGCTATTTACTTTATAAGTGCCAGAAATGAAACATTTGGTCAATTTGGACGTCATTTGGTCCATTCGAAGCAAACACAATAGCAAAATTAAAGGAGAGATAAAGAGGTTGGAAATGAAAGAGGAAAACGTCTAAATGCATTAATATTGTTTTTTCCCTGTATCACTTACTTTTTTTTTCTTCTTGCTTTCATTCGGTGGCATATTTTAGAACATAACCGCATCCAAAAAGGACATTTAAATAAACCAGTATACCTATGAGAAGTTCCGCACTCAGGCCCAGATTATGACCTCATGGGGGAGGGGGGGGGTGTCTCTCGAGGCATAACTTTTTTTTTGGGGGGGGCACCTCTATCTTCATATTGCATCTAATTTTAATGAACAGCCGCATATTTTGAGCATAAAATTGAACACTTATCTTGAAGCTATATTAAAAACATATAGTATTTGCACTTTATTGGCATCATTTGTCTCCTTCTCCCATTTTCATACACAACGGGGAAATTTTTAATATCTAAAATTTTACACTTCTCATAAATGCACAATATGAAGCATACACAATAAGAAGTACGATTAAAAATAAATAATAATAGTATTTTAAAAAACGAAATTTTCTTATTTCTGAAGTTATCTCGATTCAGACCGAATCCTCTATCAGAAGTTTCTATCAAAAAATCAAAACACTGATAGGGGTTCAAACATTTTGTAAAGTTTTAACAATTTGGGGGGCCCTTGAAATCTGGGGGGTTCGGGAAAACGTCCGATTTGCCCATGCTGTAATACAGCTATGTTCGTACTGTAATCTTTTTGAGGTTGACTCTTTGAGAAGATGAAGATAATGCATTTTTTTTTTTATTGTTATTATGAGTATAATCTATAATTTAGAGTAATTTCATACTTTATCACAAAATGACTTAACTATTTTGGTTTTAAAAAGATACGTCTTCCATTCGGCGTTATAAGGAAATTTCGCGATATCTAATGATGGGGGGTGGGGGGGGGAGATTTGAATCCTCTGAGCTTTCCCCTTTCCTATGCCTTTGCTCAAAATTTAATTTTTCCATAAAAGTATCATTTATAAATTATTAAATTTATGACTGTGATAAATAACATTTAGCAATTTCTTTATTTCCGATATTTATATTTCATCATGGGTTATTTAGTATAGTATGTTTATATTTTATTTTAAAAAGAATTTTGTGCGTATCTTTTTGCTGGTAAAAATAGTCCAAGTTTGACGCATTAATGCATTCCGACAATTAATGGCTATTCGGACATTAAATTGCAAACAATGCATTTTCGATAGGTGTAACAGTCATCACAATTTGTGCAACAGTAGATCACGAAAGTTGGCGTGGTAAAAACGGTAAATAATGCTTCGAATAGAAGTCGCATTATGATGCATTACTTTTATTTAAACTTAACAGAAAATAAGGGAACTTACTAAATAAAAAATGAAAGTTATAGTACACGATTTTAAATACATTAAGCATCTGATTAATGTACTGAATGAATTTTTTACTTCTATGCAGTTTTTACAAATGGCAATGACCAAATAATGATATATTTTTTAACTCTAAAAGCTTAATGTAATTTTAAAAAGTAGTAATGTAGTTTTAAAACGAAGTGCAATAAGCTGAAACAAAAGAAATCTTTGGGAGAAAATGAAATCGATTATTCTAATGATAGTTTACAAATTTTAATCGGCAGTGATAAAAGAGAAAAAACAGTAAGTTAACTGCATAAATGATTATTACAAGCTAAGTTTCCTTTACATCCATTTAAGCCTTAAACTCTAAGTAACTTAAATTTTAAAATTTGTATATATATAACATTATGTTTGTATATGTGTTCTCTATAGACTCTATAAAACTACTGGACTTATTTACGCGCGATATTTTGCAAAATAATTCGCATTGTCCGGAAAAGGTTTAAAGCTATTGAAATCTTGAAATCCTCGATCTGATCAGTAGAAAGAAAGTTAAGGAAACTAATAATATAATGTTTTGTAGTGACAGCTACATTTAAATAATGTAGTTACTATTGATATGAAAACTACTATTGATGTCTGCTCACATAGTACTCATAAATAATTAAATTAAAATAAAACTTTACGAAAAATAATTACAAGATAAAAAAAAACTTTTTATAAACCATGTTTTTAAATTTTCTGTTGAATCATATAAACACTACCGAAAGCAGCGGGGACCCGAAAAAGTTGGCTAAAAGTATCCAAAAAATGCATTGTCACCATGTTTTAAGCCATTCTGAAATTTTCAAATGTCTAGCTAGTCGGAAAATTAGTTAAATAAATTTTCTGATGAATTATATAATAAACGCTGCCAAAGGCAGCGGGGAACCAAAGCAGTTGGCTAAAAATATAAAAAAATGCATTGTCACGGTGTTCTGAGCTATTCTGAAATTTTCAAATGTCTAGCTAGTCGGGAAGTTACATGATTGCTGAACCCTATAATAAACGCTGCCGATGGCAGCGTGGACCCGAGACAGTTGGATAAAAGTATTTAAAAAATGCATTGGTATCGTTTTCTGAGTTATTCTAAAAGCTTCAAATGTCTAGCTAGTCGGGAATTTAGTTAAATAAAATCTATGTTGAATCATATAAACGCTGCCGAGGGCAGCGGGGACCCGAACCAGTTGACTAAAAGTATTTTAAAAAATGCATTGTCACCGTGTTCTCAGCTATTCAGACAGTTTCAAATGTTTATCTAGTCTGGAAGTTAGTTAAAAATCGATTGCAAGATTTATACTGGACATACAAACATACATACATACAAGCAACCAAACAAACAAGAATCTGAGTTAATAAAACATGGTAATTAAACTTGCATGGGAGAAGAATTTATCATAAAGCTACGTCATAATAGCTTTAAAATTATTAAACATACAGCACTCGAGTATATTTGTTGTTGATCGCTAGGAGTGCACATCACCATTTCTTACTTCGAAGCACCGTGTTACAAGTTTGGCGACTGTTTTCGTGAATTTTAATGCTTTGCAATACATGCAAACTTTATTTCATACTTTCACCAGCCAAGCAATATTGAATTTCCGACTTATACTGAAATGCAATACGATAAAGTATTATTATTAATTGATTTAATCGGTTTATTTTCTTGCTTAATTTACTGTTTTCACACTGTTCCTACCAATCACTATACACAGGTGCCAAGTCTCCGTTATTTTCAACAGAGACTTCATACCGAAAAGTTTTTATAAATGCTTTCAGTTAATTTAATTTTATGTATTCATCAAAAATACATGTGACACAGATTCCTTTTTAAAAGTACTGGTGGATAAATCTGATTTAAAAATTAGTAATTTTGGCACCTATGAATATATGGCAAAGTTTGACTTAATTTATTAACAAAATTGGTATATAAATGCACTTTTACCTGCGCACGCAACGCTTCCCAAAAAAGTGCTGCCTGCTGCCGCAGGCAGTCGGTTCTACCACCGGCACAATGAGATTGAGAAGACGTTGCTGAAGACAGCGGAGGCCCTTACAGGGCTTTTGACTGATTTCATTGGGATTGCGCTTCCGAGTTTATATTTTTTGAGATTTTATATTTATAAGCGATTCATTTAAATATAATGACTAGTAAAGCTTTAATGTTGCAACACTCACCATCAAGCTCTCTAGGCATTATAATCCTGACATAATTCGAGTTTATGCTCCAACCAGCACAAGTGAAGACCAAATTATTGATAAATAAGATCATATGAAAAACCTAGATCATAGATGGTGCTTTTTGCTGCTTTAGAAATCAAGAGGGAATGAAGACAATACTCCCCTCAAGACTTCTGAAGAGGGTTGGGATCCCAAGTGAAAGGCTTTAAGTCAAGAAATTTTCAAAGTACTTTATTTCTAATATGTAAACAAATTTATTTTTCTTTATTTTTCTTTATTTTTCTTCCTCCCCCCCCCCTTCAAATATCGATTGTTCTTGTTAATTTATTAAATGAATGCATTCAAACTCCTAAATAAAAGTTAAATAACAACAAAGCTAATATTTAATAAGAATTTTCTTCGATTTTTCTCAATATTAATAAATAAATGAGTAGTATTTTTAAAAAAATTATAAAAAACTTTCTCTAAACAGAAGATCCATAGAAAGTTTATTGGCACTATCAGTTGATTTTAATTATTAATTACATAGTGATTAGATTATTTTGTTTTATAAGAAAATTTCGTCTACTCAACAAAATAAAACTTTCGAACTACGCTCCTGGTTCCAAACTCTTAAATAACTGTAGCAGGTTGGCGGAGATTGTCTAAGGTAAAGCTAGAAGAATTTGCGCACAATTCAAAAGAATGATGATCCAAATATTATTATTATTATTATTATTATTTTTGCCAAACTATTTCTGAGTAATTTTAACTTCATTCATATTCTACGCATTTTCCTTACTATTTTGTTATTATGCAATAAATTAAAGTAACAGCTGAAATAAAACGAAGAGAGCTATTTTGCGCAATCTCTCCTTATAGGGTAGGAGTGCTGCGAATCTGTCGTTGTTCACAATCGTTGCACTTACTGTTATAAATGGTGCAGCTTTCGTGCAACCACCTGTCACAAGTAACATGTATAAGCTAGTCCTCGAGAAATCGTTTAATTTAAAAATATTTTGTAATACACTACCTACCAATAAGTATTTGGACATTTTCGAATCGGGACATTTTGTCAAATACCTAGAAAAGATCTTTTGGAATCATCTTGAAACTTTGATAGCGTAAAGAACACGTTATACTTCATATATTTCAGTAAATGTTGTGTCCTGAAAAGGAAAAGGGGACCAGCAAAAAATTAAAGGAAAATCAAAATGTTTTGTATCACCCTGCAAAAAGTAATGCTTGCAATGAATTTTGGCTGTGGCATGCGATTAATAAAACTTTTTCATTATCTGTATAAATTTTTAAGAGGCTACCACATATATTCATGGAGATATAACTTTTTTTTTAAAACATTACAAAAAAAAAAAAAATGTCCACTTTATTATTGTTACACGTATGGTATTAGACCCAGAGCAAATACATTTTCAGAAAATTTGGCATACTTCGTTAGACGTAGCATACTGCAATCAGAGTGCAAAAATGTTAAATATCTTACGAAATATGAGCATTTATACTAAATAATCTTTACCTTCACATGCGCTAGATTTTAAAAAATTTCATTTCCATAATTTAATAGCTAAATGTATTGAACAACTTATATGAAAACCCCAAACAAATACCGTGTAAATTTAAAGAGTTATGAGAGATAGAATAAACAAAATTTCATTTCTCTCAAAATAGAAAGGGTATACATACTATAGTGTAACCACGTTTCCTACGCTTAGCAGTGAGGACGAGTCGAAAATCTTGGAGGGTTTCCAAGTTGATCAGCAGGTTTAAATTTAGTAAGCATCCAGTCATTCGGTATTCCCTTATCGCTTATTTTCTCTCAACAAAAAGCTTGTCTTCCCTATTTTACTAGTGGACTCGTTGAATCCGCACTTATGCAGAGGTTTCCATGATCGCAAGAAATGTGGTTAAAGAGTATGAGGGTTTTACTCGCATTTTTATTTTAATCCAATCAGTGCCCAATAGCAATAAAGTGTTCACTGGTTGTAAATAAGTACTGATAAAAACCCCTATTATCTTTTTTTTTTTTTTTTTTTTTTTTTGAGAAGACGATAAATTCTATGTCTCATAACTCTTCATTAACGATATTTGTTTGGGGTTTCATATAAGTTACTGAATGCATTTGGCTATTAAATTATGCAAATGAATTTTTTTAAAGCTAGCGCATGCGTAGATAAAAATTATTTAGTAAAATTGCTCCTATTTCGTAAGATATTTAACATTTTTGCATTCTGATTGCAGTATGTTGTGTCTAATAAAGTATGCCAATTTTTTTTTTTTTTTTTTTTTTTTTTTGAAAATGTCTTTGTTCTAGGTCAAATACTCTACGTGCTTTGGTTTAAAAAATGAATTTTTTTTTTTTCTTTAAAAAAAAGTTATATCTCCATGAATATATGTGGTAAACTCTTAAATATTTATACAGATAATGAGAAAAATCTTCTTAATCACATGCTACAGCCAAAATGTATTTCAAGCATTACTTTTTGCAGGGTGATCCAAAACCTTTAGACTTTTTTATATTTTTTTACTGGTCCCTCTTCCTTTTCAGGACACAACTTTTGCTGAAATGTATGAGGTATAATGTGTTCTTTGCGCTGCCAAAGTTTCAAGATTACTCCAAAAGAACTTTTCTAGATATTTGATAAAACGTCTAAATTCGAAAGTGTCCAAATACTTATTGGTAGTCAGTGTATTGCCATTTTATAGGAACTCCTAGGAAGAGTTATGAAAATTCAAGCAGTCATTTTTAAAAACGAGACAACATGACCACGTTTTATCTTAGAGGTTTGAAGCAATTAACATGCACATTCAAGTAGGCACTCCACTATGCCGTACCAGCGCGCCCACTCTACACCTTCCTGCCAATCCACTATGCGCGCAATCTCTCTGAAGCTTTACCTTATAATGCAACCATTCAAGTAGCAGAAACAATCAACAATACCAATGCATCTTACCCACATAATTAACAAGACACTGATTGCTAAAGGCAATCAGTTGCATATGTAAATCTCCACTTCTTCTAATCAGTTCAAATACTAGATATAAAATTTGTCTATACTGTATCATTTAATTTATCGGTTTAGAAATTCGATAGTTAGAGTTTTCTTGTGATAATAACATATCAAGACTTTTCCTGCATTATACAATTATTATAGGGTATTTTTTTTTCTTTTCTTTTTTTCCTCCAAAATATTCTTATTTTTCTTTAAATTCTCTTTTCTAACACACATAAATGTGATCGAAAAAATAAACATACTACTATTCATTTACCAGTCCGAATTTAATTTTCTCACGCAAGATGTAAAAGACTTCGAATGGCGTGAGTGAAGAATATAGAAACATAACTTTAAGGTTAAATCCTTCAACTCTCAAAAACTTTTAATTACATTATTCGTAAGCTTTAGACACGAAAGAAACCCTGATAAAATGGGGGTACCTAGAAATTTTCTGTAGGTGAAAATTTGCATAGAAATAATTTTTATATCTTGTCAGTAATATGCGTATTTATGTGAAAATATCACGAATTTCATGTATAAGACAAACTCCAAATTATAGAAAAACTTATCATAATTGTGGTACTTTAATAGGAGATATGGAGAATATTTTAGGATTGGCCGAATGCAAAAGCACGTTAGATATCGTGAAGATTTTTAATGGAATTATGATCGCATAATTTTATTCTTAAGAGCAGCATTTGTTATCTATGGTACGTTAAAATAAAAAATAAAAATAGCTACACGTTAGAGAATAAGATATTTAATTTATTTTTATAAGAAATTAACGCTGTGTTTTCTCTCTTTTCTTAATACTTTTCAAATCTAGTTAAAAAAAAAAATAGACTCGGTTATCCATGGATTGCCGGTATATATTTAATTTTTATAAACAGGTTTCGATAGTCATTAATTAGCATATTCGAAGACAGCAGGAAATGAATACATTAAGATTTCCATACTATGCGTCTATTTTATGTATTCATCCCGAATGAGTATTTTTTTTGTTTGTTTGTTTCTGTGGGGCTACTCAATGACATGTAAAGGTATTCTTAAATAGTAATTAAATTTTTATATATATTATTAAACTTAATGCATTACATCCGTAGCTCTGTCACTTAGCAACATGAAAATGTGCTAAGTACTTAGCAAAGCAACTATGTGTGAAAATGCTTTAAGCACACTTTCATAATATATTATTCCATTCTAATAAGTGCATTAAAATGCATTGAGGTAGAGATCAACTGGATTTTCGAAAGTATTGCCGTAGTATTTATAAATATTATTAATTTAAAATAATGATGATAATAAAAATAATAAAATTTGGAAAATCTGAAGTGTCTTCACTCGAATTTCCGAACATTAAGTAATCAATGGTTGTATAAATAAATTAAAGTAAGAGAAATCGTTAAATAAACATAAGAGAAAATTCTGTACTGATAAGTATAAAGGATTTAAGTCCAAAAATGTCGATTTTGAGTTAAGTACATAGTCAGACTCAGAAAAAAATTCTCTATCGATTGGTATAAAAGATTTAAATCCATGTCATTTAGTCTTTGAGAAAATCCATTGGTAAAAAAAGATTCAAGTCAGAAATTTAGCATTAATCTTTGGAATAAAATAATTAATTCAATTTTTTCCCTTTATTAAATGAAGGTTGACAATCACTGAATGGTATAAAAGGCATAAATCAACATAATCCCTTTTTCCTAATCGATTCTTCTGATTAGTTTTTAGTTAGTTTAACTTTATTTGTCGCCTCCTGAAAAATCAAGAATATGGACTTAAATCCTTTATACTTATCAGTACAGAATTACAGTCGGGTGTTTGGTATTTTTGTCTATGTAGTATATTCTTTAATTTAACGATTGCACTTCAAGAATTTTTCGTTGAGTCCCTGTAAGAATCTAAAAGTGCTAGAACCACCAAAATTTCTTCAATTCGTGCGACGGTGATCTATAACACGTATATAAATTTTTAGTTCAATCGGATGAGGCATTTAGGTGCTACCGCACTTTAAATTATTGGAGCCCATAAGCCATGATAATAATAAAAATTTCATTTCGTCCCTGTAAAAAAATTATAAGTGTTAGATTAACCAAAACCTGTATAGTTTTTGTGATGGCGATAATTATAAATTTTCAGTTCATTCGAGTAAGGCGTTAAGACACTATCGTAATTTAAATATTTGAGCCCATGGGCCATAATCATAAAGAATTTTGTATTGCGTCCCTTTATAGTTTATATATATATATATATATATATATATATATATATATATATATATATATATATATATATATATACATAAACTATAACGGCTAGATCCACTAAAATTTATACAATCTGTACGACGGAGACCTATAACGTACATTAATTTCCAGCTCAAACGAATAAGGACTTTAGACGCAATCGTACTGTAAACAATTTGAGCCCATAGGCTAAATGACAAAGAATTTTTCTTTGTGTCCCTGTAAAAAAAAAAAAAAAAAAAAAAAAAACTATTAGTGATAGATTCACCAAAATCAATAAAGTTCGTGCTACGGTGACCTATAACATACGCACAAATTTTCAGCTCATTCGAACAAAGCATTTAGACGCTATCATGTTCACTCACACACATACATACATCCCCATAAATATAGCAAAAATGAACTCAGGACACCTCAAAAGGTACAGATACACCAAAATCTCAGAGTCGAATTTTTATCATGATTATAACACTTTCCTTAAATATGTATGTTCGGAAAGTAAAAAAAAAAAAATCTAGAGTGACTCCACTCGACTTTCCGAACATTGAGTAATTAACAGTTTTGTAGATAAAGTAAAGAAAGAGGAGTTGTTAAAAAACAAAAGAGATAAAACCATAATAAAGTGTTTGAGTATTTTTCTCCATATATTACACGATGTTTTATTTAACGCTACTGAACTTTGAGCCCATAGATCATAATGATAAAGAATTTTCGCTGTGTCCCTGTAAAAAACCTATAAATGCTAGATTCACCAAAATGCTTATAGTTAGTGCAACAGTGATTTATAATATTCATATAAATTTTCAGCTCAATTGAATAAGGCGTTTAGATGCTATCGCACTTTTAACTAGTATGTTTAAGCCACCACATGACTATCTTCTATATTTTCCTATATAAATTCATTCAGTAAAAATAATTTATTAAAATTATTATTTAAAAAAATTATCTTCCATGATAATGCAGATGATTTCCATATTAGAGAAGTAGTATAACACTAAATATCCAAAAGAAGTCAATTTTATTGTCAATATTACATAAAAAAAATCGATTACTTCATTTTAAATTATCGCAGATCTATGGTTCAACCATTCGTTTTAAAGGTACTGGCGAGCTCTTTTGAAAGATACCCATCATGAAAATTTACTCCCCTCGAGGAAGGAATTCCCCCCCCCCTCCAAGGGGGAGGCGAAGCTCCTACACATACAAAAAAATTTTCCCAGTTGACTATCTCTATTGTAAATAATTCTGGTAAATTTCATAATGATTATTAAAAAATAATTTTCTTTATGCACATTTATACAAAATTTTGTATTATACCACCATGTTAAAAATTTAGAAAAAGCTGGATGGCAACGCAACCTGTAAGACAATTTTTACCAAAAGTTGATGGGCACTAATTTATGTCAAGGTGCAACTACATACCAATTTGTATGAAATTCTGTGAAGTAGTTCCTGAGATACAGTTGCCCCAAAAGTTTGTCACTCCCACGCGGAGACTGACAGACAAACAGACAGACATTTTCTAAAAATGGTCAAATCGTGTTCTACAGCGCTCAAAACGTGTAAATCCATCATAAACCCGAGGAGGAAAATTTTTACGAATCCAATACTTTCTTCTATTGAATATAGAAGAAAGTAAAAATTTGGTCGCATAGTCCATAATGATAAAGAATTTTCTTTGTGTCCCTGTAAAAAAACTGTAAGTGCTAAATTCACCAAAATCTATACAGTTCGTGCAACTGTGACCTATAACATGTGAACAAATTTTTTGTTCAGATTAAATAAGCGTTTAGACGCTATCGCACTTAAAAATTTGGCCCCATAGGCAATAATGATAAAGAATTTTTCTTTGTGCCCTTGTAAAAAAACTGAAAGTGCCAGATTCTCCAAACTCTATACAGATTGAGTAACTGTGACCTACAATATGTGTATAAATTTTTTGCTCAATTGAAGAAGGCGTTTAGATGCTATCGCACTTTTCAGATTTTGGTCCCATAGACCATAATGATAAAGAATTTTTCTTTGTGTCCCTGTAAAATACTATAAGTGCTAGATTCACCAAAATCTATGGGGTTCGTACTATGGTGATTACAATATACGCACCAACTTTCAGCTTGTTCGAACAAAGCGTTTAGACGCTAGCGTGTTCACTCACAGACATACACACATACATACACACACACATACACACATACATGCATACATACACACATACATCATCGTAAAAATAGTGAAAACGGACTCAGGGGACCTCGAAACGTATAGAAACATCAAAATCTCGAATTAGGATTTTTGACATGATTACAATACTTTTCTCACTATAGTGTTCGGAAAGTAATAATAATTCAGATATATTAGCACTAAGGCTGATATTAAATGCAGTTTAATATCTATATTCTATTTCTAACACAATGACATATATATTACATTAATATTTTTACTTTCCGAACACTATAGTGAGAAAAGTATTGTAATCATGTCAAAAATCCGAATTTGAGATTTCGATGTTTCTATACGTTTCGAGGTCCCCTGAGTCCGTTTTCACAATTTTTGCGATGATGTATGTATGTGTGTGTGTATGTATGTGTGTATGTATGTGTGTATGTCTGTGAGTGAACAAGCTAGGGTCTAAACGCTTTGTTTGAATAAGCTGAAAGTTGGTACGCATATTGTAAGCCACCATAGTACGAACCCTATAGATTTTGGTGAATCTAGCTCTCATAGTTCTTTTACAGGGATACAAAGAAAAGTTCTTATCATTATGGCCTATGATACCAAAATCATAAAAGTGCGATAGAATCTAAACGCCTTATTCAGTTGAGCAAAAAATTTATACACATATTATAGGTCAAAGATACTCAATCTGAATAGATTTTGGAGAATCTAGCACTTATAGGTTTTTACAGGAACACAAAGAAAAATTCTTTATCATTATGGCCTATGCGGCCAAATTTTTAAAAGTGTGATAGCGTCTAAACGCCTTATTAATCTGAGCAAAATATTTGTACACGTGTTATAGGTCACAGTTGCAGCAATATTATAGATTTTGGTGAATCTAGCACTTATAGTTTTTTTACAGGGACACAAAGAAAAATTCTTTATCAGTATGGCCTATGGTACCAAATTTTTAAAAGTGCGATAACATGTAAACGCCTTATTCAATTGAGCTGAAAATTTATATGAATATTATAAATCACTGTTGCACTAACTATAAGCATTTTGGTGAATCTAGCATTTATAAGTTTTTACAGGGACACAATGAAAAATTCTTTATCATTATGATCTACGGGCTCAAAGTTCAGTAACGTTAAATAAAACATCGTGTAATATATGGAGAAAAATACTGAAACACTCTATTATGGTTTTCTCTCTTTTGATTGTTTAATAACTCCTCTTTCTTTACTTTATCTACAAAACTGTTAATTACTCAATGTTCGGAAAGTCGAGTGGAGTCACTTCAGATTTTTTTTAGAATAAAATCATGTATGACAGTAAATCTTTCCAAAAACGATGCAAAAGATACAGTCGGTAACAAAAGTGTCCGAACACTAGTAAAAATTCCTATCTTCATACGGTTTTGTTAAATAAATCCTTATCGAATCATGTTCTTACACTGACTCAGAACAGGATTCGACAAGGATTTATTTAACAAAACCGTATGAAGTGCACTTTTTTTACATAGGAATTTTTGCTAGTGTTCGGACACTTTTGTTACCGACTGTACATTGTCTACAATTGTTTCAAACTTGTTTAAATTGTTAAGTAATTTAAATGTCAGCGATGATTTTTTTACTTCCATTACCCTACTACCATAGGTAATGGAAGTATTGTATTCGGTCCAAAAATTCGGTATCGAGTTTTCACCTGATTTACATTTTTTAAGGCCTTCTAAATCTGAAAAAGTAGTTTTTGGCAATTGGTCTGTCTGTATGTATGTGTGTATGTATGTATGTTGGAATCTTATGGCTATCATATCTCTGAAACTAATAAAGATAGAACTACGAAAGTTCAGAATTGGTACAAGTCTGTTTTTTTCAGATGAATTTTCCAAATTTTGGTGAAAATTGAAAAACTGGAAGTGGGCCATCGGAAACCGAAAGTGGGATCGGAAGTCCGTATTTCAAAAAAGCTCGAACGATTTTCTTCAAGGTTTCTATATAAACACTCTCTTAGATGTCCTTTCAAATGATATACTTGGTTAGTTCAGTAGATTGATAGGAGTTCTGTATAAATAGCTCAATTTCAGGTTTCGCAAGTGCGTTTCTTTTAAAACGGCAGTACGGATTTTTTTCAAACTCGTCATATTAACTCCCTTTTAAATATCCGTTTGTATGTAATTATTGTCTTCCTGTCAATAACTGAGTATGTCAAGTTTTGATAAAAGTTGGTAACTCAAAAGAGACTTTAACGATTTTCTTGAAAATTGTTACCTAAATCCATTTTAGATATCCTTTCTCATGCATTACTTAGTTATTACAAGAAAATTGACAGTCATCCTGCTTAGTTAGGTTAATTTTAGATCTTGGAAATTGGTGTTTCAAAAAATATTATTAAAAAAATCTGGAATGACTCCACTCGACTTTCCGAACATTGAGTAATTAACAGTTTTGCAGATAAAGTAAAGAAAGAGGAGTTGTTAAAAAACAAAAGAGATAAAACCATAATAAAGTGTTTGAGTATTTTTCTCCATATATTACACGATGTTTTATTTAACGCTACTGAACTTTGAGCCCATAGATCATAATGATAAAGAATTTTTCGTTGTGTCCCTGTAAAAACCTATAAATGCTAGATTCGCCAAAATGCTTATAGTTGGGGCAACAGTGATTTATAATACATATACATATAAATTTTCAGCTCGATTAAATAAGGCGTTTAGATGCTATCGCACTTTTAAAAATTTGGTCCCATAGGCCATAATGATAAAGAATTTTTCTTTGTGTCCCTGTAAAAAAAACTGTAAGTGCTAAATTCACCAAAATCTATACAGTTGGTGCAACTGTGACCTATAACAAGTGTACAAATTTTTTGCTCAGATTAATAAGGCGTTTAGACGCTATCACACTTTTAAAAATTTGGCCCCATAGGCCATAATAATAAAGAAATTTTCTTTGTGTTCCGTAAAAAAACTGTAAGTGCTAAATTCACCAAAATCTATACAGTTGGTGCAACTGTGACCTGTAACAAGTGTACAAATTTTTTGCTCAGATTAATAAGGCGTTTAGACGCTATCACACTTATAAAAATTTGACCCCATAGGCCATAATGATAAAGAAATTTTCTTTGTGTCCCGTAAAAAAACTATAAGTGCTAGATTTTCCAAAATCTATACAGATTGAGTATCTTTGACCTATAATATGTGTATAAATTTTTGGCTCAATTGAATAAGGCGTTTAGATGCTATCGCACTTTTAAGATTTTGGTCCCATAGGCCATAATGATAAAGAATTTTTCTTTGTGTCCTGTAAAAATCTGATGTGGGCACCACATGACTTCCTTATACACTTTTAGAAATATACATAATGTTAAAAAATATTGTCACTGGACCCGAAACAGTTGGCTAAAAATATTAAAAAAAAAATGCATGCATACGTAAAACAAAAAATAAATAAATAAATAAAATTGTGCCTTGAGGGGACTCATTTTAAAATCCTTGGGGGGGGGGACTCATGTCAAAGTTGGGCCTTGGGGGGACTCATGTCAAAGTTGGGCCTTGGGGGCCTTATTTCAAAGTTGCACCTTGGGGGGACTCATGTCAAAGTTATGCTTTGGGGGGGACTCATGTCAAAGTTGTACCTTGGGGGGACTCATGTGCCTTGGGGGGGACTCATGTCAAAGTTGCGCCTTGGGGGGACTCATGTCAAAGTTGTGCCTTGGGGGGGGACTTCGGATCCGAAACAATTGGATAAAAGTGTTAAAAAATGCATTTTCACCGTGTTTCTGAACTATTCCGGAAGTTTCAAATCTCTAACTAGTCGGGAAGTTAGTTAAATAGATTTTCTGTTGAATCATATAAACGCTGCTAAAAGCAGCAGTGACACGAAGCAATTGGCTAAAAATATTTAAAAAATGCATTGTCACCGTGTTCTGAGCTTTTCTGGAAGTTTTAAATGTCTAGCTAGTCGGGAAGTTAGTTAAAAATCGATTGCAAGATTTGTACTGGTAACGCTGCCGAAGGCAGCAGGTATCGGAAACAGATGGCCAAAAATATTAAAAAAACGCATTGTAAACGTGTTCTGAGCTTTTCTGAAAGTTTCAAATGTCTAGCTAGTCGGGAAGTCAGTTAAATTGCAAGATTTGTCCAAACCGTTTTTGAGTTATTACCGTTTTTTGATACATTATGGCCAAAACCAATGTATTTTTGGTCATTATGAACCTAATTTTCCTAAATATCTCCAAAATGGAAAATCATACAAAGTCCAAAAAGGGAGGTGCAGAACTATATGTTATAACAAACCTATGTACCAATTCGCAACTTTCTACGTTCAACCGTTTTTGAGTTATTACCGTTTTTTGATACATTATGGCCAAAACCTATGTATTTTTGTCATTATGAACCTAATTTTCCTAAATATCTCCAAAACGGAAAATCATACAAAGTCCAAAACGGGAGGTGCACAACTAGATGTTATAACAAACCTATGTACCAATTCGCAACTTTCTACGTCCAACCGTTTTTGAGTTATGCGACATACACACACACACACAGACACACACACACACATACAGACGTCACGAAAAATCGTGTAAAATCGCTTATATCTCTAAAACGAGAGCTCGTGTTCAGACGACACTTGCAGGTGTACAACTATACATCATGACAGTCACACGTATAAATTGGCAACATTCAGCGATCATTCGTTTTCGAGCAATGTGAAATACAAAATCCATTTCGCAAATCGGGATTACTATACTTCCTTATACTTTGTATAAGGAAGTAAAAAAACTATAAGTGAAAAATATACTAAAAATAAAATATGAAACTATAAGTCCTGTAAAAAAATATAAGTAAAAAAACTATAAATATATATAACTAGATTCACCAAAATTAATAGGGTTCGTACTATGGTGACTTACAATATACGTACCAACTTTCAGCTTATTCGAACAAAGCGTTTAGACGCTAGCGTGTTCACTCACAGACATACACACATACATACATCATCGCAAAAATAGTGAAAACGGACTCAGGGGACCACGAAACGTATAGAAATATCAAAATCCCAAATTCGGATTTTTGACATGATTACAATACTTTTCTCACTATAGTGTTCGGAAAGTAAAAATATTATTAGAATCTGATTATGGAATATAATAGAGTAAATTTGCATCAGATAATAATTCTATCGACTTTTTAGGCAGCCATTTTTAAACCTTTAGAGTTATGTCTTCCACTATAATTTTCTATTTCAATATATTTTGTATAACATTTGTACTTCTTTTGTGTATTAAAAGGATTAAGATCATTTTCTTAAAATATTCCTCTGGAGAGCATTCTGTAATAAAACTCCTTCGTTCATAATGGGGTAACAGTAGCCCAGTCGGTAGAACGCCGAGCTTGTGATTGGAAGGTTGCAGGTGCGATACTCGAGCCGGCCAAAGACCGTCGTTTACAGTACACTAATGGTGGCTGATGCACGGGAAATCCGTCGTGGCCGAAATATCCTCCATGTTCCCATCCAAATTATACCTCTGGAGGTCACCAAAGCGAGGGAGCCAGGAAGATCAAAATTGTGATGGCATGTCTCAAGACCATCCTTAGTGATGCGTCCCAGACCGTTATTAATTACCCATAACGCAGTATTAGTGCATCGTTAAACCCAACCAACCAACCCTCGTTCAAAATAAAATTATGTTAATACAAAATTTTGCTTATTTTTTATTGCATGACTAGTTAGTTGCCTTTCCTAATTCTGAAATGACTAACTTGCATCATCATGCATTGCAGACTTCATAAGGTAGTCGAAATCCGTTGTTCTTACTGAACATAAAACGGCCATTCAAAAATATACATCTTCGAAAAAATAGAATAATTTTCTAACAGTGCTTCTTGCAATAAGGAAAGGGCATATGACATCACTGGCAGTCAAGTTATATTGGTAGAGTGGCAAAACATTATTATTTCCAACCAATACAAGTTGATCTCTTGCCACTCGAGAGTGGCAAAGATTGGTTAACAGTTTATTTGTAAATATATCTTTTTCTTATTACATTCTCTCACTAATGACTTCAGATACCTTTCCCTGAGGGGAATTTTGAAAGTTCCGAGGGAAAAAACATTAAGTTTCTCGAAGGAAAAGGGATTTCGCTTCAAGTCCATTAAAAAGTTAATCTTAAAATATTTCAGAGGATGGGGAACAAATTCATAATCCAGGTATATCACTCCTCATTATTCACTGGTTTTGTCACCAGAGATAATATATATGCTTAAAATCGCATTGTTTAGTTTTGATCGTTTATTAAATTCAAAGTAGGATAAGTTGCTTGTGTCCCTTTTTTCATTTGATTTATACTTTAATACAATTTTTTTTAATATGTAAAATTTTCGATTTATTTAGAAGCGGAATACCACGAATAATGAAATATAGTTTTAATATGTCATACCGAATAATATCGTACTAATTTGTAGATCAACCTAACGGTTTCCATACCAACGATGATTATAATGACGACATAGATGATATATGCTTAACATCATGTACAGTCGGTAACAAAAGTGTCCGAACACTAGCAAAAATTCCTATGTAAAAAAAGTACACTTCACACGGTTTTGTTAAATAAATCCTTATCGAATCGTGTTCTTACATTGACTAAGAACAGGATTCGACAAGGATTTATTTAACAAAGCCGCATGAAGTGTACTTTTTTTACATAGGAATTTTTGCTAGTGCTCGGACACTTTTGTTACCGACTGTAACTCCTTTCTTTTGGAACCATTTGAAAAATTACTTTTTATACACAAATTGAAAATGTCTTTGTGTGTCAGTCGACTTTAACTTAAAATAATTTTTCATATTGTTTTGTTATTGATGGGACCGACTCTGGCCAGTGAAACTGGGTAAATTCAACTACACCGGTCGAAAGCATTCAGGACTTATTTCATAAAAATTTATATTCTCTACCCACTCAAAATCATAGCCAAGGGTTCAATCCCCCCCCCCCTTCCTCCCGCCAGCCCGAATTTTCAAAGATTTGTCAAAAAATTTATATTCTAAAATAATTTTATGGCCACGTCCTTGCATCCAGGAATTCAAGTAACTTTACATTAAAAAAAAAAAAAAAAAAAAAAAAAAACTCTTTGTCTTGTCTTGAAATTAGTTAAAGCTTAGTTACAAGTTTTTCTTTTTTGTATTATGTGTCTGCTGACATAAAAGAAAGGAAAAGAAAAAGAAAATTGATGGCTTGAAATAACATTTAATATTAAAACATTTTTAAACTGATATATATTCATGTCTTTTTCAAGATACATTTGTTATCTTGGCTATTATTTCTTTTACAACAATAGATTGTTGTATTCATACTTATTACATTGTCTGGTATTTTATACATTGTGAATGATCAGTTAATTCAAAGAATATGAAAGTGAACAATGAATTTTCGTCTAACCTAAAACCAATCTAAACTCCTGTTGCCACAGATACAAACCACAACTTTATTCTAGCATGGGCGGAGCTCCAACCAAACTATTGACCAATAAAAATAAAACTGTAGTCCCTGCAATATACACACTGGCGAGTCAATGACGTACTCTTGCATTATTGACAAGATAGCATTACCTCACTAGAAAGCCTTCTGACAGTTTCTCACGCTGTAAAAGCTGCAAGAGTCTCATTCGTAATTATACGTATATTTCAAAACACGCATATTGCTCTTTTATCATAAGTTTTGGAAGTGAAAAAAAATCATTTTTTTAATAGTATATATTGATTTTCTTTCACCCAAAACTCGGATATAACAATGTTTAAATGAAAGGGTCGGGTCAAGGTTAATAGAGGGAGTTTGACACTATCGCCCCTGTAAATATTAATGATATAGATAAAAAATAGAAAGAAATGATGATTTTTTTTCTCGTTTGTTTTTATTTTATATCGTAGCTTCGTAATGGGACGTCAATCAATCCAAAAAACATGTTATTTTCTAATGCACTTGTAAAATACTAGAATAGGGTATAAAAAAATGAAACTGTTTTCTAAATGAATGATAGATATTATTGAAAACAAAAGATCAAAGTACTCCTCTTTTTTTTTTTTTCTTTGGGGGGGAGGGGGGTGGGGGAACTATGTGAAATAACAAATATTTTTATTTATCGTTTTCTACAAAGTTACGGTTCATTATCAATTTAAACATTTTTATTCAATAATTTTAGTACTTTTTTTTTCTATATTCAATAGAATAAATAGGATTCGTTGAAATTTTCGATTTCCGGTTTTCGATGGATTTACACGTTTTTGAGAAATCTAGAACATGATTTGATCATTTTTAGAAAATGTCTGACCATTTGTCAGACAAAACTATTCTGCCAACTCTAACTCGAGAACTAACGTACAAAATTTCAAAGAAATTCATTTGTATTTACCCCTTGGCATAAATTAGTGTTTATCAACTTTTGATACAAATCATCGGACAGATAGCACTATCATCCGACATTTTCATATTTTTGTTAATATGACAGTACAGGAGAAAATTTCATATAAATGTACACAATGAGAATTATTTTTAACCAATTATTGTGAAATTCAATATATATATAAGAGTAATAGTCAACTAGGGGGAAAATTGTACATGTAGAAGAGTAGAAGCATGCTCCCCTCCCCCTCTACCTCTGGGATTATGAATTTTCAACATCAATATTTTTTAAAAGAATTCGTCAATACCTTAAAAACGAATGGTTGAATCATAGATCTGCGATAATTTGAAACAAGGTTATATTTTATTTATTTATTTATTTATTTTTTAACTAAAAATAAATAATTATAAGATTAAAAACTACTTTTTATATATACCATGTTTTTAAATTTTCTGTTGAATCATAGCTATAGAACTATATTAGCAATCAATGTGTATGAAATTTAAAGGGATAATGACGTCAATTTTTGTGAGATGCGTAATATAATTTTCCACGATTTGTTATTGTTCACGTTTAATTAAATGCATTTATTTTCTTGTCAAAAAAAAAAAAAAAAAAAAGCTCGTAATTTTTTTGGCAACAATTAAATTATAGCTAATATTTAAATGACTAATTTTAAATCTATTAGGAGGTTTTTTTTAAAACATATTTTAATTAAGTAAAAGAAAACTAATCAAAAATTCAGAAATCAGGCTTCGAGGTATTGCGTTGTCATTGTATTCTAAGCTATTCTAAAAGTTTCAAATGTCCAGCTAGTCGAGAAGTTAGTGATAAAACGATTCCAAGATTTGTACTGGACAGACAAAAAAACAAGAAAGCGAGTTAATAAAAACATGGTAATAAAGAGAAAACTCTGAAAAATGCACTGTCAAAGATGTCGTCTGCATAGCAAAAAAAAAAAAAAGAGACTTTTTTTCGACATTTTATGTTAAACTTCTCTCAGATAAAAATCCTCTGCATTCACCATGGAAGACAATTTTAATAAATAATTTGAACTGCGTGTTTTTTTTTTTTTTTTTTTTTTTTTTTTTTTTAAGAAAAATATAGAAAAATGTTTCATTATAACCACAACATTCTGCTATTAATAAAACGATATTAAAAATTATAAAAAGTTTTATAAATTATTAATGTCAAATGTGTCATCGTATCTTTTCCTAAAAGCCGCACGGCTAAAAATTTTTCAAGAAACTTCCACAATTTTTTAAAAAACTAATTTCAAACACTTGTCTGTAAAGAGCTTTCTATCAGTTAAAATGAAATCATGTTCAGCAAAACATCCATGGAGCTGTCGTCATTTGTACAGACGTTATTTTAAATCATCATCACCAAATATGCCTAACCTATTGTACATTAAACTACACAGCATGAAATAATCAATTTTTTAAAGAAAGCAAGGTGACAGGGGCGCAACCAGAGGGATATATCTTCCTTTTCCACCGAACGCTTTGATGTCAGTTCGTTAGAGACATTCATCTAGAAACACTGAAACAGTTTTACACAAGCTTGCACAGTAAAAAAACTAGAAAATGTTGTGATCATCACGAAAAATTCTTCTATATAATTCAGATAAATACATTAACTGGTCGAAAAATTACGTGAGAAGGATTGCATCACAACCTATCGGTTGAGATAAACCCAAATCGAATCAGCATAGTTTTTTATAAAACCATCTCATATATGAAGTTTGGTACACTTATGCCCAATAGAAGCTGAAATATAGCCTTCCTGTAAATGAAGAAAATTGAAGAACGACAGTGGCACCTTTCAGCCAATATGCACCCAAATTGAATCAACATTATTTTTTGTAACAACCATCTTACAACTTGGGTTTGGTTCAGTTATACAGAGTAGACGTTGAGATATAACCTTCTTAAAAATGAGGGGAATTGCAGAGTCACTTGCCGGACTATATATTTGAAAATCTAATCAGATCTAAACATGTAATTGTCTGAAGCAGACACGTCTAAAAATGTAAATACATCGGAAATCGAAAATTTTAGATCTGATTATATTTTTTCTACCCCTACCAAGTCGCGTATTAGACGAGACATAGCAAACCCTCGACAACTGCTTCAAGGCCCAGAACCCAATTCTTTCTCGAGCTTCGATACCTTTTTTCAGTCACTTTTGACCTTATATTTCTTCCGCTATTAGCCTTTTTTTTCTCTTTTTTTTTCTTTATATATATATATATATATATAATAAATACGGGCCGAGAGCAAATGATGCAGAAAACCCACATCACACCGTTACGTTTGGTGAATGCACCGAAACCTGCAAGAGTGAAATGGATTTTCTGGTTCCCAAATTCGACTGTTGTGAGTATTCACCGAGCCATCCAAATGAAAGTGTGCTTCGGCTATCCAAAAGGAGTGTTTTAAAGTTTGGAGTTTACTTTAGATATTGTGTACTTTAATGAATGATATTATGTTAGAGCGATCTAAGGATAAAAAAAGTAGTGAAATCTAAATAAAAAATCTGATGTGGACTCCGCATGACTTCCTTATAGACTTATTGAAATATATATAATGTTATGAAAACATTGGAAATTTTTTGTGAGATAACTGGTTCGTAAATAAATAGGCAGGTTCCAGTCCACGAACATTCCTGAAAACAAGCCAAGAAAACTGTTACTGCAACCAAAAAAGTCACGATAATAAGCTTATATACACCACAGAGAGGAAATATCGCTTGCTCTGAAATAATATTCCCCAGATAGTTTTAAAATTAAAGAAAAAAATGCTTATTAGAATTTTCTAAGGGGGGGGGGGGCAAGTGCCCCCCCCCCTTGCCCCATTGTGCCGACGCCCATGCAGAATCCCTCATTGGCGATTCATTGGCACAGCTCAGAGTTTAATAGAATCACTAGAGTGTAGATAGTGCACTTTTGTTCTCTTTGGCAAAAATGGATGGAGAAAAATGAAACGTTATACCAGATCCATTAACATCATTACATTAGAGAAAGGCTTTACTAATTCTTACTACTCTGAAATAATATTTTCTGCCAAATTTGGTAGCTAATCTTGCCAAGTCGCTTAGTTTTTCGTCAACTCAAATTTGACAAAATTTGTAGTTTAGGGTTACCAAAGTTTGAAAACTTTAACTTAAAAAAGAATAGAGTTCTGCAATTTTTCGAAAAGATTCGTTGGTTTATAACGCAGAACGAAATTCTTCAAAAGTTCTATAAATGACTAATAAGACTATAAATAAAATTTAAGTAAAAAATCCTTTTTTAACGTTAGAAGCTTATTTTTATTGTGACGCCCTAAAAAGCATAAAATAAAAATGTATTCTGGCAAACACATGCTACAAAGAAATGAAAGTTTCAACACTAAGAAAATTTTAGAGAAAAATGTAGGTACTTTCCATTTGCAAGAGAGGAAAATTTTTTAATGTTCAAAATATTTTAAAAAGCTTTCGATACCAATATTCTTAGTTATTAGTTTTTGTATAATCATTCGTAGGCCACAAATTTCAAATGTCTCGAAAGCTTTTTAAAATATTTTGAACATTAAAAAATTTTCATCTCTTGCAAAAGGAATGTACCTATATTTTTCTCTAAAATTTTCTTAGTGCTGAAACTTTCATGCCTTTGTGACATGTCTTTGCCAGAATAAATTTTTATTTTATGGTTTTTAGGGCTTCACAATAAAAAGCTTCTAACGTTAAAAAAGGATTTTTTACTTAAATTTTATTTTGTGCTTTTTAGTTACACATTAAAAGAAAAAGGCTTCTTAAAAAAACTAATTAAAATTTCTTAGGATATTGTGTAGACGGCGGAAAATTTTCTTTTATCAATTGACATTTTTTTCTATTAATTATCTTCAAAAAAGTACTATATCGTCTTTCGATAACTGAATCCATGACCATCGCTTTATCAGCATGACGCTCTAACTAAAAGTCTAAGAACTGTCAAGAAAAATCAAAGATTATTCTAGAAAAATCTAACAAATACTTATACAAAAAGACTATTGTTCTCGAAGGCTTTTTAAAATATTTGGAATATTTAAAAATTTTCATCTTTTGCAAAAGTGAAATATCTATATTTTTCTTTAAGATTTTCTTGTTGTTGAAACTTTTATTATTTTATGGCACGTCTCCTGCAAGAATGAATTTTTATTTTAACCTTTTTAGGGCTAGACAATAATAAAAAAAACTTTCAGTGTTATTTTATTTATTTATTTATTTTATTTTATTTATTTATGCATTTATAAATTTTCACTTTTATTTATATTTTTACAGAAATTTTTATTTTGTGCGTTTTAGTAACTCAAATAAAGCTTCTTAAAAAAAAAACTATCAAAATTCCTTAGAATACTGTGTAAACAATGACAGATTTTCTTTTAACAATTGATATTGCTTCTATTAATTATCTGCAAACAAGTAACGCATCGGCTTGTGAGGATCGAACCCACGATCATCGCGTTATCACCATGACGCTCTAACCAAATGCTCTAATGAGCGATGAAAGGTGTTGTTTACATTTACATTAAAGTGAAGGCTCTTTCTTTTTCAAAGTCACACAAAGACATGATGATACAAATCCAATTTCAATAAAAAGCTTCTAAAATATATTTATTTATTTATTTTACTTGACTTTTTATTTTACGCTTTTTAGTAAAAAAAAAAAAAAAAAAAAAGCTCCTTAAAAAAACTCTTCAAAAATTCATAGAATACTATGTAGACAATGAAAATTTTTCTTTTAACAACTGGCACATTTTCTATTAATTATCTGCAAAATTTAACACATCGACCCTTCAGTAAAGTGCATTCGTTGACTAGAACCTGCTTATGTCTTTAAGAATTACTTTCTATACGTAAAACTGTCAACAACTTTCAAAACAACATCATTATGGGCTCTACACTCCTTCTCATATTTATAAGGACACTTTATATTTTGAAATAACTAATGTAAAAATAATTGTGAACAAGATTATACTAAGTGCACTTAATATATCTAGTATTCTAAAAACCAAAATTGCTATAAATTTTTTAATATGAAACAAAATTAATAAAAAATAATGCAAAATGTGTTTTTCACCACGTTTTTAGACGTTCATAATTATAGGGATAATCCAGATTTTTTCGTTTTATTTAACTTACTAGCGGATAAATTACAGTTGACATGCGAATTTGTTAACTACTGGGCTAGATTAATTCATATATAAGCCTCCAATTTTTCTTGGACGGACATTACTGATAATTCCTCGAAAAATAGAACGTTCAAGTAGTGAAGTATGATAAATGTGTTTTTTAAGTGGAAGGATAATTTCAATCCGCCGAATTTCTAATGAAATTCGAAGGTCTAAAATTGCTGAAGGAAATGTGATCAAATGTTGAACTGCTGGTTCGATAGGAGAGAGATCTAATGCAAAATCAGAGTTGTTTTACAGAGATCGAAGACTCATAATTCCTCTTACTGTTCTACTCATAATGACTGCTGCTGAATTTGCTCGTAATTTGTAACGAAAGGTTAGGGTCCACATTTATGCATGTTTAAAATAATTAATAATATGTTAAAATGAATAAAAAACCTGTAATAATCAATCAGCAATTAATGGGGAAAAGAACGTCTGTGTTAAAGTTGAATAAAGACAATATTAAATGGTAAAATGTTGCATTTTCGGATGAAAAACATTTTATTCTTGATTAACCAAATGGTTTTAACAGTTACTGGCACGATCTGAAGATAGCGAAAAACAGAGCAGATTTTTTAAAGGCAGATATAAATCAGGCATTTTAAAGGTGGATCTATGGTGCTCTGGGGAGATGCTTCTACTGAAGACAGAACGAATTTAGTAATTTTTTCTATTATTATGAACATCAAGAGAATATCCGCAAATTTTAAACGTAAAATTATCAAATTTTTGTTAGATTTTGGGGGAGGGGGGGGGGGGAATAATATTTTTTTTCTACAAGACTTACATTTTTGCTCTACTTTTAGAGCAATAGGAAATAGTTTGAAGAAAGAAACTTCTGTATTATTGCCTTTCCCATGGCCTAAAAGTTGAAAATACCTTAACTTATGATATTAGAAAAGTGCATGCAAGTGGAAAATAATTTTAAATAGTTTAACTGTATTAAGAATATCATATATGCTATACGAAATGGTATTGAAACTTAATATTAAAAAAAGATATATATATATACCAGAGAGAATGTCTGACTGTTTCACCCTAAAAAGAGACCCCATAAAATATTAATTTAAAGAATAACTGAAAAAAATTACCAAAATTCGAGCTGTCCTTATAATTGTGAACACCTGAAAAACCATCTTTTTACCATATTTAAAGTTTTTTTAAATAGAAAAACGATAAAACTTTTTAAATATAGTCTATTAATGAAATTCAATTGAATTAAAAATATATTTGTTTAAATAATAGTGTTCAGTGTTTAGTTAATATAGAAAAACGGGTGTCCTTATAATTATAAGAAGGAGTGTATTATTAGCTTATTTTAAAATCTTTATGACAGTAGGTCATATATAATGGCCAAAACCTTTGCCTTTTGGGTCATTGTAATTTTAATTTTCGTAAATATCTCCAAAACAGAAAGTCATAGAAAGACTAAAAAGGGAGGTGCACATTTAGGAGTTATAACAAACCTACATACCAATTTGCAACGTTCTACTTCCAACCGTTTTTGAGTTATGCGAGATACACACACACATATGTACATGCAGTACACACACACGTACGTACACACATGTACACGTACGTACACACATACGTACATACACACATACGTAAGACCAAAGTTGGAAGTATCTAACTAGAAGTCATGAAAGTCAGAGATATAAATTTACAGCATTCTACGATCATTCGTTTTCGAGCTATGCGAGATACGAAATTCATTTCACCAATTGGGATAGTAATACTTCCTTAGACTTTGTAAAAGGAAGTAAAAACAAGTTGTAAATGTGTAATTTGTTATAAAACGCTCTCTGATATTTTGTAATAACTCCCCTCAATTTTGAACTAAATTTTTTATTTCTTCGTACAAATTCTCATTACTCCTGCACGAAATTTCACGAAAAAATTTCGTTACTGAACAATATATTCGTCTATAGACAACTTCACAATAGGGTCTAAACATGTCATATTTCGCTCAGATACGAATGGTCATCATACAAGAAAACAATAAAGCTGTCGCTGTGCAGTCTTTCGTCGAAGAAAGCTGATAAATTACAATCTCCGAGAATGCTTATATCTTGCCCTAGAGTGAAGGCAATGTTTACAGTACAGGTTTACACTATTGAGCATTACATTTGCATTACAGTGACTTCTTTTTGATGTAGGTCCCAAAATATCTAAAAGAATGACAAAAGTCACTACTAATAAATATTTGCTTACAGTATCTGTTGTATATTATGAAGCAGAATAAAGTAATTTTCTTTCCGGATAGTAATCTTGTGCCGTAAGATGGCGTATTTTTTTTTTTTTTTTTTTTTTTTTTTCGATCAATCTTGCAACGATGTGAATGAGTGTGAACAGCGATATGAGTGTGAACAGCGGATTTTAAAATGACACGACAGGGGACCAAAAAATGAGATTTTTCACAAGTAAAACATTTTTTATAAAAAACTGCATGTCAACTATTATATAGCCAAAACTTTTTGCTTTGGCATTTTGCTCTGCTAGCAGTGGAGAGTGCTAAGTTAACGTGTCAAATAAATCAGCTGTATAACCCTATTAATTTTTACCATATTAACTTTGGATTTAAAGTATAACAACTTTTTAAAACACTGATATCACTTTGTTGCTTAAAAGAAAAAATCTACTGTTTAATAAATTATAAATAGCTGGAAATAAACTATTTTAAAAATGTCAGGCATTATTATTATTATTACTTCCTTTTACAAAGTACACTGGTGTTCAAAATTTAGGCAAAAACCTTTTTTCTTGTTTTCTTCTTTTGCGCATAATTTTTAAACAAATAAACATATGGATGGCATATTCATTTTTGCTCAAAATTAAGCTTTGGAAAAAATGAAATATTTCAATAATTTTAAGAAAGAAAACTTAATGAAAAATGGTCATAAGGATGCATTACAGGTAGGTGAAGATGCACATGCATCCATGTGTTAGACTAAAACTAGATCTTTTTACCTGTATTCACTTTTCTGTTTTTTTTTTTTTTTTTTTTTTTTTCTCCTTTTTTTCACATGTGAATAACTTTCTAAAAAATATACATACAAACATGAAAATTGGATAAGATGTTCATTATAAAACTATTTATCGACATTTTTATTATTCTGGAGATGCTCATAGTTTGCAAATTATTAATTATATATATATTTTTTAAATCTATTATAAAAGTAAAAGAAAAGTTAATACACAAAGAAAAATTCAGATTTAGAGTAACATTTCAAGGCATGTGTGTCTTTATCTATCTGTAATGCATCCTTAACACCACTTTTCATTAAGTTTTCTTTTCTAAAATTGTTGAAATTTTTCCTTTTTTCCAAAGCATACTTTTGAAAAAGAAATGAATAATTATTAGTTTAAAAATTATTCCTCATGCTAAAATTATACTATAAAATTTGATTAATGGTATGATAACGAACATGCCATCTAAATTTTATCTTTAAATGTTTATTTGTTTAAAAATTATGCGCAAAAGAAGAAAACGAGAAAAAAGGTTTGTTATGCTTAAATTTTGAACACCAGTGTATAATGAAGTATTGTAATCCCGATTCGCGAAGTGTATTTTGTATTTCACTTTGCTCAAAAATGAATGATCATAGAATGTTGTAAATTTATAGTTGAGACTGTCATGCAGGGCCGAAACTAGAGGGGGGGCGAGCGGGGCATTTGCCCCGGGCGCCAGATGGAGAAGGGCGCCGAAAAAGGCTGGTTTGTTGCCTTATTTACACATTAAAAAAAAAAAAAAAAAAAAAAATATTCAAAGTTTAAAAAAAAAAAAAAAAAAAAAGGAAGAAGGAAAGAAAAGAAAGAAAGAAAAATAATAAAAAGTCAATTTTTTTTACTCAGGGCAATTTGAGCAAAGAAGAAAAAAAGTAGAAAGAAGATTAATAGATAACAGAATTCATTTACAAGGAAAAGCATGTTGGATAGAGTGTTCTCCAAGACTAACAATATTCTTTTAACGGCCCTCTTCACTTACCGTCGCCGGAAGCTCGAGCCAATGTTATTCTATGGGGAAATTTTCTTTACAAATAACTTATTAACTAATACATATTTTTAAATTCTGTTTTCACATTCAGAAAATTCCCAGCTGTTAAACTGACGCACCTTTTTCAAAAATGTATTTTTTTAATATTTTATTTTGAAATTGCAAAAATTCACATGTTGAAAATTCGTATTTTGCAGCTTCAAAATAAAATATTAATAATTTAAAAAATAAATTTTTGAAAAATGTCCGTCAATTTAACAGCTGGGAATTTTCAGAATGTGAAAACATAATTTAAAAATATGTATTAGTTAATAAGTTATTTGTAAAGAAAAATTTCCCATAGAATAACATTAGCTTCGGCTTCCGACGGCGGTGAGGAAAAGGAAAAGGAAAACTTCCACCATGGAGCGGCACATCTCACGATTTAGTGCCATAGACATGTATTTACCGTCGCCACTGAGTTCAATAGTGACCACGGGAAAGACACATCTACCCGCAGGGGAAAAATGCATCTTAGGCAGGCAGGCGAACCTGACTGCCACTATCTAGCGATTCCGCATCCCGGGCGACAGGCCCGGGGATCAAAGTGGAAGAGTTCCCTAATTTATTTAGAAATCAAATTTTTTACAAATTTTGGATCAAACACATATTAAAACCAAAAAAAAAAAAAAAAAGGGCAAGTCAGCTGCCAGTGAACGATGCTAAATCTTATATTTGATGGTGGAAAAGTTTTGAATTAGAATGTTGTAGATATCTTTTAATTTATTGTAGTTGTTTGTGTTTAAAAGAACTGTTTGCATGTTTTTACGAATTGTGTGGCTTCTGTTGAATCTGAAATTAATTGGGATTAAATTGCATTTTTCAAAGAGATAATGAAAAGGGGATCCTATTTTACTGTTGTTACATTTGCATTTATCTGATGTTAATACTTTAATTTTGTGTAGAAATGTAGGGAAGCTGCCATGGCCTGAGATAAAATATGTAACTATTTTATTTGGACTGATAAAACTTTTGCTTACGTTATTAAGGACTGAAAACGTATCCCTACCCTTATCGCTGTGCCCCCATTCTCTTTGCCAATCTGTGATAATTTTATTATTAATGGATGATTTTACTAGTGAAGCTGGAAGAGGAAGAGAGATCTGTTCATCGAAGATGTTTTGTGAAATAACCTGTTTTGCAAGTGAATCTGCCATTTCGTTGCCTGCCGTTCCCACATGCGCCTTTGTCCAAGTTAGGATTATTTGCTCTTTGTATTGATCTATGCTTTCATATAGTTCTCTAATAAGTTCGCATTTTGGATATGGTTGATTTAGGATTTTAATTGTTGATTGATTATCTGTGAATATTATTGGGTTTAAATTTTTGTAGGATGAATTTATGAGCCATTTAATTGCCTGTATTACTGCCAAGAGCTCAGCCTGAAAAATTGAATTTAGGTGGTGAAGTTTAATTTGATATGTGTGAATAATATTGTTTTTGTAGTAGACTACAAAAGCGCATGAGGTCCCGCCAGGCATTTTTGATCCGTCTGTATAAATTTGTAGCTCTGAAGATGGTGGGTTCTCTATTATTTTAATTTTGTTATGTTTATAGTAGTTCGGAAAAGTGAAGGTAGGGATGGGAAGCATTAAATTTTCTTTTGAAATATTTGTATTTTGTATTTGTATAGATGAGGTTCCATGGAGAATGTTATATTGTCTGAATTTGTTTGCTATGTAGATCGTGATCGGAGGGACACCAGCCAGGACACAAAGGGCGTCACTTGAAATGCTTTTGAAGGGTTTGATAACGCTCAAGAGAGCGAGACGTTGTGCAGACTTGAGGTTTCGTACCCCGTGGCAATTTAGGTCCTCCCACCAAATCTCGAAGCCATACTCAATCTGTTTTTGAAAAACTGTTAGATACCAGATTTTTAAGATGTCTGATTGAAGACCCCTATCTCTATTTCTTAGATATGATAGGCCACTAGTGCTGTTTAAAATTTTTTCTCTTATAGCTTGTAGATGAGGGATCCAGGAAAATGATTTGTCAATTGTTAGGCCTAAGTATTGAAGAGTATTTTTAACAGGAATGCTTTTATTGTTCAATTTAAAAATTGGTGTTCTAGAAACGAAAACCCCAGTGCCAAAAACTATTGAGGTCGTTTTGTTCGTTGAGAGTTTAAGTTTTAAATTATTGCAAATGTTATTAAAGATGTTGATTAAATCGTTCGTTTTATTTTCTAGTTTGGCCCTGGTGTCTTCTCCAACCAAAATTATAAAATCATCTGCGTAGGCTATTATGTTATTATCATGAAGTTTGAATTGTTTGAGGATCCGGTCTGCGACGAAAAGCCACATCATCGGTCCAAGGCAAGACCCTTGAGGGCACCCCCTCCCGACATCCCGCCATTGGATCGACCCCGCGATCTTCACTCCACAGACCCTATCTCTGATGAAGTCTAACAGGATTAATTTTAAGTAGTTTTGAATGGGTAAGGCCCCAATGATTTCAGTGAGAAGCCCCCAATCCAGGGAGTCGAAAGCCCCTTGAATGTCGAAAGAGACTGCACAACAATATTTGAATTTCTCCTGAATTTCTGATTTTAGTTGTTTGAATTTTTTGATCGCTGAGATGGTGCCCCTTCCTTCTCGAAAACCATGTTGTGATTCGTCAAAAAATTTTGAGTTCTCCAGAGCTGTCATAATTCTATTTTTTATGATTTTTTCTATTAGTTTGCCTAATGTGGGCAGAAGAGTGATAGGCCTATAGGAGTTGGGATTTGTGTGATCTTTGTTTTTCTTTGAAAAGAAGATGACTAGACCTCTCTTCAGGATCGTTGGAAAGGACCCTAGTGAGAAACATTTATTGAAGAAAGTTATAAAGAGAGACGGGTAATTTTTGACAAGATTTTTTAGTAATTTTGAATCTATTAAATCAACCCCAGGGGCCTTGTTTGGTGGTAGTGAGTTAGTGCAGTAGTGTAATTCTTTTAGGTGAATTTTTTCATCGTTATTAAAGTCATTAGTTAAAATTTGTGTGCTGTGAAGTGTTCTTTGTAATGACGGGTAGTGAGATTCTATGAGTGTGTTAATAACTTCTATGTAAGTATCTGCAATATTGGATGTTGAGAGTTGTGTGTATACTAAATCAGTATGTTTGAGATTTTTTCCCCTGATAATTTTAAATATTTTCCCAAATGTTTCTTTGTGTTTTTGACAGAATGTTACCCAAGAATCCTTTTTCGCCTTTAACAAGTTCTTCCTGTACCTCGCTCTTTCTCTTTTGTAAATTAACTTGTATTGCTCGTTATCAGGGTTTTTCTTTGATCTTTTGTATAGGGCGTTAACTTTGTTTCTCTGAATTTTGAGGGATGATGTGAACCAGGTAACATTAACTTTGTATTCTAATTTTCTTTTTCGCAATGTGGCATTCATTGTTGAGGTTATTATGTGTATTAATTCATTAGTCCATTCGTTTAATTTCTCATAATCATGTGCGCGCCTAAGGGAATCCAGTAGTGTTACTTGATGTGTTTTAAAGTTGTTATTAAAGTTTTTGAAATTCGTGTATTTGGTGTTGTATCTGAAGTCATATTTTTTCTCTGGTTTTAAGTTTAATTTGAATCTAATGTAAACATGGTCGCTTTGTGAATCATTATCATGATCTGCAAACCATGTGTCGACGAAAGGGAGGATCCCTGGGCCACAAAGTGTCAAGTCAGGATTACCGTAAGAATTGTGTATGTTAAATGTGTATTCGTTTGATGGATCATTGATGATTGTTAAATTGCATGTTGCTAGGAGATTTTGAATAACAAGGCCCCTGGCGTCATTTCTAGTGTAATGCATAGATCTTAAGTGAGCATTGAAGTCCCCCCCAATTAAAAATTTATCCAGAGTGTTGAATTTAGCTGTCCATTCTTGAAGATCATTTTCCAGCTCCTCGTGAGATCTCGGTGGGGAGTATTGTGATCCTAAAGTTAAATTTCCTTGATTTGTTGTTAAATTGATGAACACTGAGTTTTGGAATTTCTCTATTAATATACTGTAAAATAGCGGATTTACTACAACTATTGCAGCATTAAGATTTTTAGAGAGGAAGGAGGCCCAGCCTTGTGGGAGATGGGTAATTTTTTGATATTTTATATTAGGGTCTTGCATTAAGATAATGTCGATTTTATTTGTGTCTACATATTTTATCAGATTTTCTATGGCAGCCTCACTCTTATTTAAATTAATTTGCAGGAAGTTAATGGAATTTGTATTATTGTTATCATTAGCATCATTTGAAAGCTGCTGACTTACCTTTTGTGATTGAGTTGGTTGTGAATCAATATGTATAGTCCCTGCCATGATAGTTCGAGTTCATGAAATAGTCCTGAAATTGTTGGTTGAATGGGAGTGGGAAATGCTGATAAAAGTATGGTGGTAGCGAAGGTGGTGGAGTTAGATTGTTGCTGAAATCTGTGTTGGCTGTCCTGCTGACGGATGTTTTGGGCTGATGAGAGTGTGTAGATGTCGTGACTGATGCTTGCGGGCGAGAGATGTAGCTTGATGTTGGTGGCGGGTGAATAGATTGGGCAAGTGGTGATGATGATCCTCTTGTGTTGTTGTAATAGGAGCTTAAGAGTTGGTCTTTCTTTTTCTTGTAGATGAGGCAGGTAGCAGCGAATGCGTAATGTCTATCTTCGTTAATGCTGTGCCTTCTGCAGTTTATACAGGCACTGCGATCTGATGTGCAATTGTCTGTGTGATGAGGTCCTGCACACTTTGCGCATGCCTCAACGTGTGATGAGCAGTTTGACTTTGTATGATTGAATGCTTGGCAGCGTGTGCAGCGTGCGATGTTGATATATTGCCGTACTGCAATTTTGGTATACAGGATGGTGAGCGATCTTTTTGCAATGAGAAAATTGACGAGGGCTTTGTCTCCCTCCAGGAGCCAGTGTTGAGTGTCTTTTGATCTGCTATTAATTGGTTTGAGAATGTTGAGGTCATTGCTGTTTATATCAAGTTCTGTTAACAGTTCTTTCATAAGGTCTTCCTCACTTATGTCTGTGGGCACATTCATAAGCAGTAGTTTTTCCCTTTTGGGGGCTGGATTTATCAGTTCTACTTTTGTGCCGTAGATCTCGGAGTTTCTGAGAAGCTTGACGAAGTTTTCCATGTTTGCTTGATTGTTAAAGTTATAAATTAGGTTATTGTTCTTCGTTTCCTTGATATTTTTTATTTGTGTGTGAAATTCATTGGATTGCGCTGTTTTGCGTAATGCTTTTGAAATATCTGTTTTGTTGGTACCATCGAGGGGATGAACTATTACTCTTAAGTTTTCTCGCTGGTCTCTTGCAGGAAGTGGTGGGAAGTTGGTTTCGTAGGATGATGATTGATTTCTTGCAGGTTGGAGATGTTGACCTTCCAATACAAGTGATGAGGTTGCGTTTGATTCTATAATGTTGGAAATTGAGGATTTCAGGATTTGTTCCGTTGCTTGGATTAGCTGTTGTTGTGTAGAAATTATGAAGGGATCTTGTTTGTTAGATAAAGGGATTGATGGTGGATCTGCCAAAAGTTCTAATGAGGCTGTAAGAGATCTGATAATTTTTTCCAACAAGGAAAGGTGGTTGTTGACTGGTGTTACTTTGACATGTTTGAGAGATTCTGTTTTATATGTCTCAATAAACTTCAGAGGGCTCTTTAGAAATTATATTTCATAAGAAAGCATTAAAAAAAAAAAAAAAAAAAAAATCTCAGGGCGCCGTCGTGACTATTAAAATATTAAAATAAGTATGTCAAAATAAGGCCATGATGTTATAAAACAATCCAGTGCACTAAAAATAAAAGGGCAAAAAGAATGCAAAATAACTAATTAATAATTGAGTTAGGAGCTAACATTCATAGGGCTCAGCAAAAGTCGCTATCAAAGTACTATGACAACTAAAGCCACCACTACCTCCTAACATGTATAATTATAAATATTACAATGAAATGAAATGTGTCTGTACTTTTACTATACTTTTTACTTCTTTATTCAAAGCATAAGGAAGTATTATGAAACCAATTTGCGAAATGGATTTTGTGTATCGCATAGTTCATAAACGAACAGTCATAGAGAGTTGCAAATTTATATTTGGAATTGTTATTTACCAATTTTGTTCTTGACATGAACTCCCGCTTTTGTGTTGTCTACGAATTTCTGCAATTTTTTGTAACGTCTGTGTGTACGTATGTGTGTGTGTGTATCTCGTATAACTCAAAAACAAGTAGACGTAGAACGTTGCAATTTCACATCTAAGTTTGTTACAACAGTTGTGCATCTCTCATTTGGTGTTTCTGTGCGCCTTTCCCTTTTGGAATATCCACGAATATTATATACATGATGACCGAAAATACAAATTTTTTTGCAATTATATATAACTTTCCGTCATACAGATTTTAACAGAAATTAATATTAGCGTGAATATTGGGGATCAGGTCGATTTCCCGACACTCAGTTTCCCGACAAGTCAGTTTCCCGACGCCACTTTCCCGACAGGTACGGTTTCCCGACAGCTCACTTTCCCGACAGGTACGGTTTCCCGACAGCTCACTTTCCCGACAGGTACGGTTTCCCGACAACTCACTTTCCCGACAGGTACAGTTTCCCGACAACTCACTTTCCCGACAGGTACGTTTTCCCGACAACTCACTTTCCCGACAGGTACGTTTTCCCGACAACTCACTTTCCCGACAGGTACAGTTTCCCGACAACTCACTTTCCCGACAGGTACGTTTTCCCGACAGCTCACTTTCCCGACAGGTACGGTTTCCCGACAGCTCACTTTCCCGACAGGTACGGTTTCCCGACAACTCACTTTCCCGACAGGTACGTTTTCCCGACAACTCACTTTCCCGACAGGTACGTTTTCCCGACAGCTCACTTTCCCGACAACTCACTTTCCCGACAGCTCACTTTCCCGACAGATTCGTTTTCCAGAGAGTTTTCTCTCCCGACTGCTTCTTCCTGACAGCTTACTTTCCTGACAACTCATTTGCCGGAAACTCACTTTTTCATTATTTTATTTTATTTTTTTACTCTTTTCAACTATGAATTCTACTACAATGTAATATATATTAGTGTATTGAGAAACTTTAGTCTGTAGTATGCGTGTGTGTGAGTGTGTTTGTATCTCACATAAGTCAAAAACGGTTGGACGTAGAACGTTGCAAATTGGTATATAGGTTTGTTATAGCATCTAGTTGTGCACCTCTCTTTTTGGTCTTTCTGTGATTATCCGTTTTGGAGATATTTACGAAAATTATATTTATAATGGAAAATATACAAAGGTTTTGGCCATTAAGGTCATTGTGCCTAAATGCGACGTGATTTTTGGTAAGTTTATCGCATTTAGGAAACTTATGACATTTTAGTAAACAAATAATAATGAAAAGAAAGAAAAAATGGTTGAATATTATACTCATAGTTCTAAACTGGTGTTTTGTGTCATTTTTTTTCAAGAAATTAAAAAAATATCAGTAATTTATGAAAATATATACCAGCGTCGCATTTAGGAAATTTTTGTCGCATTTAAGGTACTATATCCTAAATGCGATGTTCAAACTCCCTAAATGCGATAATGCATTTAATGCATGGGAGTTACTTTAATGTTATTAACACTTTCCAAAGAAGGTTGAAAACTGTTATTAACACTTTCCATCAAGGTTGAAAAGTGTTTATGACTTCGGTTTGTCTGTCTGTCCGTCTGTCTGTCTGTCAGTCCGTCCGTCTGTCTGTCCGTGCTCTAACTCCCGTAAATATTTATGGAATTTCTTGAAACTGATATATGTTATTCAAGATTACTATTGGACGTTCCCTACTGAAAATGGAGTTCATACCTCTACTAGTTTGTGTACAGGGATACCCGAAAGTATTTCAAAGCATTGTGTTCTATTAGAGGTATTTCTACAAACCATATTTTCTTACCTTTACTGTAGACATATCTTAATGAAATTGAAATATGTTATTAAAGTTTACTATAGGATGTTTTCTGTATAAAATGGAGGAAATATCACCATCGGTTTATGTACAGGGACACTCAAAAGTATTCCAAAGCATTGCGTTCTATAAGAGATATTTCTATAAATCAAATTTTAATAACTTTACTTTCCACGAAGTTTTTGGAAATTTAAATATGGTATTTATATGCACAAAAGAATGCTTTGCACAGAATATAGCATGATTAGCATTAGATTTACAGGGTGACACAAAAATATCCAGTTACATTAACAGCTATTAAAAAAATGGCTAGAATTGTACTTTCGTTTACGTTAAGCGTTTTTAACACAATCTAACATTTTTTAAGGGTGAATATGATACCTCTACTGGTTTGTGTACAGGGACACCCGAAAGTATTTCAAAGCATAGTGTTCTATGAGAGGTATTTCTATAAACCGTATTTTCATACCTTTACTGTAGACATATTTTAATGAAATTGAAATATGTTATTCAAGATCACTATTGGGCGTTCCCTATTGAAAATGGAGTTTATACCTCTACTGGTTTGTGCACAGGACACCCAAAAGCATTCGAAAGCATTGTGTTCTATGAGAGGTATTTCTATAAACCAAATTTTATACCTTTACTGTAGACATATCTTAATGAAATTGAAATATGTTATTCAAATTCCCTATTGGATGTTTCTTGTATAAAATGGAGGAAATACCACCACCGATTTATATACAGGGACACTCAAAAGTATTCCAAAGCATTGGTTTCTATTAGAGATATTTCTATAAATCAAATTTTAATCACTTTACTTTCCATGAAGTTTTTGGAAATTTAAATATGGTATTTATATGCACAAAAGAATGCTTTGCACAAAATATAGCATGATTAGCATTAGATTTACAGGGTGGCACAAAAATATCCAGTTACATTAAGAGCTATTAAAACAAATGGCTAGAATTGTACTTTCGTTTACGTTAAGCGTTTTTAACACATTCTAACATTTTTTAAGGGTGAATATGATTTCAGTTTTGTGTATCTGCCTGTCCGCCTGTTTGTCTGCGTGTCTGTCTTTCCGAGCTCTAAATCTCATAAATATTTATGGAATTTCTTCAAAGTGATGTATGTTATTCAAGTTCACTATCGGATGTTCTCTGTTTAAAATGGAGTTTATACCTATACTGGTTTGTGTACACGGACACCCGGAAGCATTTCAAAGCATTGTGTTCTATGAGAGGTATTTCTATTGGTTTTACTGTAGACATATCTCAATTAAATTGAAATATGTTATTCAAGTTCACTACTGGATGTTTCCTGTATAAAATGGCGGAAATACAACCACCGATTTATGTACAGGAACAGTTAAAAGTATTCCAAAGCATTGCGTTCTATGAGAGATATTTCTATAAATCAAATTTTAATCAATTTCTCGAAACTGATATATTTTATTGATGTTCACTATTGGATGTTCCATATTAGAAATGGAGTGAATATCTCTTCTGGTTTGTGTACAGGGACACCCAAAAGCATTCGAAAGCATTGTGTTTTATGAGTGTTATTTTTATAAACATTATCCCTATAGAATGTTCCCCATTCAAAACGACATTAACAGGTCCTGTACAACTAATTTGTTTACAGGGACAACAACAACAAAAAAAAAATGCCAATGCATTACGGTTTAGGACAGAATTTTTTGAAAGTTAAGTCTTTTTACTGCAAAAATCATAAGAATATTGAAATGTATTGTTAATATTCTAAAATAATGTTTTGTATAGAATATGGTATGATTAACTTTCTGATTTAAAGGGCTACACTAAAATATTCAGAGAGATCAAAAGCTGTAATTATAATATAATAGCTGCATTTTATTTTGCATTAAGCATTTTTAACTCTTTCCAAAATGCCTAAGAGTAATTTTAAAATCAATTAGTCTATCTGTATATTTTTCCGTCCTTCTGTCTGTTGTGTGATAACGTTGTAAAGTTTGCGTTGACGCAAACTCCATCTTAACTTAATTAGATCACTAAATGGATAAGTAAGAGAACACAAGACTTGAATTAACAATAACTAAAGTTTATTTGAGCAGATTAATGGGGAGGGTGGCCTGGAAATTAAACTACCTCAGTCAGTGTATTACTCAATCAAAATATATATATCAACAATTAAATTAGATTATCTTAAATATATCACCCCAGCAAGCAATTGAAGGTGTAGCGACGGTTGCACTCGTAACTCCACTGCTGCGACTTCAATTTCGATCAGAGGATTCCCTACAGATCGAAATTAACTTTCACGAGCGCTAGCAAGTACTCGTACTAACACTCATCATGACTTATTCCTCACTCCTCTAAATTTCTACTACTCAATATTCGCCAAAGTAAGACTTTCAACAATCCACTATAATACTCCAATATCCACACTATAATATGCTCCGACATCCACTATAATATCCTCCAACATCCACTATAATATCCTCCAACATCCACTCCCATCTACTAAAACAATGGCCATTTTATACTTCTTCCTACATCCTCCTCTCTCTTTATTTCAATCCGTCCTTTTAAAATCACTTCTAATTTATCTAACATTCAAAATCTAAGTCTTTCATTGCAGCACCCTGCCGACACAAAGCTAACTCGACCTCAACTTTCGCCGAGTCACTGGCGACGAAGCGATTTTAACCGTCCCCACTTTCAACTTTGCTGGATCCAGCTTAATTAAAAGAACTGTGGTGACGTTCTGATGTCTCAACCTCACAACGTAGGCAAAGAATATTAAAAGTTATTCGATACAACAATTACGTACAGTTGGAAGGTGTTACTAACCGATGGGTACTGCATGATTTTCTTTCTTGTTTAAGTCTTAACGTGTTTTCAATTTCTGTATCTATGTGCCCGAATCTCCATTTGTCTATCTGTCCGTGTACCGCACTTAGCGTCCGGAAATATTTTCTGAATTTTTAAAAATATATATATGTTGTTCATATTCACTATTGAATGTTCCCAAGTAAAAAGGGCATTAATAGGTACTGTACAACATGTTTATGTACACGAACGCGCAAAAAATGCCAATGCGTTGCATTTTAGGACAAACATTTTATAATTTACATTTAAAGAACTTTCATACTGTACTTTCAACTGTAAAATCATAAAGAAATTGGCATTTATTGTTAATTTGCTAAAATAATGTTTTGTATAAAATATGATTTTGTTAACCTTCAAATTTACAGGGCTACACTGAAATTTTCAGATAGATTAAGGACTGGAATTACAATCGAAGGGCGACGGTTTCTTTTGTGTAAGCATTTTTAACACTTTCAAACAGTGTTTAAGAATGATTAGGAATTCAATTAGTCTGTCTGTATGCCTTTCAGAACTACTGTTTGTTTGTTGTGTGATAACGTAGGTACAGAACTTTCAAAGTTATAAGATACAACAGTTACGTGCAGTTGGAAAGTGTTAATAATCATTGCGCAATGCATGATTTTTCGTTCTTTTTTTATAGTTTATAAAATACTTAATACCACATAACTATTTAAAGATAAAATGTTGTGTAACTCTATGTGCAACTCTGCCTTTAACAGTGTGTGTAACTCTTCCTTTTTATTAACAGTGTGTGAAACTTTGTGTGTAAATCTGCTGTTTGTTAACAGTGTGTAACTCTTCTTTTCTTTTTTAACAGTGTGTGTGTAATTCTGTGTGTATTGCTGAACTTTTCTAACAGTGTACGTAACGCTATGTGATGCTGACACTGTGTGTGCAACCCTGTATGCAATTAACAGTGTGTGTGTAGCTCTTCTTTCTTAATAACAGTGTGTGTAACTCCATGTGTAATTTTGTTTTTTATTAACTGTTTTTTTTTTTTAACATTGTGTGTGTAACACTGTGTGTATCGCTGATTTTTAGCAAACAACGTGTGTAATTTTACTTATGTGTAACTAACAGTGTCTGTAACCCTGTACGTAATTAAAAGTGTGTGCAACTCTGCCATCTTATTAACTCTGTGTATGTAACTCTGTGTGTAACTCTTTATTAACAGTGCCTTTTTATTAACAGTTCATGTAACTCTGTATATAATCCTGTCTTTTTATTAGCAGTGTGTGTAATTCAATGTTCAATTCTTTTTTTTTTTTTTTTTTTTTTGAACAATGTGTGTAATTTTGCGTGTATCACTGATTTTTTGCTGTGTATAATTCCGCCTTTTTATTAACAGTGTGTCTAACTCCGTATGCAAATCTCTTTTTTTTTTTTTTTTTTTTTTTGACAATGTGTGTAACGCTAATTTTTTGTTAACAGCGTGTGTGTAACTCTGCATTTTTATTAACAGTTTGTGTGTAATTGTGTGTGTAACTCTGCATTTTTATTAACAGTTTGTGTGTAATTGTGTGTGTAACTTTGCCTTTTTATAACAGAGTGTGTAACTCCGTGTTTAACTCTTCTTTTCTGAGTAGTGTATGTGTAACTCTGATTCCATGAATATTTACGGGAGATAGAGCACGGACAGACAGACAGACAAACCTAAGTCATTAACACTTTTCTACTTTATTGGAAAGTGTTAAAATCATTTAGAAAGTGATAAAAACGCTTATTGTAAACGAAAATGCAATTCAAGCAATTTTCCAACAATACCTCTTAATGTAACTGAATATTTTTGTGTGGCCTTGTAAATATAATGCTAATAATATTGTATTTTATGGAAGGCATTCTTTTGTGCATATGAATAATATATATATATATATATATATATATATATATATATATATATATATATATATATATTTACGACTTGTGCAAAGTAAAATCATTAAAATTTGGTGCTTATGGAAATACCTTCCATAGAACGCAATGCTTTTAAATACTTTCGGATGTCCCTGTATACAAACCAGTGATGGTTTTTACTTCAATTTACATGGGGAACATCCAGCAGTGGACTTAAATGATATATTTCAATTTCTTTAAAATTTGTTTAAAGTAAACGTATCAAAATACGGTTTATAGAAATATCTATCATGGAACACAGTGCTTTGGAAAATTTTGGGTGTCCCTGTAGACAAATCAGAAGAGGAATTCCCTCCATTTTCAATAGGTAACATCCGATAGTGAACTTGAATACGATATATCAGCTTCAAGAAATTCCATGAAAATTTACAGGAGTTCGACTGCGGACAGACAGACAAACCGAAGTCATTGACACTTTTCAACCTTGCTGGAAAGTGTTAAAAAAAAGAACGAAAAATCATGCAGTACGCACTGGTTATGAATATTCTCCAATTGTACGTGCTTGTTGTATCGTATAACTTTCAATATTCTTTGCCTGCATTATCAAACAAAGGAGAGAAGCACAGAAAAATATACAAATTGACTAATTCAATTTAAAACCGCCCTCAGACATCGTTGGAGAACGTTAAAAAGGCTTAATGCAAAAGAAAATCCAGCCGTTAGATTATAATTGCTTCCCTTAATGTATTTGAATATTTTAGTGTAGTCCTTTAAATCTGAAGGTTGATCATATCATATTCTATACAAAACATTATTTTAGAATATTAAAATACATTTAAATTTATTTATAATTTTTACAGTAGAAAGTTATTTAGATGTGATTTATAAAAATGTCTGTCCTAAAACGCAAAGCATTGGAAGTTCCCTGTACACAAACACGTTGTGTAGGACATATTAATGGCATTTTAAATAGGAAACATTCCATAGTGAACTTTAATAACATATATTAATTTTTCAAAATTCTGAAAATATTTAAGAACTCTTGGGACGAGAGCCAGATAGAAAGGCAGACAATCGGACAGAAAGATAACCAAATTAAAATCATATTCGCGCTTAAAAATTGTTAGAAAGTGTTAAAAATGTTTATTGTAAAAGAAAATGCAATTACAGCAAATTTTTGTTAATAGCTCATAATGTAACTTAATATTTTTATGTGGCCCTGTAAGATTAATACTAATCATACTGTATTTATAAAAAGCATTCCTTTTTGCATATGAATAACATATTGCAATTGCATTAAGATTTGTGCAAAGTAAAATTATTAAAATTTGGTTTGCAGAAATACCTCTCATACAACGCATTACTTGCAAGTCTCCCTGTACACAAAACAGTGGTAATATTTTCTCCATTTCACATAGGAAACATCCGATAGCGAACTTGAATAACATATTTCAATTTCATTAAGATTTGTGTAAAGTATCGGTATTAAAATATGGTTTATAGAAATGCCTCTCATAGAAAAAAAATAGTTTGCAGTACTTTCCGATGCCCCTGTACACAAACCAGTAGAGGTATTCACTCCATTTTTAATAGGAGACATCCGATAGTGAACCTGAAAAACATATATTAGTTTCAAGATATTCCATAAATATTTACCGGAGTTAGAGCGCCGAAAGACAGACAGATAGGCAGACAAACAGGTACACAAATTAAAATTATATTCACACTTAAAAATTGTTAGAAAATTTTAAAAACACTTAATGTAAATGAAAGTGCAATTCCAGCAAACTTTTCTTAATAGCTCTTTATGTATCTGAATATTTTTTTGTTGCTCTGTAAAACTAATACTAAACATACTATATTCTATAGAAAGCAGTCTTTTGTGCATATGAATAACACATTTCAGTTTCATTAAGCTTTGTGGAAAGTAAAGTTATCAAAATTTGGTTTATAGAAATACTTCTCATATAACGCAATGCTTTGGTATGCTTTCAAGTGTCTCTGTGCCCAAACCAGTGGTGGTATTTACTCCATTTAATATATAAAACATCCGATAGTGAACTTGAATGACATTTCTCAATTTCATTAAGGTTTGTGTACAGTAAAGGTATTAAAATATGGTTTATAGAAATATCTCTCATAGAACACAATGTTTGTAAAAGGTTTGGGTGCCTCTGTACACAAACCAGTAGAGATATTAACTCCTTTTTCAATAGGGAACATCCGATAGTGATGTTAAATAACATATATCAGTTTCAAGAAATTACATAAATATTTACTGGAGCTAGAGCGCGGACAGACGATACTTAAATTGAAATTATATTCACACATGAAAATTGTTAGACAATGTTAAAAACGCTTAATGTAAACGAAATTGAAATTATAGCAAATTTTTATGAACAGCTCTTAATGTAACTGAATATTTTTGTGTGGCCCTGTAAATCTAATGCTAATCATGCTATATTCTATGCAAAGCATTCTTTTGTGCATATGAATAACATATTTCAATTTCATTAAACTTTGTGGAAAGTAAAGTTATTAAAATTTAGTTTATAGAAATACCTCTCATAGAACGCAATGCTTTGGAGTACTTACGAGTGTCCCTGTGTACAAACTAGTGGTGGTATTTATTCCATTTTATATATGAAACATCCGATAGTGAACTTGAATAACATGATTCAATTTCACTAAGATTTGTATACAGTTAAGGTATTAAATATGGCTTACAGCAATACCTCTCATAGAACACAGTGCTTTGGAATACTTTCGGGTGTCCCTACAGGAGTTAGTGCGTGGACAGACAGACAGACAGACAGACAGACGGACAGAGGGACAGACAAGCCTAAGTCACTTTTAAACCTTGTTGGAAAGTGTTAAAAAGGAAAAAATGCTTAAACTTCCCTTAATATATCAACTGTAAATTTCGCCGCATTTAAGGGATAAAATTTGTCGCATTTAGGAAAATGGTGTAAACAGACCCTTAAATGCGATAAAAATTTTAAACCCCTCTTTTAAAAAAAAAAATGTAGTATTTTTTTTAATTTTTTTCTGGTAGGTATAAAGGGTATTCAAGCACATGACGTAACAGTGGTTATTTGACCTTGAAAAATAAAAGGATAAAATTACAGTTACTATTTGAAAATTTTTCATCGCAATTAGGAAAAGACGTCGGAAAGCCATAATGGACAATGTTTACTGCAAAAGAAAATTCTACTAGAAAAAACCTTTAAAATTTAATGAAAAGTTTCGCGAGCTGTTCTTGAAATGTGTATGTTCCATTATGATTTATAAGTTTGTGATTTAAGCATTTAGATTTCAGTAGAAGAACTTTGTCGCATTTATGGGTTATCGCATTTAGGCACAATGACCTTATATATGACTTACCAACATAGAGATTTCAAAATAAGCTAATGATAGAGCCAGTAATGCCCGTAATGATATTATTATGAAAGTTGTCGACACGTATGCGTGTAGAAAGTAATTTGTAAAGACATAAGCAGGTTCTAGTCGACGAATGCTTTTTATTTTTAATAGTTTTGTGACTCATTTATAGAACTTTCGAAGAATTTAGTTCTGTGCAATAAACCAATTGATTTTTCCAGAATATTCCAGAACTCTCTTATTATTGCTGTTAGAGCTTCCAAACTTCGGCAAACCTAAACTACAAGTTTTCGTCAAATTTCTTCGTCAACTCGCTAAATTCGATGCCAAGACCAAAAATCTACGCTGGATACTAATTTGCAATATGGCGAGATTAGCCATAAAATTTTGCGGCAGATTTGTTTTAGGATAGCCAGAAACCGTTTCTCTATTTTAACTGAGTTATTTTTTATTTTTTTTTTATTTATTTATTTATTTATTTATTTTTTTTTTTTTTGGTAAAGTTTATCTTTTCTTGATACTAATTTTTGCCAGAGAACAAAACTGGGCCGTCTATACTCGAACGATTTTCGTTGAACTCCAAGTTGCGCATTTGCTAGTGAGAGATTCTGTAACAAGCCGTGAAGTACTATTCCTGAAAAAACTACTATATTTGTCTCGGTGGTATATGTAACCGTATTATCGTGCCTTTTTTGATTGGAGTAGCAGTTTTTTTTCTTGTTTTGTTTTTATTTTAAAGAATGTTCGTGGACTGGAACCTGCCACCTGCCTGTTAATTTATGAATCAGTTACCTCACACAAAACTGTGAATGTTTTCATAAAATATGTATATTCCTATTATAAGGAAGTCATGTAGTGGCTACATCAGAATTTTTTCTACTGCATTACCGTTTTATTGTCAATAAATATAACAATAAAATAAAATAAAATAAAATAAAATAAAAAGATTTCGCCTTCAAATGAATGTGTTAAATAAAAAATAAATAGCGTAACAGCCGTTGCTAAGATTCGCAGACGATTACAATGGAAAAATAAATTTATGAAAAATTAAACATAGAAGCCAACATTTAAAATCGAAAAAATAAATAAATAAATAAATAAATTTAAAAAAATTCTTATTTGAAATTCGAAAAAATCTCGATAAGATGCACACCTGCAGGGTCCCAAGTACCCACATGCCAAGTTTTGTAGCTCTGCGATCGGTAGTGTGAGTACCAGAGCGCAAGTTAATTTTAATATACATATATTTTTTAACTTGTTACCAAAAGCAAAACCGCTTTCTAGTAATCTATTTTTTCTTAAAGCAATAATCTCATCGTCCTTAAAATAAATAAATAAATCTCATAAAAAAACATTACTATTGTAAAAGTCACCCCGCCCAGCAAAAACTCTTATCTTTCTTAAGCAGCCAGAAAAAGGATTGATATCAAATTTCGCCGACGCTATTGAATCCCGGGTACTCAATGCCTAGCTTAATGAAGATCTGCCAATAACACTGCATGTATCATTCTAATAAATCCTAATCTCTTTCAACATTCTGTGTTATCTGTTTTAGTTTTTTCGCTGCATTATAAAGTTATAATTTAAAGTATTTTTACGGCGGGGTGCGTAATAATATTTTAATCTTTACTAACTAAATTTTTTATTAATTAAAAATTCTACATAGAGGACGCACCCCGCGTTAAAAATACTTTAAATTATAACTTTATAATGAAAAAAAAAAAAAGTTGGTTTTAAAAATAAAATATTACTTTTTTTAGAACAACGTTTAGCATCATGACATAAGCGACATTAGCACTTACCATTGTGTATAAAATTTTTAAAGTGATAATGACGTCAATTTTTGTGAGATGCATAATTTAACATTTTATAATCATTTAACGTTCACGTTGAATTAAATGTATATATATATATTTTTTTTTTATATCGAAAAAAAATGAACTCGTTTTTTTTTTTTTTTTCAGCAATTACATTATAGCTAATATTTTAGTGGCTATTTTATTGCTATTAAGAGTTTATTATTTTCATATTATAATTAAATAAAAGAAAACTATTCAAAAATTTGAAAATCTGACTTCGACTCAGTTGTCTCCGGGTTTTGAGCTACTGTGAAAGTTCCGAATGTCTAGGTAGTAGGAAAGTTAGTTAAAAATAGATTGCAAGATTTGTACCGGACAAACAAACAAACAAGAATGGAAGTTAATAAAAACATGGAAATAATAAATCACACATTCAGCACCATTTTTCTGAACAAATAAATAATTAAATAAAAATAAAACACCTTTCAAATTTTCATATTTGACTACGAAAATCTCTTAATTTCATTGCATTCAGAAATATGTTACAAAAGTACCCACTTTTGATTCAAATACGGAAAGTAATGTTTCTTTTTTACTTTAGAAAAACTCATTTTGATGTGTCAGACATATATTAAAGAGTGGAAGTTTTGTTTTAAAAAGCAAGAAATTGGAAGAGTAATATTTTTATTTATTTATTAGGACTGAGGGCCTATTAGTCTCAGACAGGGATTTTTGCGTTGTCGTTTTCGATAGTTGGACATTTGTCGAAATCTAAAATTTATCGAAAATATAATTGAATAATTTGAAAGCGATGTTATAATTGGGAAGAAAAAAAAACTAATAGTCCTCCGCCCTAAACTAAATTCTGCTTTTGCCAGAATTTCATCAAAATCTTTTTTTTTTTTTTTTTTTTTTTTGAAAGAAAAAGAAAAGAAAATTAACAATCCGCGATTGTAATGAAATGCTCGCCCTCTGGTGGGCTAAGGTGAAATTATCACACCACTGCATATCCTCATATTATGCAATCGACTTTCCATGATGAAATGGCGGAGAAAGAATAATAATTACACGTGGCTGTTATATTTACTAACAACTGCAGTGTTCAGAGAGCGCCATCTATCGATCATTACAAACGCAGATAATCAGTATCGTTACAAGAAATATCGAAAACGTTTTTTTTTAATAATTTTGAAGTAGGAAATAAATAGTGCGCGTGCAATAATATGAAATAAAAATAAATAAAAATATGAATTTAATGATTTGATTTTTATATAAAACACGATCGCGTGCTATCTTAAAAAGTAGATGTAAAATTTAAAGTTTAATTTTCTTGGCAACAATTATAAATTTAAATAATTTAATGAAAGTTTAGGAGTTAGAATTTCTAATTTTTTTTTTTTTAAATCGGGCCAAGCTTGATTTTATTTATTTATTTATTTATTTTTTAAATACATGTTGCACATCATAAAATTTTATTCATATAACTTTAACAAAAGACGTGAATTTTTTATAAAAATAAACTTTTTTTTTTTTTGTCATTCTGCTAACAATCACAGTGATATAGTGACTTGATAATTCTATTCATAAGTAAATATGTCTTTAAAATGGTATTTAAAATTTCAATTTTAAAATTATTCTTTTCAATTTTGAATTTGTCTAGGTACATGCATGTGTGTGAAAAATAGTTAATTTTGAAATTTTTGATTATATATTACTTGGTATATTTTCCGTAATAATTTAGTAATATTTTTCATTTTATGGTCGCATTTCCATATGCAATTTTCATTTAACATGGTGATATATGGTTTATTTTGTAAGGAAATGAAAGGAAGACAATTTTTTTTATTTATTTTTTGCATTTTGAATAAAAAAGTAAAGCATTATTTAAAATTCATTTTAAATAATAATCAAATAGAATTACGTATTCAGAATTATTTTTATTATTTTTTTAATCAGTCTTATTTCTTATTAAAAAAAATCTGTTAACTAGCGAAATACCGAGAAATGTCATTGGAGAAAGTCAGCTGTTGGGAAAGTGAGCTGTGGGGAAACCGTACCTGTCGGGAAAGTGTGTTGTCGGGAAAACGTACCTGTCGGGAAAGTGAGCTGTCGGGAAAGTGAGTTGTCGGGAAAACGTACCTGTCGGGAAAGTGGGTTGTCGGGAAAACGTACCTGTCGGGAAAACGTACCTGTCGGGAAAGTGAGTTGTCGGGTAACCGTACCTGTCGGGAAAGTGAGCTGTCGGGAAAACGTACCTGTCGGGAAACTGAGTTGTCGGGAATGTGAGCTGTCGGGAAAGTGGCGTCGGGAAACTGAGTTGTCGGGAAACTGAGTGTCGGGAAATCGTACCAGACCCGAATATTGATAGTTACAAAATTTGTTGATATTCTTGCACGTAGAAAGTAATTCATAAAGACTTATAGGTTCTAGATGAATGCATTTTATTTAATGAATATTCTGGAAACAGCCGAATAAAAGTCAATAATCAATGATTATTCTTGAAGCAATCGAATAAACCACTTTTTGTACTTATGAACAGCCTACTCCACAGAACAGGAACTTTACTAATTCAGAATAATGACCAAATGCTTAAAGTTTTTAGAGGTGTACGCTCAGTTTGCAGTCCAAACACAAACTGAACTCATCCAGTCTTCCTAGTGATTTATAGAATTTTCGAGATAGTTCTACTCTAGAAACTAATAAATTAACCTGGAAAATTTTACAAGTCGGTTTCTGTTGAAGTTAGATCTTCTAAACTTTGGCTACCCTAAATTACAACTTTTCGCCAAAATTGGGTGCCAAATTGCCAAATCTTTCGCCAAGTCACAAAATTTGCCGCTAATGCCCATTTCCGTGGAAGTGAAGAAATCTCCATCTATCTCCTTTTTAACTGTAATACCGTGTATAAAGGCCCCATTTTTGCAAATTCTTATGTAAAATAACCTCCAGTATACGATTATGACGCCCTATCACCCACCATTATTTGTGGACGCTCTCCTATTTTTATCATTTTCCGGTATTTTAATGGCTATAAATTTGATTTGAAAGAGGTGAAAGGATTGTTTCAACTGTTAAATGTCTTTTGAGGGGCTACAGAAATGAGAAATTCTAAAACATGAACATTTGCCGCAAGGGGAAAATTTAGGGGGAGGAGGGGGATTTGCCACTGAAATTACAAATTACATTTTTTATATTTTATTAATCAATTATTACTATTATTTATTATAAATTGTATTTTATTTTATTTTTTTTTTCAAAGTATTAAAATAATTTTTTTCTATTCTCCAAATCAAACTTATGGCCATAAAACTACCAAACAGTAACAGTAAGGATGGCGTCCCGAGAAAACGGTGGGTGATTGGGCAAAATGGGGGGTCATATTCGGATTCAGGAGATCATTTTACATGAGAATCAGCAGGAATGGTATAAGGGCTCGATTTTTTTTTTTTTTTTTTGCAGTGCAGTGTATTTAAACAGCTAACGGTTAGTTCGCACTTGATGGATATGAATAGTTTTTAGATACTTGTTCATATCTATTAATTTGTGCATCTTAATTATATTAAAAACTTAAATATTTGTCTGTTTATTTCTCTGCAGTATAGTTGATGTAACGACTATATATTCAAAATATCATTTTAAATTCTCTCAAAATGATGATATTTTTAGTTTTAAAAGTAATTGAATATGAAATTTACATTCACTTGTTTTAGTATTGTCATTTATAAATACCATTAATTTAAGAGAGAGGGAAAAAAAAAAGAAACTATCATTAAACCAGTAAAAATAAATAAATAAATAAAAATAATAATTGTAGCTTAATTTAAATGTTTTTCTATAATATGCTTTTCTTCTTTTTTTCCATCTAAAATAATGCTTTGATTCACAACTTCAATCTTTTCTTTTTTCAAGAAATGTTAAAAAGATATAAAACATATACGTTAAAATAAAAATCGGCTGGTTGTAGCTCTACTTGTGCTTGTACATTTTTACGCCTGGCGAAGTGTCATGCTGAGTTTTTCGACACAAAACACATATTGCGATTCTGTTTTGTTTTGCTAACTCTGTTTTTCATAACAAGCATATAATGTATAAAGTTTGTTAAATTCCGTCCTGGAGATGCTGAGATATAGCTATAAGAAAACGTGGCATAAAAGTGCTGCAAGTCGAGCGATATATATCAAAAACTAGACATCACCAGTTTATGTCAGAATTCAACTGCACACTAGGTTTCATGGGATTCCGAACATGCAGTTCATAAATTAGCTACAGTATTTGTGTCCCATACAGACACACACACACACACACACACAACCGTTAAATATAATCATAATACATTTCAAAATCTGTAAATTTATCAAAAATCTGAATTAAATTCAATATTTACTTCTTATGAATGCAGTTGAAAATAAAATGGCCATAAAAACTTTGTAAAATTTCCTTTGAAATTTTAATTTCTGGTTGGAGGTGTGTGTGTGCGTGTGGAGGGGGGGCGCCAAAATTTCTCCTTGCCCCAGGTGAAAAAAATCCTAGTTTCGGCCCTACTGTCATGAATTCTAATTGTACACCTTCAACTTAGGCCTTGACACGAGCTCCCTTTTTAGAGATATCTACTATTGACGACTGTATGTACAGTTTATAACAAAAGTGTCCGAACACTAAGCAAAAATTCCTACATAAAAAAAATACACTTCATACGGTTTTGTTAAATAAATCCTTGTCGAATCCTATTCTTAGTCAGTGTAAGAACATGATTCGATAAGGATTTATTTAACAAAACAGTATTAACTGTACTTTTTTTACATAGGAATTTTTGCTAGTGTTCGAACCCTTTTATTACCGACTGTACATATGAGTGCATCTTATATAACTCAAAACCGATTGAATGTAGAACACTGAAAATTGGTATATAGGTTTGTTATAGCATCTAATTCTACACCTCCCTTTTCGGTCTTTCTGTGACTTTCTGTTTTGAAGATATTTAGGAAAATTATATTTATAATGACCAGACAAACAAAGCTTTTGGTCATTATATATGATTTACCGTCATAGTAATTTCAAAAGAAGCTATTGATAGAAACCATAATGATATTGTTATAAAGTTGTCGATATTTCTGCATGTAGAAAGTAATTCGTAAAGACATAAGCAGGTTCTAGTCGACTAATGCATGATATTATATAATGAATATTCAGGAAACAGTTGAATAAAACTTTTATTGCAAAAATCAATGATCAACTAATATTCTCAAAACAATCCAATGAAACAGTCATATGTGCTACACATATCAAGTAAACAGGGTTAAATTTTTAAATACACTACAGAGCAGGAATTTCGCTGATTCAGGAACAAGTAATTCAGCATACATAATTCGAAGTCTGAATAGAATTTGAATTTATCGAATGTCGTGTCAGTGGTTTACAGAATTTTTGGAGTAGTTATGTGTTAGAAACCAATTATCATTCCAGAAAATTCCAGATCTCGACTCCTATTGAAGTTAGAAATTCTAAACTTTGGAATACATAAACTACCACTTTTCGCCACATTTGGATGCCAAATTGCCTAATTTCAAGTTAAGTCAACACCCAACTTCGGGAAAATGAAAAAACTGGCATCTGTTTTAACTTTTACTGTAATACCATACAGAAAGTAGCACGTAAAGAAATAGGCAAGTCCTAGTCTACAATCATCAATAATGACTCTTCTCATTTTATAGCTCATTAGTGATTTAAAGAACTTATGGGGAAGTTCATCATGCACTAGAAACCAATAAATCATTCCAGAAAATTCCAGAGCTCTGTTTTTTTTAAGTTAGAGCTTTCAAACTTTGGCATCCCTAAACCACAAATTTTCTCCAAATTTGGTCGCTAAGACGCTAAATTTGCCGCGAAATCGCCAAAATCGATGCCAAGAACAAAATTTACATTGGTGACAAACTTAGCAATTTCGTGAGATTAACAGCCAAATTTGGCAGAAAATATAATTTCAGGGAAGCCAGAATTAGTAAACCCTTTCTCAATTTTAACAGAGTTGCTTCACCTTGTTTTCATCTTCCTCTTCATCTCCTCCTGCAATTAGGTGGCACCACTGTATGTCAATACCAGCTTTTGATTTGTGGTCATTACAGCATTACGACCACAAATCAAAAGCTGGTATCGACATACAGTGGCGCCACCTAATTGCAGGAGGAGATAAAGAGGAAGATGAAAACAAGGTGAAGCATCACTTTCCACTTAGCAACAGCACTGACGACACAGAGGGTTCTCCTGTGAAAGCCGCTTTGCAAGCATGATGAAGCAATAGGTAAGGTTTTATGTATTGATAATTTTAATTAAAAATGCTTCATTTTTACAAATTTAATTAGAGCAGTTTCTAGTCTACAATCACCAATAATGATTCTTCTCTTTTTATAGTCTCACAAGTGATTATAGAACTTTCGAGACAGTTAGTTCTGCCTAGAAACCAATGAATCATTATGAAAACTTTGTTCTTATTGATGTTAGAGCTTCCAAACTTTAGCATCCGTAAATACAAATGTTCACCAAATTTGGTTGATAAGTCACCAGATTTAATGCCAAATTGTCAAAATTGTGCTAAGACCAAAATCTATGTTGGCTACAAATTTGATGATTTAGAGAGATTAGTGACCAAATTTTGCAGAAAATAGTAGTTCAGCGTTGCCAGAATCAGTAAATACTTTCTCAGTTTTAATGAAATTAATTGTTTTGATATAATGTATAGTTTCTCGCTACTAATTTTCATTAAAGAGAACAAAAATAAACCATCTATTCTCAGGTGAATTACACTGAACTCTAAACTGTACATTTGCTAGCGAGAGATTCTGTAATAAGCTAGTGAAATACTATTTCTGAACAAGTGATATTTGTTTTCTGCGTTGTATATAATCCTATTATCATGACTTTTGTGTTTGGAACAATAATTTTCTTGGCTTGTTTTTAGGAATGATTATTAGACTGGAATCTTTCTGTTTATTTACGAACCAGTTACCTCACACAAAAATGTCAATGTTTTTGTACCAATATATATATTTCAATGAGTGTATAAAGAAGTCATGTGGAGTCCACATCAGATTTATTTTATTTTTTACGAAGGAGGACCCTTTGAAACATTTTGCGAGAGGGTCTCTAAGTTGTTAATGCCACTTACTGGGCAACATCCAAGTTCTCCTTGTTTGAAAAAATTTTCTTCAGTTTGAGTTGGCAAAGATATGCTTTTGAGTTTTTTAGACAAAAATATGGGATGTACAATTAATGCAGATCGATAAAGCAAAATTTGACAAAAAGTGAAAATACTATCAAGAATTGAAGGTGTTTACTGTAAAACATATTATTCTTGAATAATAATATCTATCCTCATATATCACATAATATTGCAAAGATAATCTCAAGTGCTTCTGATTGGAGGTTCTCGATCATTCTTTCTGCAGTCCCAATCTATCACCTTGTGATTTCCATATGTTCAGACCTTCTAAAAATGTACTAAAGAGTTGCTGGTTGGTAATTGACAATGATATCTTTACAAACATTGATTAATGGTTCAACATGATAAAAACTTTCTTCACAGCAGGTATTCATAATCTTATGAAAAAACGGTATAATTATTTTAACAAACAATGATTATGTGTAGCAGAAAATATATGTACACATAAACAGGTTTCATTCTGTATAACCTAATAAACTGTGCTTAATGTTTCATAAAATATGGTTTATTTATGACATACTTTTTAATTTACATTTTAACATGTGAATGTACACACAATTTCACTTCATTGGCTCACTATATATTTCTTAATCATTTTCAGCATACACTTAGCTTTTCACTCTTTTCATGGACATTGATATAGCTGTAACTGGCAATATGTTTTCCAGATCCTTTTGGTTGTGCGGCGTCTAGTTGAACAGTTTCATTCTATGTTCTATTCGCCAATCTTCACCTCCTTTCACATATATATAAAACTCGTTAGGTCTAAACCTGGTAGATATTTGCCTGTGCAGGGGTTTCCAAATACATGTATTTGTAGAATGTGCCATGGTTTAAAGCCTATAGATCATTCCTGCCATACTCCTTTTGCACTTCTTAAAATCAGATGAGAAGTTCACAGTTGACATTTTAACTCTCATTTTGAAATTTATTGTAATTAAAAATTCCCACCTTCAATTTACTACATGAAATTTTCAGAAAACGAGAGTTTACAAATCATATAAACAGAAAAAGTTAACATGTGTATATAAATTGCCATTACCTCGAAAATGGCTCCTTTCCAACTAATAGCATTTCTGTTCTACATGAAAACCTTTACAAAGTATCAAATTTGTCAAAATTGGTAAAGCACCTTTTACACTCCTATAATTAGTAAAGTAATTGTTTAAGAAACAACAGTTTAGTATACATTAATAAAAATCTAATAAAAACCGTCAGTTAAAAAAAAAAAAAAAAAAAAAAAAAAAATCAAATGTACACAGAAAATTAACTTTTAAAACTCTTTTCATTCTTAAAAACTACTTCTACTGATATTCATTTTGTGAGCCTGTGACTCCATCCCATCAAAATTGAAAGGATCAGCAGGGTCGTGAGACACACCAATATTTTCATAATAATTCAAAACACATATTTTGCTTTGTATCAAACTTCTAAGACCTTAATTAATGAAAATATAAATTGAAAACTTTGCACTAAAAATTGTATTTTGTTGCCAACTTGTAAATAGTTTACCTTAGTTAGGAGTTGGCTTTTTTGGCCCAAACTGCTATCCCGATGAAGTATTCTGGAACAGCTAGAGAATATTTGTCATTTTAAAATTACCATCTTATCTCTGTAGTAAAGGTCAGACAAAAAACACTAACATAATTGCATCCTCCAAACTTTACCATCTTTGATGGTTCTTTGTTTTTTCTTGTCTTTCCTTCTTTCTTTTTCTTTTCCTTAATACGCATTTTTACTATTTTCATTTAAATATTTTAAAAGGATCTTTTTTGTGTCTTACTTAAGCATTTATTTTAAAGTATTTTTTAACCCTCTTGTAAGTAATTGTTCATTCAATTTCTATGTTGTTATGTTCCAAAGCCTCATTTTTTCTCTTTTTAATGCCTTTCTAATGCAATTTTTCTCTTTCAATGTACATTATAAAATGCAGATAAATTTACATTTTTTTTTTAATGATTTTTTTATTAAATGTAGAAATTTTTGCATAGTTCGACTGAAGTATTTAATAAATCACACTTTGAATGACATAAAATTTTCTTTCTCATTTTGTCTCATTACTAAATTTTATAAATTTTCGAAAAACTTCCTCCAAAATTGAGCTTTTACAGATTTTTTTTATTTTTTTATTTTATTTTCAACTTTATTAAATTGAAATTTAAGTTGTTCAATTAGTAAATATTCCAAGCATTACCTATCTCAGTAATATCATTACAAAGTATTGAATACTTGTGTAATAACAATATTTTTCTAAAAAATAGGAATTTTATCAAGCAAAAGTTGCATTACCTAAGAATGAAGCATGGGTATCAGTGACATCAGTTTCAAAAATAGAAACTCCACGTGGGCTTTAATGTATTTTTCAGATACCATGATAAAAAATATATATATATGTGCTCCCTCAAAGTAATAGTGAAATATTTTAATTTTGTTCAGAGACAAAACAAGTTTTCACAAAAATGTTACAAATATTCATAAATAAAAACTCAAAATTGTACTGAGCCTCATACACATTTTCCCGAAAAATACATCTCTGTTCACTACCCCATCAGCATTATTTCTGTTCAACATTTTAAATACTCGCTCGATTTTGTGATAAATTGTTGCTTTTTGATCTTAAACTTAAAAGTCCAATCCATAAAACTGCGCTGGGAAGCTCCCAGCGCAAAATACCCAGAAGTCTCGGGTATATTTCGATGAAAAATTAAAAAGTTATTTCATTATTTTTGTATTTGTCAATAAAGATTTCAAAGATTCATAATACTTAATGTATAATCTTTTTTTTTTTTTTTCTCCTTATAATACTTGTGTGTGTCTGGTTTTTTTTTTTTTTTTTTTTTTTTTTGAAGACAAAAGACAACAGCATCCAACAAAAAGTGCCTAAAATCTCTATACAGCTATATATTAGGTTTTGAAATTCAGGAGTCAATCCTGGCAAAAACTGGAATGCTTTAACTGCCCCTTCAATAGATTGAAATTCACAAAAACAGCCCTTCCATAAAATGTAGTTTCATAAAAATTATCATTCTATTAAATTCTTACTTTCCTATACTTAATTCAATGGAACACTAATTTGATATTAAATAGAATATACAAGTGAGTATTAAAGTAAAAAGTTTTACACTTTTTTTTTTTGCATAACAATGGGGCTCAAAAATTAGAGCCTGGATTGAACCCTGAAATTTTTAATTAGGCTTATATTATAAAGCATTATTTATGCAAAAACTCATGGAAGGGAGGCGACAAAAAATTGCTATTGATTCTCTAGGATGTATATTTTTCTTCTAAAAGAAATAAACTTATTCATAAAGAATTTTTAAAAAGGCATATTTGTATTAATCACAATGAAACTGTCTTATTTACTAAATAAGTAATCTACATTTGTAAAAATAAAAATGGTTTTCTCCAAATTATGATAATTTATCATTCAATTTGAATTATCAGACAACCGATATCTGACTAAGTGTTTCAGAAAAATCTCTAAGTGCAGCAATAGTTTTGTGTGTGGAAACTTAATCTTTGAAGTATGAGTAATAAAACATTGCACTTTTATTTGAATAAAAACTCGTACAAAATAAAAACATTTATTTCCATCATATAACTAATTAAAGTTTAATTATTTTATATATTAATTTTTATACATTATAAAATATATATTATATATTATAAAAGTTTTCTAGCACAACAGAGTTCTTAGTTAATTTCCTTTCATCAAACAATCAGTCTTCCATGTAGGGCTTTGAACTGTTGTTGTCATTTAGAAATATAACTTGAGCAAATAGAAAATGATTCTGAAAGTAAAAAAAAAAAAAGAAATGAATGGCAAAGCTCTATATTAATTATTACAATTTCAGATAGATAATTTCAAATAAAATAACTTGGTATGGCACTCACATTACCATTATTTTGAATAATAAAAAGACATATTTATTGAAATTTTTTATTTTTCCGACTGAGTGAAAATAATGCCTGGACCGGGAGTCGAACTCCGGATCTTTGACTTACAAGGTCAAGGCTCTACCAATTGAGCTATCCAGGCCGACAACCGATCCACATTACTCACTCAGACAACCATTAGGCAGAAACAATCTGGTCTATCATTTAGATAGCTCAACAGAAATAAGCCGCAGGTAATGGAAAACACCATTAAACAATGGGAGAAAGAAATACAATTTTTTATTAAAATCACACAATCAACTGTGGAAGAAAATCATATTTTCACTCAGTCGGAAAAATATAAAATTTCAAAATATGATTTTCTTCCACAGTTGATTGTGTGATTTTAATAAAAAATAATAAAAAGACAGATTGCAGATTAAGGGGTAAGTTAAGAAGTAAATGAATATACAGTAGAACCCTGCTAATCCGAACTAATTGAGATTTAAAAAAATTCCGATTATCTGAAATTCCAATAAAAATTGGAAAGAAAGATTTGTGTGCTAAAAAAAATAAGTTATAAGAATGTACTCAGTACTACTATCTCTTGAATTCTTTTATTCAAAAGCAATAGAAAGAGAATATGTACATACATTTCTCCTTTTCAGTAGAATAATGGATGTACTAATGTATGAAATGACCTTATCTTACTTACTATTATACGGAGAAGAGATTGAGAGCAGACATTCCGTGAAACTAGTGAGCCGTGACGGCAGAGGCTGAAGAATTTTTTCTTTCTTCCCCCACATGCAGTCTCATGTATGTTCACGCCTATGAACCAAGGAGTGTTACAAAATGTAAAATGCAGCGACAGGAAGATGCTTCTTCAAAAACTGATTGAAAGTGATGATAGTTCTGTCTCTATATGCAACTTATACAGAATGTGACAATAAAAGATGTAATTTACTGGGTTTCGGAGTCAAGGGATAAAGTTACACAAAATTGTTTAGTTAAGTCGTGGAAGAAGTTATGGCCAAGTTTAGCCGATTCTAGCGATGTTAAACAGGAAGAAGCAAACAAAAACGAAATTTTTCCACTTATTAATGTATCCCAGGCTGTGAAGACGCAACTGAACAAACTGTAACTGAGTGGTTGTCTTGTGACACTGAAGCCAGTCAGTTATATACAGATGAAGAAATCATCACTTTAGTTCAGAATAAGCCACAAGATGATTCTGATCTAGAAGAAGCTGATGAGCCAGAGAATATTCTCGTTTCACATTCTGAAGCTGCAAATGCGCTAGAAATAGTACTGTGATATGTAGAGTAGAGTGAAAATGCAACATCAACACACATTATGTTTATGAGACGTTGGTATAATATTGCTTCCTCATCAAGATTGACATTACTTTATCAGACAAATCTGACAAATTTCTTCACCCCAAATGATCGTTAATGTGTATGTTATGTGTTAATGTAATGTGTTCTTATTAAATGTAAATGTGATCCTTTAATTATTGCAAAAGTTTCTTCAACATGTACAAAATTATGCATGCTGAAAAAGTAAGTACTTTTTTGTTTTTAGTACAATTTCAATCTTTTCAGTTAATTTGTTCAAGTATTGTAATTTTCGAAAATAAAATCGGTTCAGATTAACTGGAATTTTGGATTAGCGGAGTTCGGATTTGCAGGGTTCTACTGTACTTTAAAAACAGTTCAAAATAGATTTTTAAATAATTTTATTTGACTTGTATTTTTGTGTGTGTGAGGGGGAGGTATCACCCTCCTCAACCCCTCATTTCAATGTAGTACATACATTAACAAACAAAGAAAAAAAAATTAAAGTCATTATTAAGTTTATAATAAAAAAGCACCACAGAACTAGCATTTTAAAGTAATAATTACAAAACTTTCAATAAACACCATAAAATGCAATAAACTAGCAACAATCGTTTCAGGTCGAAAGAACACACAACCCTTCGTGAGGCGAATAAAACAGGTATGAACGCTGCAGTCAAAATAGCAATGCTGCATTGCCGCTTTGACTGCAGCACTTATGCCTACTTTATTTGCTTGACGAAAGGTTGAGTGTTGTTGCGAGTTTATTGCATTTTATGGTGTTTATTCAAAGTTTTGTAATTATTATTATTATTAAGTTTATTTATTCAATATTATATCAACAACTTTCACACACAACACTCCTTGAAATTCACTAATCTTGGTCAAACTTTTCAAGTGGAAAGCTTTAAAACACCGAATTTCCTGTAGTTATTTGTTTTTAAGTTACACTGATAACACACATACACATATATCAACCATTAAATATTTTATTTTTGTATTCAGAGAACCTTAAAACGCATAAATTATAGCAAAAAATAAGTGTTGAAAATTGGACTTCAAACAATACTTTTCTACCACATGTGTAATGGGTATGAGAAAGTAATTATCATTCCTAAGCAGTTTTCCTGGAATAGGTAAAATTTAATAAAGCACTTCCATCAATTTACATTCAATAGAAAAAAAATGTTTTCACGTAATTATAGGTACATTTTTATAACATTTATAAATTAACACATAACATAGTGTACTAAAATTTAGCAGAGTATGAAAAACACATAAAGCAACTTGAAATACACTTCTAGTAATATATTATTATTAAACAACTTGAAATTAACTTTTTCCAGTATAGCCTTAAAATATCAAATTTTTTTCTATGCTTCTGTAATTGAATAGTGAATTATTTTAATACCTATGAACTACCTATTTCTATGTGAACAAGCATTTGTCAATATAAAAAATACATCTTCATTTCAGTTTGTTTAGTGCAACTTAAAAATGTTAAACTATACGTAAAATGAAGAACACACCTGAAAATGCACTTTCACTTAAGCCCACTTCCAGCTATATCCTATCCTCTAATGTATCAGAATATTTCTGTGTTGACATGTAAACAATTATTTATGCTAATAATACCATACTAGTATCGCCCAGTGGTCGAAACTCGACCATTTTTTTTGCAAAGCAAGGCAAAGCAAAGTTATTGCCTTGTCCTAAACTCAATTAAATTGCAACACAGCTGCGGCAATTGTTTGCCGATATGCACTCTAACTGAATCAACAGAGTTTTACTTAATATAACTATTTCTCTCTGTAGATGTTAGTCTTTCCTGAAATGAGAGAAAATCGCAACGTGAAAACGCCTCTTGTTGGGTAATACAGCCCAAAAAGCTAATCGGTACCATGTCAAACCAAGGTCAAACCAAATATCAAATTCTGTTAAATTAATTCGATTGGTTCATAAAGTACAGAGTTTGAACTCAAAAAGAAAGATATTTTGCAAAAATGGTCGAATTGAGTTCGGAAAATAAGTCACTTTTTGTTGCCAAAAGACAAATAACAAAGAACATTTGAAGTTTCAAAAATTAATTACATATTAATACACAAACATGAAATTTATCGTACGGCTAATATCTCTTTAAACTACAGCTGACATAAATCATAAAACAAAAAAGAAAGAAATTAGATCATAAATAAATTAGAAAATAAATTAAATGATTTCTCTTAAATCAAATCCTTAGGAAATCTTTTTGGTGATTCCACGGACGGCCAGTGACGTCATCACTTCGCTTGCGTATAAGGATGCTATACAAATTACTGTGTCTATGGTTTTATTTGAGTTTTATGAAATTGCCAGATTTAACAACTTTCCACTTTTAGGTATTTTTTAGTGTAAAGGAATACGTGTATGAAAGGAAGAAATGGGGGGAAATGCATAAAAAATAAAAGTATTTTTAAATACCTTCTTGACATCGTAAGAAAATAATATTTGTATTCGCACCTTCCGGCTAACCATACCTTTCGAATAATACCATTTTCAACCCTCTACTCCCATAATTAATATGTTAAAAAGGGACAACAAATTTTATGCTTGCCTATTAATATATAGATTCTACAGAAAACATGTTTTTATGCATATGAATAATGTGTGTATACAAACCAGTTGTATAATTTATATCACTTTCAATGGGGAATGTGCTATAGTGAACTTGAATAACATATCAGTTTAAAAGATTCTAAGAATATTTATGGAAGTTAGAATGATATAGACAGACAAACTGAAGTTATAAACAGTTTTCAACTTCATTGGGAAGTATTAAAAAATGGATATGGATTTATCTTTATATAGCTATTTAGTAAATTCAGTTACAACAGACACAAATGTTTAAGTGTCACAGCAGCTTTATAAAAATGTCTGATATTGAATTAGATTTTTTTTTTTTTTTTTTTTTTAAAGAAAATCTCTAATTTTCAGTTGAAAGAATCTTGACTTGCAAATTATAAAAGCCAAAGCCCAGCTAGCCTTAAGTTTAATTAATTATTATTTTTCTATAAAATCCCTTAGTTTTCAACTGAATTCAGAGGCCTAAAAAAAATCACAATTTAATTTTTTTTTCTACAAAATTTCTAATTTTCAATGGAATTTAGATAATTTTGGACTGTAAAATCATAATTTGTAACCAATGTTTGTGAAAGTCAGTTAAAAAATCACACTTGTATGGGCTTTTTTCTACAAATACTCCAATCTGAAAACCTTGTGACTTATCACCTAACATAAGTTGAAAGACAACTCACAAATTTCCATGCAAATTTTCAATGTTTTGTAGGTGAAAAGATAATTAATAAATATTTGGACCTTATTCAGGTCATGGTATGCAAATGAAAGCAACTGAAAACTATCTTTGGACAAAATATTCTTTTCACATGATATAATTTCTATTTTATTTTTTTCCCCTAGATGTAACAGTGCATTTTTGTTATTCAAGAAAGTAAAATAAGATATTTGAACTAATTCATCATTGAAAAATTTTACTGGAATTAATAAACTTTTCCAATGATTTTAAAATTACATGTAGGGTAGGTGCTCCAGTGATTGACATGCTCCAGTAACTGACATCTATCCCGAAAAATTTAATAAATAAGAAAAATAATAAAAGCACATATTTTACATAGAAGAATTTTAACATTTTAGGTCAAACACTGGAGCATAGGGCGCTGATAACTGGTAAAATGAATAACTAGCAGTGTCAAACACTGGAACATAGGGTGCCAATCACTGAAAAAATGAAAAACTGGCAGTGTCAATTACTGGAACATTGAGTGGGTGTCAAATAAAAGTTCATAAAAAAAATAATTGTTATCAAATGTATATATTTTAACATATATGTGGTTCTGAATGTCTTTCATGTCATATATATCAACTTTAAGATTTCTAAAAATATTTTCTGATTACTAGAACATTAAAAACATCAGAGATTGCTCTAAAAGTATCAATCACTGGAGCACTTACCCTACATTTCATGTAAATTTTTAATTTACATGATTTTAAAATTATTTAAAATTTAAAGTGCAAGAATTTCTCCTTACCCTGAATATATTAAAATGTTCTGCAGAAAATATTTATTAGTTATATCCCATTAACAATATACTGTACATTTATTTTTCAAAATAAATCCATTATCACACTTTTGTAAGGGGAGAATTTAATATTTTAATCTGAATAGAGCAATATCACATAATAATATTTTTTAGAGATCTTTTTCTTAGTTTAACTAGTTTTATTACAGAAACATAAAATAATAATAACAGAGCATAAATTACATATTATAATTATTTTAAAAAGAAAATAATACATTTTGAAAAATTCTATACCTTTGAAAATGACATTATAGCTGAATTCAGCTATAATGTCTATGAAGATCAAGTAACTTTCAGTGAAAAAGCCCAATCAGGAGACTTATCAAACAGGCACGGATTTGAAACATCTTTTTTATTTTCCTTAATTTCTGAATCACAGGAAGTTGAAGCACCGACATTAAATGAACTTAAATTATCAGATTCTATAATAATAAAATAAAAATGCAAGATAAATACTAAATGAATAACAAGATTAAATTCTCATTTATTTAAAAACAATTTAATAAATGAAATCTAATTTCAAATCTCAGTTATTGAAATACAATAAAAGATAAAAAATATGTATATATTATAACAAAAAACTAAGAGTACAAGTAATAAATAATAACAGGAGACTTGGCGTTGGAATATTAAAACCCGAATAAATTACTACGTCAGAAACGTCAAACAAAAATATTTGAGATGCATACAATTGTTTCGGTAGCCTTAAGCATACCGTCTTCAGTGCAAAAAGAATTATGAATTAGGAGAAGTGCTCGTATATATAGGAGAGGGACCAAATTTAGTTCAACCAATAGAATTACGGGAAAGGTGGGGAGTGTGGCCAATAGGAATTTAGGAATATTAGCTGTGCAAAAAGTAGAAAAATTAAGAAAATGTGGACTGAATGTAAAATTTCCAACAATCAGACAAATAGGGAACAGCGAAATCACAATTTACAAGGTTTTTAAAATTTTTATAAATATGAAAAGCTTCAAAGAAATCGAGTTCATGAATGGATTTAGGTCTGCAAATTATTTTAGCTGAATTAAATTTAAAATTATGATTTTCCTTCCAGCAATGTTTAGAAATAGCCGATTTATTGGTTTCTTGTTTGCAGATGTAATTCATATGTTCTTTTAGATGAAATTTAAGATGGTGTTTAGTTTGGCCAATATATGATAAACCACACTGACAGGAAATACTATAAATGCCCCAAGAATTATGCAAATCAATGGGATCTTTTAAGTGAGAAAAGGTGAGTTTATTGGAAGGCGAAAATATTATTTTAAAATCATATTGTTTGAGAATTTTAGCTATGGTTTGACTGGATTTATTAAAATAGGGTAAAACAATACTGATATTAGAAGACTGATTTATTAGAAGAAATATGAGGGAGTTGTAATTTTTGGATAGCTTTGTCTATAATGGAAGGGATCGAGTTTTAATAAGAGTACAAGTATTAGGTATAAGACAATTTTTGTAATATGGAGGTCATCTAAATATAAGGAATGTTTTGATATGACGAGCTGTGCAGTTCTACAATCCCTGCTGCCACATCATGAACTTTCTCATTTCTTTGTCTCAGTTTGAAATTAACTGTGAGCCACAGCAGTTGTTAATGGTTTATATATTTCATTTTGAAATGTATAATAAAATTAAAGATCCTTCCAAATCAGAGGGTCATAGTAAAAAACTCCTTTTGAGTGAGTACCAGAAAATTTCATCCTATTGAAATTTATGGACAGATAATGAAGGTTTTTAGTAATGTGATGAGTGAAGCTAAAAATTGGTGCATCATGTTTAATGATTGGGCAAATGAGTATTCATGATGTAGAACATTCAAGCCAAACTCAGGGTTGTTAACATTAGAACTTTTCTAAATTCCCTGACTTTTCCATGACTATTTTTCGCCATTTTCCACGTTTTTTTCCATGACTTAAGGTGTTTATTTGCTCCAAAAATTCCCAAAATTAGTGCACATTTTAGTAATTTACAATAACAAGCTTTAAAAAATGGCCTATTTTTACAAAATTTGGCAAAATTCCCTGATTTTACATGAAATTCCCTGACTTTCCTTGATCAGTGGCTACCCTGCGACAGATGAATACAAATCAAGTTTTAAGGAAAAATATAATTGTATAAACATTTTACTAAAGATAGACTCAGTTTGTTCATTTCAGAAATTTCATGAACAGTTCATTATGAAATTAAAGTAGTGATATGCGCTGCAGATTTGGCAATAACTGAGCATGTGAAGCCATAGAAGAATTTGTGATAAAAGTTTAAATTGGTATGGCAACTAAATAGAAAAATAGCTAAGATATCATATGTGTTGTAAAATAAGTTTTGTTTTATTATATTAAAACAAAAGAGAGAAGAAAAAAAAAAAATATATATATATACATATTCCTTACTTTTAGAATAACCCTCGTAAAAGAATAGAATGTGGAACATTTGTTATGCTTCTGTTGCAACAGATATTTCCTGTTATACTTTCTGTGGTAGCATGACATCATCATTTTATACTATCAAAGTTCATATATGATATAGGAAGGAAACTTAGAAATCAATACCTCTAATAAATAATAATTGAAATGCTTTGTATCTGTAGCATAAGGTAAAGATACTCCTTCTAATGGTCTATATATATATTTGTATGAAAATAGCATGTATATTCATAGAGATATAAAGGTTTCTTTAATTTTTTTTTGTAAGTTTTTTGGTTATAACATGCAAGGTTTTCAAACCAATGTAATGTTTTTAGAAAATTTGATTTGCTACAGTAAACACAACATATAGTAATCAGAATACGAAATTATTAATTATCTAGTGAAATATAAGGATTTTTACTAAATAAGAAATAACAGTCTATGCTAAATAAAAGAGCTGGTGTACAATCAATATTCAAACTTAAAAACCTCTTCACACACCATAAAACTAATGAAAGCACTACCGGTTTCGAGTCGCACTTTTGCCTCCAAGGCATGTGTTTGCACCTGAAGAAGAAAGACCCCCATCCTTTCAAAATCAGTAGTGCTTTCAATAGTTTTATGGTGTGTTAAGAAATTTTTAAGTTTGAATAACAGTCTATGCTCAAGCATTAATAAGATTTCTTTTGTATAATTTATTAGACTAATGTTTTGAATTAGTTGTATACAAAACCCCAAGCAAATATCATGAAAACACAAGAAGTTGCCATTGACAGGATAAACTAAATTTCTGTTGCTCAAAATAAATAAATAAAACAATAAAGGGCTTGACTCAGATTTTTTTATTTTAAATCAATTAATGGTTATATAGTGTGCATTGATTGAAAATCAATATGGATAAAACTCCCTTAATTTTTTTTTTCTTTTAAGTATACTACTTTTTTAAATTGGTAATTCCTTAAAACTATACTAATTACAAAATAAATTAAATCTGTGGTGAAACTATAGCAGGTCTAGCTAATTTAGAAAACAACTCCGAAGCAGAACATGCAAGGGTATTAACAAGATAGCATTTTCAAATTAAAAATCACAAAAAAAAAACAAAATTGAATTTACCATATTTTAAATTTACAGTTTCAGAGGAGGAGCTGTTGAAAAAGTCAATCACAGAATGGTCGTAAGGTGTTTCTAACATTTTCAATATTTTTCTAACTTCTGCATAATCTCCTTGTTCAGCTTTCTCAATAGCATTTTGAGCAATGTAGTTACGCAAAATAAATCTGAAAATTCATAACAGATGCATATTTTTTTCAAGCAAACCATAGACTTATAATATACAATATATATGTATATATAGAGAGAGAGATTAATATAATAATGAGTTATTATACATAGTAAAAGACAAGCAATAGAAACAATATCACTGTAACCACATAGACCAATAAGAATGAATATTTTTCAAGTACGAGAAGCTCAGAAAGGTGAAAAAATTCATCAGGGAAGACCTTTTTCCACCCTTGAGCACCAATGTATGATTTCGTTCACTAGTTGTTATTATAGCAAATCACTAGTGGGCCCTTCATCGTACATGAAATTAATAGAAGTGAAATTTAAAATGGAATAAACTATTAAATACAAATTAACAAAGAATCTAACAGAAAACAACCTTAATAAAGAAAACATAATAAACAGACAATACTCACTGGATGATACATTTGGAGTCACAGATTAATAAAAGCATATTAATTCAAGAGTTTATTTGTTTATGGAGTAAAACAAGCAAAATTCAAGGTTTAGTGGTTCATAGCTGATAAAGAATCATGAAACTATATAGCAATATGGATATTTATTATGTGTGTAAGAGTATTATTACTAATTTTAAGAACAGTTGACAACTCAAATGAAGAAATTGAACATTTAAAGGAAAAAGAAAAAATGTATATTAATACTAGGTAAATGCAAGAGGTCTTCTGCCTTTTTTTTTTTTTTTTTTTTTTTTTTTTGTTATTTAATTTCAAATTTCCACCCAACCATCCAGCCAAACACCACCACCCATCCTCCATAATCAAACATCTGCCCACCTAACCTCCACCTTTTTTATTGTCTTTTATAGTTTTATACTTTTTTTTTTGGTTAAAATATACAGATGTGCACTCTTTTTTTTTTTTTAATGTACTGACAGAGATATGTTTATAGATATAAAATGTTTATAGATACAAAAATTTTTTTATACTTTGCAGAGCATAAATTTTTAATACAACATAAGTGGTTAATGATGATGTTTCTAAATACCGAAAGATGCAGACAGAAATTTAAATGTGTAAATAAGTTTACTTTAGAACTAAAATCTTGCTGTTTGTCATAGATATCCGTGTAAATTTTATTACCATTGTTTACGCATCTGATCAAAACACATGACACAAATTAATTAGGTCGCTGATTCGATAATTAAACACTTTAATTTCACAATATAACATTTGTTCGGCTCAAAAGCACGAACTCGCACGAACACATTTTTCTCCTCTTATTCCATTTCGTATTCCACAGTAGTCTCGCAGAAACGGAATATCACACTTTTCCGGAGGGGTGTGGGAAGCACAAGCATGTGCAGCACGTAATACTCATTGGTAAAATGTCAATACAGAACATCCCGCCCCACCTTGCAATGTTTTTTAAACATTCAAGACACGTATAATAATTACTCAATTCTAAAATTACAATATCACAAATAAAATTAAATACTTATGAAATAAAATACACTATATACATATAACAATAATGACACATTTAAAAAACACAAATAATTTTACTTATTTATTCATGGGTAGGAGGCACAACTTTGTGATTGGACGTTTATAAGTACCCAAGGCAGTTTTAACTTCAACTACTCTTACTTTTGAGTCTTTGCCTGGGTAAGTAGCAGAAATTCTGCCCAATGACCACAGACATGGGGGCAAATTATCTTCTTTGATAACGACCAAATTTCCTACCTCCACATTATTTTTCTCGAACTTCCACTTGCTCCTCTGCTGCAAGTTGCTCAAATAATCAGAGCTCCACCTCTTCCAGATCACTTGAATAAATTTTGTTAATTTTTGCCAATGATCCAGCCTATTTTCACCAATATTTGTTAAATCAGGCTCAACCATTGATGTAATAGGTCGACCAATCAAAAAATGGGAAGGGGTTAAGACATTAAGATCGTTTATATCCGCCGACAAAGGAACAAGTGGTCGAGAATTTAACATTCCCTCAACTTGGATTAAAACCGTTAGAAATTCTTCATAAGTTAGTTTTGAATTTCCAACAACTCTCTTTAAGTAATACTTAATGGATTTAACTCCAGCCTCCCAGATACCTCCAAAATTTGGGGCTCTAGGGGGGAGAAATTTCCAATCAATACCTTCTGATGACATGAAATCGGCAAGTTTTTCATCTGGCTGGTTTACTAATCTGTGCAATTTTTTAAGCTCAGCATTCGCGCCTACAAAATTTTTAGCATTGTCAGTAAAAAATTTTGCACACTTGCCCCGCCGAAAAATGAACCTTTTAAGAGCTGCAATAAATGAGGCTGATGTCATGTCTGACACCACTTCCAAATGCATTACCTTAGTAACAAAACAGATAAATATACATACATAAATTTTATGGTACACACCTTTCCTTTGACCCCTATACTTAATATAAAAAGGTCCGCAGAAGTCCGCTCCAGTAATGTTAAAGGGAAAGGTTTTTCTCACTCTCTCCTCAGGCAAATCACCCATTAATTGGTCGATTACCTGAGGTTTTGCTTTGAAACAGGTTACGCAATTATGCACAATTTTTCTACATGTGCTTCTCCCATTAATTATCCAAAATTGTTGCCTGATTTGGTGCAGTAAAGCTTGAGGTCCTGAGTGCAAATACTTTACATGAAAATAATTAACAATTAAATCAGTTAATCTATGTTTAGAAGGCAACAAAATGGGGAACTTTCTGTCGTAATTCAAATCACTATTACTCAACCTGCCTCCTACCCTTAAAATACCATCCTTATCAATAAAGGAGTTTAGATTTGCAAGGGGGCTGGTTTTGGATCCCTTTTTGGCACCCATTTCCTCCTGAAAATGTTGTCTTTGAACCATTTTTATAATAAAAAATTCAGCTCTTTTCAATTCGGCGGCTTCTAAAGGACCGCTCCTCTTTCTTTTCCCCCGGCAGTTCTCTGTGAACCTGAAAATAAAGCTTAAAATACGAATAATTTTAAAATATTTGTTACTTATATTGAGAAAATTGTCAATAAAGGAGTCAACATTAACACTGAAAGAAAATAAGTTAGAGTCACTAATTTTCAGTTCCTCATGAAAGTCACTTAAAGTAATCGCTACTGGAATGTCTCTTTTAGGATAGTCATCCCCAGTAAGGAACCTTGGTCCCCTCCACCATAGTTCATTCTCATTGAGCTTATCTGGGTCTACACCTCTTGAGATTAAGTCCGCGGGATTTTCCCCGGATGAGACATATCGCCACTGTTGTACATCTGTAAGTTCTTGAATTTTGGCCACTCTATTGGACACAAATGTCTTAAGTTTGAAGGGTTCCTTCTGTAGCCAAGAAAGAATTATCATAGAATCGCTCCATAAGAATATGTTGTTAAAGTCCATTTTTAGAGCTGCTAGCACGCGTTCGATCAGTTTTGCCAACAACAACGCTGCGCATAATTCTAAGCACGGTATAGTTAATTTCTTTAGTGGTGCTACCCTGGATTTACTTGTCACCAATTGTATAGAAACTTCGCCAGATTGCGACTTGGATTTACAATATATGACAGCACCGTATGCCAGTTCCGATGCATCGCAGAAACCGTGAATCTCAATTTGTACCGCCGATGGCAGCACAATGCATCTTTCTACTTTCATCTCTCTTATGGACTGCAAAGATACTGTAAATTTACGCCAATCCTTTGATTCTTTCTCTGGCAGGAGGTCATTCCAGTCAAGCCTTAATAACCAAAGTTGCTGCATAAAAATTTTAGCCTTTGTAATAACAGGTCCTAATAACCCCAAAGGGTCAAACAATTTCGCAATAAGTGACAGCACTGACCTTTTAGTAATTTCTGTTAAATCTGCACAGTTCACCTTAAATAAAAAAGCATCTAAATTATGCTGCCAACAGACACCTAAAGTTAAAGATTCCTCTCGTTCAGCAAACTCATAGTTTGCATCATCAGTTTTAATGAGCTCGGGGTGATTACTGTGCCACTTGTGCAAAGACATTCCTGCAGACTTAAGAATGCCTATTAGCTCATTTTGAATAATTTTAGCCTTTTCCAAGGAGCTAGCTCCAGTTAGGACATCGTCCATATAAAAATCCTCTCTAAGTACTGGAGCTGCGTTAGGGAAATTTGGCTCTTCATCTTCGGCTAACTGTTTTAATGTTCTCATAGCTAGAAATGGTGCACTGACCGTTCCGTATGTAACAGTTAATAATTCGTAAGTCTTGGGGGGTTCATGAGCACTATTGCTCCACAAAATTCTTTGTAAAGCATGTTGATTCGGGTCTATTAAAATCTGTCTGTACATCATTTTCACATCTGCTGTGAACGCATAAATGTATCTTCTAAATCTGATCATAATAGAAAATAAATCTTCCTGAATGACTCCTCCATTATATTGGAATGAATTTAAAGATAAACCATTGGAAGATTCACTTGAACAATTAAAAACAACTCGCAGTTTGGTTGTAGTTTTATCAGGTTTGTATATTCCATGATGTGTCGCATAATAACATATTTTGGGTTCTTTTTCCTCAATTACTTCTCTAAGATGACCCAATTCTTTATATTCTTCTAAAAAACCTTTATAAAGGCTTAAATACTTTTCATCTTTCGATAATCGGGTCCACAGCGATCTGAGTCGTTTAAGAGCAACCTCACGAGAATCTCCTAAGCACGAAGGATCAGTTTTAAGAGGCATCGATACTACATATCTCCCCTCTTCACTTCTCCAATGAGTTCGCGAAAAATGCTCTTCGCAAATAGAATTTTCTTTAGATTTGGTTACCCCCATTTCAACATTCTCAATTTCCCAGAATTTTTTTAAAGTTGTATTTAGATCCCCATCAAGAATCAGACCGCAATGACCCATACTCGCACCTTGTTGCTCGAAACTACCTGAAGCAACATAGCCAAATTTTGTGTTCTGTAACAACAAAGAAGAATTTTCCGCATATATCTGTCCTGGCGTAAGTAACTCATAGAAAATCTCTGCACCTAACAATATATCTATTTCACCAGGGATATTAAAGCTATAATCCGCTAAATGGACTGTATCTGACGCCTCAACATTTACATCAATTATCCTCTGAGGAACAAGGTCGGTGATTTTCTTAACTATGAACATATTTAGATTCCTCTGAAAATCTCCCGTCTTATTTGCTATGGTAGCTCTCACGCAGCCCTTTACTACAACTGACGAATCGTTTAGACACGAAATCAAAGTATTTATTTTTTCTGCTTTGAGCTGTAGACGATTTACACATTTTTCACTGACTAGGCAGACTTGACTTCCCACGTATAACAAGCATCTACACTCAACCCACTGATTATATTTATTTTTTATCAGCGCTCGAATTGTGCTTAGCAAAACATTTCTAGTGCTTACAAAACTCGTAGCAACAATCGAGTCTATATTCACAGATTTCACCTGAGTTACTTGACTATTTGCCCCTACTCCATACACCTGACCGCCAATGCCAATCTCAGAATAACTTGTATTTTGATTTTGCGAATTTTGTCTCAAATCCCTATTTACATTCTCATTGGAAAAGTGAAGAAGTTGATGATGTGGTTTCTTACACATGAAACAATTGTGCACTTTACATTGTCTGAAATTACAGTTTTGCAATAAACACTTAAAGCAAGCCTTAGTATTTTTTACAACTTCTACCCTCTCGTGTGGCGTTAGCCTTTTAAACTGCGGGCAGTTCTGGAGTAAGTGAGATTCATTACCCTTACACAAACCGCATTTGTTATTTTTCATCTCTGACAAAAATACATTAGCACCTTTATTAAACTTACGAGATGAATTGTAATTCTCAGGCTGTTTACCTCGCGAAGTTGTGTATAAGTCAACCTCCTGCGCTAATTTTAAGGGATTAAACCACTCATTTCCTTGTCTAATACTTATATGCGACGCGACCTCTTTATCTAAAGTTTGGAAGATTTTATCCGCTACAATTAATTGGTTTAGTGTATCAAAATCCGAAACTTTTCTCAGTTTCAAATAGTATTCCCAATTTGTTTTTAACCGAGACGCAAATTGCACGCATGTTTCGCCATGTTGTCTAGTCGCCTTTCGAAATTGTTCCAAACACGCCATAGCAGTGGGTTCAAATTCTCGCAAAATTAATGATTTCACTTTCTCATAATCTCCAATTTCCGCATCTTTTAAATATGTAATTATATTGGAAGCCTTTTCGCCTACTAAATTTAAAAGAATTTCCGCTTTATATTTGCTTGGAACATCCTTCGCTACAAAGGCTCTCTCTAAAGAAGCAAAAAATAAACACCAGCCCTCAGGTTTACTAGGCAATCTCATAGTTAATGTTCGAACACTTTTTATTAGTGCATCTAAATTACACAACTCAGAATCTTTATCACTATTGACTTCCGATTTATTTTCAGATTTTAATTTCTGAAGTTCTACCTCAGCTTTAACCCTTTCAAGTTTAATTTTCTCCAATTCCAGAAGTCGCTGTTCACCATTTTTTCGTTCATCAATTACTGAATTGCCGATAGAAATTACCTGCCCTGGATCCGACTTATACAACGCACTGTTTGATATAATACTATTTAATTCAGCCACGGTCATTTTTTCATTAATTTTTTCCCCTATTTCTTCGGCTATAAGCCTCAGATCGCTTTTTATTGCGTTTTTGAACATATTTATATTTCTCAATTTACTTTATAATAAATAAAAAAGAGGAATAATCTCACTTACTCAAATAACGAACACTTAAATCACAAGTACTAAATAATCACAAACAATAAAATCAAAATAAATTCAATCAAAAAAAGGGAAAAGAATTTGCTCTTACCTCAGATCACTGCGATCCCTTTTTTCTATCACTAAGCTGATGTAATTCATAGTTCCTCTCACAAATAACAAGTATTGTTCACAAAAAACACATAGTCTTTCTTCACAAATACCACTGAATTTTCACCAATAATACGCATTCTTAATTAATCAGCAAAATAAACAGCCATTCTGTTCAGTTACTTTCCACAAATGTTCGAAAACCGTTGTTCTTTTACGCAATTCTAAACCAAATTATTAACACCGATAACTCGTTAAATTACACTTATTACTCCGGCCTCTAGGACCAGATGTTTACGCATCTGATCAAAACACATGACACAAATTAATTAGGTCGCTGATTCGATAATTAAACACTTTAATTTCACAATATAACATTTGTTCGGCTCAAAAGCACGAACTCGCACGAACACATTTTTCTCCTCTTATTCCATTTCGTATTCCACAGTAGTCTCGCAGAAACGGAATATCACACTTTTCCGGAGGGGTGTGGGAAGCACAAGCATGTGCAGCACGTAATACTCATTGGTAAAATGTCAATACAGAACAACCATTAAAGATTATTTTTAGATCTAAAAAGTTATTTGATTGATTATTTAGAGTATCTGAGTTACCTTTAGTTTAGATGGATAATTAAAGGAATAGATATTTTGTGACTTCTGTTAAGATAAAATACAATAATATCATCTATGTAACAATAAAACTGGACATCATCGTAACAAAATTGTTTTTCATAGTAATAAAGATATAGTATAACTATCACAGAATTCAATTTTAATTCAAAAAATATATAGAGCATAATAAAATACACTTTTAGAAATAAAAATCTATCAACGCAAAACTTATACATGCATTTAGTTTGGGTGAATCTTTATATTATTAATCATAATTTAGGCATCCAATCCTACTTCAGATATTTTAAAAGAGATGACATCAAATACGAAATGAAATTTTAAAAGTAAAATAAATAAATAAAAACTATTTTTTTTTATTTTCACAAATTTAAAACTTTGTTTTTATTTCATTTAATAACTTTACTTTATTTTGTACAGTCAGAAAATCTTGAAAAGAATTCTTATCAAGGAAAACATTCTAACAACCTTGTTAAAGTAATAAAAATAATTTTGTGTTTCAGTATTAGCCCCTTAACTGCCCCGGGTGTATATGTACATATGTTTTTCCAAATTATTATCTTTTGTATTCTACTGCTACCAGTAAAACTACTGGCATGGTTTGACAATGCAATAAAATAACCTTGAAAGTGATCTTGACAGTGTTTTCGAAGGATTTTCTCATTTCAGAGTGGAGAGAGAATGGTGGCACTTGGAAGCCAATCTCGTAACAGGGTTCCCACTTAATTTCAAAAATAAAATTCCCTGACTTTTCCAGGCGGCCTATTTTTAAAAATTCCAGTCACAAAATTTGGTGTGCGACATAAAAAATAGCTCACGGTATAAAGCAGAACATAGCTCGCAACAAAAAAGACAACATAGTAACGTGACTTACGATATTAATTGAATGCTCAAAAACCATTTTCCAGGCTTGTATCATCATTTTTCCAGGTTTTTGAGCAATATTTACAATTTCCCCTGATATTTCCCTGACTTTTCCAGGTTTTCCCTGTTGTTCCTGACCCGTGGGAACCCTGTCGTAAGTTTTCCTTGGCAGGTAAGAGGTTAAAGAGAGCTTTTCTTTCTTTTTTCTTTTTTTTTTTTTCTAGCTTTCATTTTCTGTATTTTCATTATAAAAGAAATTAAAAAAAAAAAATCACTTGATATTTCAACACTACAGCCACAACATATGCATTTTCACTAATATATATAACTCAAAAAAGTTAATATAATTTTTAAAATTAAAAAAAATAATAATAATAATGTTTTACAAGTTAATTCAATACATTGCTGAAATCTATTTAAAAATAATAAAAGAAAGGTTATAATAGTAACACCCCCCCCCTCCGAAAAAAAAAATGAATAATTATAATGAATAATTAAAAATTTACAAATCATAGTTAAATAGTTTAAAAGTTTATGCAGCAGCTATCATTGAATCTTGGAACTTTCCCACAATTAAATATGCTTTTATGTGTAGTAATAGTAAATTTTATTTACAGGCATAATGGATAGCATATCAGATGTGTACAAAATGTTTAAATGACTATATTATTCAACTTAAGGAAAACCAAACTGCTGAATTTGTGATTGTAAGATTTTTCATTCTAGTACATACTACACTGTTATTTATTTATTTTTTAATAGGATAACAAACAAGTATGTAAGATGTTTTATTTTACTTTCTTATGAAGATAATAATTTCAAATTAATTGGAATACTTCTGAAGCAATCTTATCTGGTACCCAGTTCCATTTTTGATATTTTCTGTGTGTGAAAATAGTGAGCCTACCTAGTTTATATGAAAGTTTTTGGTTATATCTTTTATCTTGATTTTAAAACTTTCCCTGCAATACATAAGAAATTTCATCTTTTAAGATTACTCACAGTGTGCTAGGGGCAAAATCACTTTTACTCCAACACAGTGTTTTTCTACAGTATTGCAGTACATAAAGGGACTAATTCATAAACTGAACTTAATAATCATCTGAACAGCTGATATATATTTTTTTTGTTCACTGAGTAGTTGTTTTCTCCATACAACACTTAAAATTAAAAAGTGTATGATAATATATATTCTTAGCTTATTTTTTAAGTATGAAGATCATATATAATAATTGTAATGTTTATTCTTAAATGCATACTTATAGTTTTGCTTTCAAGCTGAAATACTTATTATGTACATTGAACATGCAGTGAAAACAACATAACAATTTTGCCTTTTTCCAAGATACTCATTGGATTAATAAACTTATTAACCTAACTATTATACTTATTTACTACGATGAAGTAGTGCTATTGCCATGGGCGTAGCGAGGGGGGTGCAGGGGGGTGCACTTGCACCCCCCTAGAACATAGACATAAAAATGAAAATTTGCATTACATACAGTGTCTTGCAAAAGTTTTGAAATGGTATGTTTTTCTGTCCTAAAATTTTATTTAAAAAAATTTCTTAATAATGTAAACTAGCAATTTGTCCCTCTTTAAAGCTTAACAAAATGCGAATTCATATTTAATTTTTGTCAAAATAGGCTAATTATGACTATTGAAAAAAAAAAAAAAAAAATCTGATGTCAGAAGCATAGGATGGAAGCCCCCTCCAATAATTTCTAAGATGGTGCTCCCCTCTTTTTCTCTAAATGAAGCAAAATTTAAAACTTCAAATCAGCATATATAGTTACGCTCATCAGTGCCTAACTCTGTCACACTTTAGGCTTAACGACCCTCTTCACTTACCGTCGCCGGAAGCCCGAACCAATGTTATTCTATGGGGAAATTTTCTTTACAAATAACTTATTAACTAATACATATTTTTAAATTCTGTTTTCACATTCAGAAGATTCCTAACTGTTGAATTGACGGACCTTTTTTAAAAATCTATTTTTTTAATTTTTAACGTTTTATTTTGAAATTGCAAAATGAAAAAATTTTGCATATTCAAAATTTTGCAGCTTCAAAATAAAATATGAAAAATTAAAAAAAAAGTAATTTTTTAAAAAAGGTCCGTCAATTTAACAGCTGGGAATTTTCAGAATGTGAAAACAGAATTTAAAAATATGTATTAGTTAATAAGTTATTTGTAAAGAAAAATTTCCCATAGAATAACATTAGCTTCAGCTTCCGGCGACAGTGAGTGAAGAGGGCCCTTAAGAGATTTCCTTGGACTCTGTCTGTTTGTGAACACAAGTTCTCACCTAATATTCATACTTTAGTTAATTTTAAAAAATCTAATTGTATGATCGATAAGCTGTTTAATCTGACGGATTCAGAAGAATTACCCCTTTCATTCGGTACCTTATTTTAACGAATTTTTGATTAGATTTTTTTAAAATTAGTTAAAATATGTAAACAAAAACTTTAAAAAAGACATTAATCTTTCAAATGTCGCCTTTTTTTTTTCAGCATAAAAAAAAATATTCTTTCATGCAAATATATATATATATATCAAATATTAAATATTAAATTTGCGTCTATATAATGTCTTGATGATCAAAAAAGTGACGTCTATAAAATAATAATAATAATTTTAAATTTTAAAGGTAACGAAAAGATAAAGTTCGAAAATTTCGCACGGTCTTGCCAGAAAATGAATTATTTGAAGTGAGAAATAAATAAAATGAAATGTTTATTTTTCAACGGGTGCCTTAGGCGCTCTACAACTAATTAATTGTCTATATAAATTAAGAAAAGAATGTGTCGTTAACACATCTGGGTGGGCCACTCCTATTTTTGATTGGTCTAGATTTAACTACTTTAGTGATGAAAGTCGGCCATTTTTACTTTCTTCTATATTCAATAGAAGAAAGTATTGGATTCGTAAAAATTTTCGACCTCGAGTTTTTGATGGATTTACACGTTTTGAGAGCTGTAGAACACGATTTGACCATTTTTAGAAAATGTCTGTCTGTCTGTCTGTCTGTGTGTGTGTGTGTGTGACAAAATTTTGTGGCAACTGTACCTCAGGAACTACTGCACAGAATTTCATACAAATTGGTATGTAGTTGCACCTTGACATAAATTAGTGCCTATCAACTTTTGGTAAAAATCATCTTACAGGTTGCGTTGCCATCCCATTTTTTCTAAATTTTTAACATGGTAATATAGGGCAAAAATTTGTATAAATGTGCATAAAGAGAATTATTTTTTAGTAATCATTATGAAATTTACAAGAATTACTTATAATAGAGATAGTCAACTGGGAAAAAATTTTTGCATGTGTAGGAGCCTCGTGAACCCCCCTGGGGGTGAAATCCCCCCTTGAAGGGAGTAAATTTTCAAGATGGGTATCTTTCGAAAGGTCTCGTCAGTACCTTTAAAACGAATGGTTGAACTATAAATCTGTGATAATTTAAAACAAAGTTATCGATTTTTTTTTTCTTTTTACGAAAAAAAACTTAGAATTTTTTTTTTTTTTTAACAAAATTTAACAAAACTTGGTATTTATTTGGCTCCTGACATAAACTGGTGCTGATTAGATTTGGGGATCAATCGCACCACAGGAGGCGCTGTGATCGTATTTCTTCTAAATTTTTAACATGGTAGTATAGGCCAAATTTCGTATAAATGTACATAATGAGAGTTATTCTTAACTTGTGATTGTAAAATTAATATGAATTATTGCGAATAGTAGTAGCTAATTAGGGAAAAAAAATTGTGCATGTGGGGGCGTCGCTTGGGGGAAATACCTTCTGGGGTGGGGTAAATTTTCAAGATGGGTATCTTTCGAAAGGTCTCGTCAATACCTTTAAAACGAATGGTTGAACTATAAATATGTGGTAATTTAAAACAAAGTTATCGATTTTTTTTTTTTTTTTTACTTTTAACGAATAAAAAAAAAACGGATTTTTTTACTTTCCGAACACTATAGTGAGGAAAGTATTGTAATCATGTCAAAAATCCGAATTCGAGATTTTGATGTTTCTATACGTTTTGAGGTCCCCTGAGTCCGTTTTCACTATTTTTACGATGATGTATGTATGTGTGTGTGTATGTGTGTATGTGTGTATGTTTGTGAACACGCTAGCGTCTAAAGGCTTTGTTCGATTAACCTGAAAGTTGGTACGTATATTGTAAGTCACCATAGTACGAACCCTATAGATTTTGGTGAATCTAGCACTTATAGTTTTTTTACAGGGACACAAAGAAAAATTCTTTATCATTATGGCCTATGGGACCAAAATCTTAAAAGTGCGATAGCATCTAAACGCCTTATTCAATTGAGCAAAAATTTTATACCCATATTATAGGTCACAGATACTCAATCTGTATAGATTTTGGAGAATCTAGCACTTATAGTTTTTTTACAGGGACACAAAGAAAAATTCTTTATCATTAAGGCCAATGGGGCCAAATTTTTAAAAGTGTGATAGCGTCTAAACGCCTTATTAATCTGAGCAAAAAAATTGTACACATGTTATAGGTCGCATTTGCACCAACTGTATAGATTTTGGTGAATCTAGCACTACAGTTTTTTTACAGGGACACAAAGGAAAATTCTTTATCATTATGGCCTATGAGACCAAATTTTTAAAAGTGCGATAGCATCTAAACGCCTTATTCAATTGAGCTGAAAATTTGTATGAATATTATAAATCACTGTTGCACTAACTATAAGCATTTTGGTGAATCTAGCATCTATAGATTTTTACAGGGACAAAACGAAAAATTCTTTATCATTATGATCTAAGGGCTCAAAGTTCAGTAGCGTTAAATAAAACCTCGTGTGATATACGGAGAAAAAAACACTCTATTATGGTTTTCTCTCTTTTGTTTGTTTAGCAATTCCTCTTTCTTTATTTTATCTACAAAACTGTTAGTTACTCAATGTTCGGAAAGTCGAGTGGAGTCACTCCAGATTTTTTTTTTAATATTGTTGAGTGAATTTGTATAGGAAAATATAGAAGAAAGTCTCGTGGTGGCCACAACATACTAGTTTTTTTTAGTAAAAATTGATGAATTTTTTTAAAAGGTACTGCATAGATGTTACACTTTTTAAAAGAGTTCTAAAAATTGTTAATTTTTTGTGTGGACACTATTTATATCAAGTTATTAAAGATATTAAGTTGCAAAGTTTTCTTTTAAGTAATTAAAATATGAAAAGAAATATTAGTTATAATTTAATAGTCCCCCCCTCCCCCCCCCCCCCCCCCAAAAAAAAAAAAAAAAAAAAATTTTTTTTTTTTTTTTCGATATAAAAATAAACACATTTAATTAAATGTGAACATTAAAAAATTGTAAAAAATTAAATTATGCATCTCACAAAAATTAACGTCATTATCACTTTAAAATTTTCTACACATTGATAAAGTGCTAATGTAGTTCTATAGCTATAAGATTCAACAGAAAATTTAAAAACATGGTATATAATTTTTTTTTTTTTTTTAATCTTATAATTATGTATAATTTTGTTGTCATTTCGGCAATGAGTTGATATAGGTTTCGCATATGCATAAGTAAACATTTTGGCGAGAAACGTCCGCGCTACTTCAGTACCAAATTTCAAATTCCGCCAAGAGGCCCAAACTCTTTCAATGATTTTGCACAATTTTTCTCAATTTTATGTTGAATGTTTTTGTGCGAGTGGGAAAAAAAAGGAAAAGCATTTTTTTTTTTTTTTAATTGGGCTAATTATACAAAATATCTCCATATCAGTGTGAATGAAAAAGATCTTCAAAATGCTGTACTTTGTTATGGAAATGACAATGACCATTGAATAGGGACCAAATTACATCAGATACCTGAAAGAATTAGCTTCAGAAAGACAGTCGTTAAGTTTAAAGTTAAACATACATAATTTTTTATCAATATATGCAAATATTTAATTAAATTTTCTCACTGTCAAGCCATCAACATCAAATTGTGACAATTTTTCAAAGTGTAGCACCATACAGTGCATATTTGACCGTTTTTATTTATATAATACAGAAAAAATAATTTTTGTGATGTCTAAGATTACTGCATAAAATTATTTTAGTTTATGAGAAATAAATTTGAATTTCTGTAAATTTGTTAATGAAAGGGTGGGCGTTTAATCATAAAAATATCATTAGGTTTTATTAAAAAAGAGATTTAGAGAGTTTAATGCGAAAAATTAGAAATGTATAGAGAAAGAAAGAATGGAAATGAAAATTCTATAAATTTATTTATTGTTATTATTGTTTTTTTTTTTTTTTTTTTTTTTTTTTTATGATATATAGTGTAGTTAATTTAATACAGTAAAAAAAAAAAAAAAAAAAACTTTATAAATTTTGTACATTTGTATAATGTATCACTATATTTTGTGCACTTTAAAGAATTAAATTAGTCTTTAAAGAGATATCTCACATACATTATAATGTTATAGTTTTCTTTTATCAGTTCTTGCAGACAAACCAGTATGGTAGTTCTGTTTATTCCATTTTCAATAGGGAATGCTATAATAAACATGATTTTTATCTATCAGTTTATAAATGCATTAAAAAAATATTTAGTGAAATTAGAACGCATCGCTTATGAACAAATCAACAGACAGACTGACTGAAGCTCCAAACACTCTTATTAACTTTGTTGGTGTGAAGTTTAAATTGATCATACTTTATTTAAGTTTTAACAATGAATTAAATTCCAAAGGAACAACGAGCAATATGTATGAGTTATATTCTATTAGTTCCCCATCATACTATAGGTATGGGGAACTTAGATAATCGTGAAAATTTTCGACCTGGGTTTTTTGACTCTTTTACACGTTTGCAGGTGTGAGGAATCCAAAAATAACAAAATTTGTATGGTGTCTGTCTGTAGGGTGTCTGTTAGTGTGTTAGTCTGTTAGTGTGTTAGTCCGTTAGTTTGTTAGTCTGTGTACACGATATCTCAAGAACAAATTGTCGCAGAGAGGTCAGATCAGTTTTAAAATATTACTTTCGACACTGGTAAGAACCCTATTCATTTGCAATATTCGAATTTAAAAACTTCGTAAGTTATTAGAAATTTACGATTTTCTTAACGTGGAAGAATAGGACAAAAATTCACTTAAACGTGCATTAAATGGAAACTTTTTACTGTAAAAATGTCAGACCAGTTTTAAAATATCAGTTTTAATGCTGGAATGAACATCAGTAACTATAAATATGCTACTCTGAAAATCTCGCACGTTATTAGAAATTTACAAATTTCTTAACATGGCAGAATAGAGCAAAATTTCACATAAATGTCAATCTTGAGGGATATTTTCATCGTAAAGATGTCAAACCACTTTCGAAATATTATTTAGGATACTGGCATGAATAGCATAGACAATGATTTTTCCAATTTAAAAAATTTGTAAGTTATTTGGAATTTACGATTTACTTAACATGTCAGAATAAGGCAAAATTGAGCATAAACTTCCATTTTGAGTATCATAAATACATTAGATTAGACAACTTCAAAATTACATTTATGATATTTGTTTAAACACGATTGAATACAAATATTCTAATGGGAAAATTTCGTAAATTATTCGTAATTTACGATTTTAACAACATAGCGAAATTGTAAATTTTTCATATAAATATGAATTTTGAGGATTATTGCATTGGAAATAGTAGCATGAAAACTAAACAACGGAATTGACCCTGTCTAAAGAAATTAATAGATTAGAATAAGATAAATATATCGACGTGAACGGTGGATAGCCTATTAGGCGGGGATTTCATTCTGTCACTGTATCAAGCTTTGGTCAAATTCACTTCTTTTAATATGATTATAATATATCTCGCACGAGAAATTTATGAGAACATAAATATGGGGAACTGAACAGAGTCCACCTATGCCAACTAGTTTTTTTTTTTTTTTAAATCAATATATCATTGCTCTTGCTTATATGTTATTTATTTCTTATACGAGTAATATGGCCCTTAAAATTATTTACTTTTTATTTGTTTGAGTGCAATATTATATTATAATGTTCAAATTTCATTATAGGTTGAGCTTTTTTTTTCTTTCATAAAATTAAATGAATCCAAGAAATCCAAGAAAATTAATCCAAGCCTATGGGTAGAAAAAAAAAAAATGTAAACTCTACATGTACTCGGCAGTATTACGATAATTATTTTGGTTGCATTCTTGATGTTTTATAAAGTTTTAAATTGCCTTAAACAAGTATTTTCCACTTTCAGTGAGAGGACAAATGTTTATCGTATGTGGAATTGTTACATTACAGAGAAATTTTGACCATCAAGTAAATCTTAAATAAATAACTGTACTTGGTATTGGTGGACTTTAGTCAGACACCTATCCCATATTTGTTATTGTTCCCATAAATTTCTACAATAGATCATGGTATACTTATGATAAGAATAATGAACTCAGCTGATGGTCAGGCTTGGCTGGAAACTGAAATGCCTCACCCACTATGATACCTTTCCATTCCTTTCAATGAATTTCCTTTATCTTAATTTTCAGCATAATTTTACCGATGCGGTTTCGTACTTTAGTTTTCATTAGTTTCCATTTAGGTAATGCAAGTTTATGCGGAACATTACCCTGTTCTTTTCATCACCAGTTTTTAAAATAGAATGTTGATATTCAATAATATTCGTACCAGTATCACCAGTGAAATTTTAAAGCTAAACCGACTTGTTTATGATGAAAGTAATCCTTATATTTTCAAAATATCCCTTATTTTGTCCTGGTCCATTAGTCGTCAAACTGGATGCTATTTAACATGTGCCAATAAATCACCAAATATTTATCCAATAAATCTGTGGGAAAATAATAGATTCAGGACACCAACCACTTGTTCAATTTAAAAAAAAAAAAAAAAAAAAAAAAAAGTTCAAAGTAACATACCTACATGATACAGATTTAGAATACCGGATTTAAAATTTATGCTAATATTTGTTCTTGTGTTATGCTTACATGATTCAGATACAGAGAGACACATATTTTAGACACATCAATTTCTAAAAAATATGTTTTTCAATTTAAAAGGATCTCAAAACTTATAAATATATCAAAAATCCAATGTCAAAAATTAGGCACAAAAACAATACTTTCTCTATCATATATAAGTAAGAGAAAGTAAAAAAATAACTTAACTCAAAATAATAACCAAATATGTTTAGAATATTTTGTTAAACTATAACAATGTAAAATCCCGAGAAAAAAATAAATTATCAGGCAGTATTAAAAATAATAATAATAATAATAATAATAATAATAATAATTAAATTTTTAAAATTTAATTCAAATAATTTTCAGAAAATTTTAATACATTTAATATTGTTTATTTTAATACACATGTGTGTAAATGTTTATGAAATTCTAAGACAATAATATGCAATGAAGATTCATAAAGTCCAAAATTTTCACAAGTTCAAGCTGGGCCCCTCCAGTGATATTTGGAAAACTCTACGCCTATGGTCAGAAGGAAAATCGACAGCTTGCAAATTTTAAAATATATGTGCAAATAAATATGATAATAAGATTTTATTTCATTTTGAAAATTCTCTGGAAAATACCCCAATTTTCAATCAAATTTAAATACTTTTGAACTCTGAATTTATCCCTACTTATAAATACTTTTTAATTTTTGTTACAATCGGACTATAAATTTAAAATTCATTGAGAAAAAAAAAAAAAAAAAAAAAACTAATTTTTCAAAAATTCGTATACTTTAGTCTAATAAACCATGCGCTTTATTTTAAATCTTAAAAGTGTAGTTGAATACTTGTAAACTATAACATTTTAAAATGTTAAAGCAAATTTTGCCTGAGAAGGAAAAAAAAAATTGTATTTCAATTAAAGGTATCAAACATATTTTTATCACTTGTCTAAAAACAACTCCTATTAAATCAGCGTTCTAAAAAAAAAAAAAAAAAAAAAAAAAAAAAAGCATTGAAATCGGTCTATTCATTTGGAAGCTACTACGGCTCAGACAGACAAACACAGGCTGAAAACTTAAAATATCTGTTTTTTTTTTTTTTTTTTTTTTTTTTTTTTTGGGGGGGGGGGGGGTCAGGGATGTTAAAACCCTAACAGCACAGTTAGGCTTAACTTATCCACAGTACATCTTAAGGACATTTCTGGGATGTCTTTTCATCCAGAAGACATCTTGAAGATATCCTGGGGAGGCGATGTGCTGTCTGGGAAATGGTTATTTTTAGAAAAACCTTCTGCCAAGCCCAAACTTATACACATGCCATAATGATCACCATTACATATAACAACTATTTCTCTGTTGTCGCCAAAAATATTTGTTTACATACAGCATTGGGCCTGAAAATTTTTGCACCCCCCTAAATCGGTTGCTGGCTACGCTCATGGCTATTGCCACAATGAAAGTGTATGAATATGTACCAGGTGATCCAAAAGTTACAGAAAAAAAAAAAAAAAATCATTATTCAAAAAGTACTGACCGCAGATTTATGTGGTTTTCACTAAAATGTACAGAAAAACATGGGATTTATATATATATATATATATATGTGTGTGTGTGTGTAAGAAAAAATATTAGTTACATTTTTCATGAATATATCACACTGTATTCGCAATATCCTCTTGTATTTTAAACCGATCTATTTGATCAAATGACACCATATTGCAAATACTGAAACTATTTTTAGGAGAATTTCTAATGCACAACCGTCTAATGAATGAGCCATTGCATTGAACATTTATAGTCCTAATTATGCTGTTGAATGCACTGTGCCACTGTAAAAAAGTAAATTTACAATTATAGTTCCACCTCATGAAAAAAATTTTATTTAGTTTGATAATAAATCATTTGGTATCTAAAAAAATCCCATATCTTTCTGTGCATTTCAGTGAAAACCACATAGTGCTACATTCAATACTTTTTTAATTTTAAAATTTTTACTTTCTCTGACATTTTTTTATCACCCAGTATAATAGAATGAAATTCTTACAGACAATCACTGAAAAATACTATTTAAAATAATAATAATAATAATAACATTTATTAATTAAAATTACTGAATTTTTAAAAGAAAATTTTAAAACATTTGAAAAATATCATTGTAATATATATTTAAGCACATTCTTTTAAAAAGTACTTATAATGTTCAGGTAGTACCTAGGGTTATTTTGACCCATTATTTTCAAACGATCAGCATTGTAGCTACACAAATCATCACTATTCATGTCCATTTCTTTTTTAATTCTCTGTTCATATTTCTTCAACCAATCGTTCCAATATTTTTCATCACTTTCCATCTTGCTCTTTGTAGTCATTTTCTATGTAATACAAATCAAATTTACAAATCAGTATTAAAATAACAGAAGTAAAACGAGCTCCTTAAATAAAAATATTAACTTCTGATACAATATTAGTGCAATATTAATTTTAAAATGGAACTTTTCTGATAACTGTATATAAGTATTAAATCTCAGTTTCATAAAATTAAAAAAAAAATTAATGAAATCAGCGATATATATAATTTTGGGGAAAATTTAATAACCAATTGTAAATTTATTGAAGAACAGTGATAAAATACAGCATAAAAAATGTTAGGATATAATTTTTTTTTTTAATTTTTTTTTTTTTTTTTAATAATAAAACAAATTGTATTTTTATAAAAAATTTCAGTTGATTATAAAAATGATAAGTCAGAGAAATTCCAGTCATTATGAAACTTTTAAATGTATTAATCTAACACTTTTAAATATTATACATTTTACTTATTCATATATACTTTCATTTAAAAAAAAAAAAATAATAATAATAATATTTGGTGAAATGGATTTCTTTTTTAATCTGTTTACAAATTTGTAGCAAAACTTTTCATAAAACTGAATTTTACCCCTCTCCTCCTCATTTCTTTCTTTCTCTTTTTTTTTCCTTTTGTTTCTTCACTTCATAAATTTAATTTTATTACAATTCACTTTTTATTTAATACATAATCTTTCCTACTTTCTATTTTTCACTTTTATTATTTTATTTTCCTGTATCTTGTAACATGTGCTTTTTCCCATTGTTGCCTTTTCTCTTCTAACATTGATTGACCTTTCTTTTTCTCTCTTTGGTTATGTCTGCCCCTCCCTTTTTATTTCAGTCTGTTTTCTGCCTCTGCAGCAGAGTCCTGCATCGGGTCGGGTAATCCGATTTTACCCAAACCCGACCCCACCTGCAGTTCGGTTTCGGGTCGGGTCAACTATATCTTTTTCTCGTGTGGGTCGGGTTCGGGTTAGATTGACTGATTTATTTTTTTGTGTAGAACAGGTTGGGGTCGGGTTGACTGAATTTTTTTCACTGTGGGTTGGGTTCAGGTCAAGTTTAGTTTTCAACGAATCAGGTTGACTTGAGAATATCTTTCAAAAAAAAATTATCTTAATAAAGCAGAAATTTGTTTGCTCTCTATACCCATGATGAATATACGGTTACCCAAATTATCATAGTAAATTAAACATCCATATCCGACTAAAGCAATGAACAAAAAAAAAGCAATTATTATTTAGAATATAAGCTGTTGAAAACAAGCTACTTCTCCCACAGTAACCAGATGTATGATTCATCTATTTTGATTACTCATATCCGTTTGAAATAGATTGTGAATTTAAACTGATAACTAATATTTTTTCTCTTGCAAATGTTTTTAAGAAGTTATAGGAATGTAGATTTACATAAATTTAGTAGACGTTTAGTTGAAGTCTGTAACACTGTATTATTTTAATATTATTGTGTGTGTGATAAGCATTTAACAATAAAACTACAAACACTAAGCTTGAAACTTATTTTTGTACACTTGAAGTTCACAACACACATAAATAACAAAAAATTATTTTTAATCCACTTTTCAGATTTTTTAATTTTTAACTTAGTTTTAACTTAATATTAGTAATTATATTTTTAATGATTTTTTTTTAATGATTTACCAGCAGTGTGACAGTGAAAATTTACTTTATTTTATAAATTAATATGTTTTCCATGATTTTTAGATGAATTAGTAATTTTCATTTAGATTCGTGTTAGGTTTGGGTATAAAGAAATTGGGTACAGGCCAGTTTACCCGACCCGTGCAGGACTCTACTCTGCAGTGGCAATAATATTTTCTTCTGCCTGATGAAGAAAAATACACTGTTTTGAAAAGCACAGTGTCTAAAATATTTTCAAATCGCCTACCTCCCCTCCCTTTCAAGAACACTTTAATAATGCTTACTATTGTCATTTTTATTATTATTATTATTATTGCACAATCAATTACTACAATAACAGATTTAAAAAAAGAAACAAATATTTGAAGTCATATTTACCTGTAACCTGCTAACTTTTTCAATATCTTCTTTCATTCTTTTTATAGTCAGGCCCATTCGGCCTAGGTTATCAATCACTTCAGGATTAGAATTTAACAGTATCATAAATTTTTGCATTTGTCTATAAAAATAAGTTCATATACATATCATATAATATCATATAACACAAAATTCACAGGTTACACTTTTGAATTTAATTAAATTTTTTAAAAAAATAATTATTATTATATTCTGTGAGGCTTCAAAAAATTAGCTATAAAAGCATGGGGGGAATAAAAGAAAAAGAAAAAAGAAAGAAACACACACACAAAGAAAAGTAACATTAGAACTTTTTAAAATTATTGATCTTGTAATTTCACTTAATTTATATAGAAGGAAAAAAAAATTAAATCCCGAAAAATATTTTATCATAAGGAAGAAAAATATAACAAAATTAAGAATACTACAGTAAATAAATGATATATTTATAAGACTAAGGGATTTTCTTAAACTTAGCAATTAAATACCTTAACTATATACATTAAACATATAAAGTATGTAGAATTAGGAGTTCTATTAACACTTTCAATGTTCATATGAAAATTAACACTCATTTGTTTTTCTTTGACTTTTCAAGTATTCTAAGCAGTCACACGAAAATGTTTTAAAACCGCAAATTATATACATAAGAATGAGTAACATTACGATAAGAAAAATATAGCAACTGTTTATCAAATGAATAGATAAAAGTGATTAGCTCATAACATATTGACAGTAATAAATAGATAACTGAAATGCCAAAATCTACATAAATTTTTATATTTTTTCATGTAAAATCAAATTAAGTTTGCAAATTAATAATAAAAAAAACTTTATTGTTCATTATAATAATTAGAAATAAAAATTCCTGTAGAAAATGCAAGGTTTGACAATTACTTTCTTATTCAAATTTAAATTTAAGAATTTAATGAAAAATAATTTCCTGAAAAAATATTAAATATTCCTTTGGCTAGAAAGAGAATTTTATATTACAATTTTATACTTTCTCTTACCCATATATATGATATAAAAATCATTGTTTTGCGGTCAAATTTTTGAAATTGAGTTTCTGTTATATTTACACATCTTAATGTCCCCTGAATCAGAAAAATATGTTTTTAGCAGTTGGTCTATGTATGCGTGTCTGCATTAACTCAAGACAAATAGCAGCAGAAATTTCAAACTCAGTTCTAAATGTGTATGTATTAAGAATGCTACACTAAAATTTTTACTGAGATCAAGTAATTGGTTGGTGAACAGGGACATCCAAGAAAATTCAAATACATTATGTCTATGAAAGAAATTATTGGTAAATAGAGTTTAACATCTATAGGTTGCACTAAACTAAAGGAAATGAATACAGTATAAAACCTTTAATCTGGGATTGTCGCATTGTCGGAACCTTGCCGATTCCGAATTACGGAAATTTCTGAATTATAGATTTTTTTTTTTTTTTTTTTTTTCAGAACTTGGATCTTGAATGCATTTAAGTTACTAAAATATATGAATTTTTTTTTTTTTTTTTTTTTTTAAATTAAGCATCGATTACCGTGTAATAAATTATCGATTCTTTTTTTGGTAAATAATATTAACTAATTTATTTATTTGAAATATTAAAAGTAAAAAACATCACAAAAAATAGCTCTCTTTTGTGTAGTGGCACCATCTTGCTTTACTTTGGAGAAATAACTTTTCTAATGAATAAATTATATAATTTTGTGATTTTAAATTATAACTATATATATAATATAATAAAATAATAAAAAATATAAATCCCGAGAATCAAAGCTATATTATTAAAAAAATTTAAATTATTTAAACAGTTTATGACAAGTAAAATAATTTTATTATTATTATTATCACAGCAGTGTAAAAAATTTTATGTTTAAAAAAATTATAAATAAATAATGCAATATATATTACCAAATACTCAAATCAAAATCTGTATAAAAAATAAGAAAATACAGATTATTATTAAATTTAAATTAATTGATTAAAAAAAATATTGAAATAATTTTCAAATGTAAATGAAGATTACATTAGCATGTCTAAAAAAGACAACAGTTTCATTTTTGGTTAGAACATTTGAAAGCAATCAAATTTTCTAAAACGGAATTATTTTTTTAGTAGCACCATCTGTAGTCATTCATCAAAACAAAAAATAAAAAAGCAGGATTTTGGTTTTTCATGTCCGGATTATGGATATTTCCGAATTTTAGAAGTCTGAATTAAAGATGTTATACTGTATATATTTTTTATATGCATAAAAGCATATTTTATGTAGAATGTGGTATGAAAATCATTCACCATTCATTTACAAGGCTACACAAAAGAACCAAAATAAAATATAGTGGGACAATACATGGAAATTGATGGAAGTACATTTCAGGTTGTGATGTGTGTTATTAATATAGGATTATATTTAAGTGCACAATGTTCGGGGTGAAACTACCTAGCTTGCCCCTAAAAACTGTTCCTTGCATACAGATAGGGGAGATTTATTAATAATATATCACATGGCTACCTATATTAAGTGATATTTGCAGACTTTGTAATACATTATAAGGCAAATTAAACATTCAAAATGTAAAATTTCTGTACAAACAAAGTAATTTCACATGAAATTCAAAGACAGCAAAATTTTTAAAAACCCTGAATTCAGGGGTAGCCCCTGAAAAGTTTCACCCCTACAATGTGGTGTGCACATAATTTTTAGTAGATATACAGAGCTGCCAATAATTAAGTGAAAACATTATTTTTTACTGAATGTAATTATTAGAAGTGCTTTACTATATTTTTTATATAGTAATAATGATAAATACAGTAGTAGTAAAAAAATAATAATGACAAAAAAAAAAATTAAATATGCACAGATATATGCATATAATCCAGCAAATACTACTTACTCAGGACTCATCTTAGGCTTATAGGCTTTGATAAGAACTTCCAGAGGATAGCACTGATTTAAAATATTTTCTTTCACCTTTTCGAATGATTTATAAAGATTGGCAAAATCAGATGCATCAGCAAAAAGAAAACAACAAAATGTATTAGTAAAATCAGCACCAGTATTTTCCATTATATCCAATAATTCTTCAATTAAGTCTCTAAATAAAATTACAAAAGTAATCAATAATAATAATTAAAATAAAATACAAATATCAAAAGACATTTATGAATTAACTTTTAAAAAAATACACCAAACTTTAAGTAATAAAGAGAAATTTTTTACATAATTATCCTTGATGTATGGTTACGTGAACTAATCATAATGTAACAATGTGAAATAGTTAGCTTCTTACTTAATAAAATATTAAATGTGCAAAATGAGGTACAAAATGTTTACATTAAATTATCATCTGATGGAAGGGGAATGTCTGATTGTTTTAAAGACTATTTGGATGATTTTATTTATATTAGCCAAATGCTTATGTTGTATTCATAAAGGAAATCATTCCATATAACCAAATTTATGAAATTCAGTGAGTGAGGAATAAATCTTCTAGAAATTTATTGACCATAACAGCTTATATATGTTATACCAGAGGTGGCCAACCCACGGTCACCTTTTGCCGTCCATGATGGTATTTCTAAAGTTTATAATATGATATTTTAACACAGCAAAGTTTAATAAAACTGTTCTGATAGTTGAAATGAAAATGCCTTAGAAAGTTTTGAAAGCTTAAGAAAGAAAAGAAATATTACTTATTTATTATTATTGACAATTTTATTACTAAAACTGATTATTAAATATACATACTCACACATATACAAATGGAGTATAAATTTAAAACTATACACACACATACATGCACCGTGCCAGAATAAAATGTATTTCCAATGCAGCCCACCAATTGGTTTGAGTTGGACAGATCTGTGTTATATTACAGATTTGCATCAGATTATTTGCAATTTTTAACATTTATTGAATCATTTTTGTAATTATTTTATTTCAAAATAACTTACACAATTTTCTATTACCCTGCATTTGAATACTATAAGGACAGATTATAGATTAAAGTGAAAGATGATAACAAGCATTGTATATAAAGGTACTTTTAAAACAGTTGAGAATAGTTTTAGAAATAGTTTTATTAGACATATATATTTCCTCCCTCAACTCCTTGATTGAGCATAGAGCATATATATATTTTTTTTTTTTCCCTCAACTTGATATGATACAGGAAATTTATGCAATACTTATTCTGATATATATCAATTTTATTTTCAGTCATGAGCATATGAAAAATATTTATTTAATTATTTATTTTACTACAGTTTGCTTAACATTCTGATCTGCACAAAAAAGAAAAGAAAAAATAAAATAAATAAATAAAACTTTATTTATATAAAACTTTGTAATAAAAAATAAATTAACTTTTTTAACACACTTTACAAAAATACAGTTAAGTTTATAAAAATATATCAAATACAATATACTTACTCATCTTCATCTAAAGTCAATTTTATTAACCCAAGCTGAAAAAAAAAAAAAATGCACAATATGAAAAAGATGTGTATCAACAAAATACTTATAGAAAGTAATTTACATCATTTTACATGTTTTAAAAATCATAATAAATAACTATGATGAAAGCCGTGCCTCTAACAGATAAAATAATTTTCTTTATAAAATAAAAAGACATTAAGATGAACTTTATATTATATTCTTATGGGACAATGAATAAAGTGTAATTAGGACAAATCCTGTCACAATAAAAAATAAATAAATAAAACTATTCTGCTACATTTTTTTTTTTTTTTTAATTAAGGTTTAATTCTTCATGCAGATTAAAATGCTCCATTTTAAAACTTTTCTACCTAAGTAAAATGTTAACATTTGCTCAAAAACTTCAATGTCTTTAACTAAGTTCCTTAGACAGCCAAACCTAAAGCAAAGTTTTTATTCAATAAATTAATTTTCCTTGTATAAATATAAATAATGATTAAAAAAGAAAAAAAAAAGTTCAGGACTGTTTTCTTTTTTTTCTTTATTTTTATTATTATTTTCTAATCTAGAATACAGAATATTAAAACTTGATATATTTTTTAAAGGAATAAAAAATGGAGCTTATCAAAACAAAAATTAAAAGACGAAAAATTATACAAACCTTATAATCCAATATAAACAAATCTTGACATAAACTGGATAAAAAAAAAAAAAAAAAAAAATCCCTGAGTACATTAATTATAAAAGTTATTCCAGCTATTTTTCATACGTCAAAACGTCTCATGAATTATATAATTTTCAAAAGTAAGGGATATAAAAAGTCTTTTCATAACTGAATATCATTCACTTCACAATTAAAAACACTATTATAACAAAGGGATATGAGTAATGATTTAACCAGGTTGACTTTTCAGATCATCTGGCTTTTCCAGGAAAGGTAAAAATGAACTTTTTCTGCTTTTCTTAAGTTATTTTCTTACATTAGAGGCACCTTACTAAGTTCGTAGAAATTTTGGTGATGTGCAAATGATGTTCAAAGTCGATTTCATGGAAGGAGTCAGCAAAAATTCTCAAAAGTTGGATTAAAATGTGGAATAGGTATTTTGCGTGGTGGAAAAATAGTCTTGTTTGAAAGAGGTTTATTGGAGGATTTCATAGTTGCATTTTTTTTTAGGGGGGGGGGGGAGGAATGTTGTTGGATTGGAACAAATTTTGAAAATTTGGTATGTGAAAGTATACAAACTGATTCTCCAGTGATAGCATTTATGTAAAGACAAATCCAAAGTTGAGGCTAGTTAGAGATTACAGATGTTTGCCTTTTCAAACTTAAAATGCTAGTAAAGGAAATACACTCATTTCATCATCACTGCTAGGCAAGGTGCTTTAGTTCATTTGAATATACAAATTTAGTGTATAGTGACAGTGAGTAGCCCTGTTCTCCTGCCTTAACCCCTTTGGTACATTTGACGTCTGAGACACGTCATTCACTTTTTTTTTTGTTTTTTATTTTTGTTTTGCAATTCTAATTACTTGAAGACATCTTAATGCTACATATATCACCAATATTTTAGAAATAAATAAATTCTTACGTAAAATGTACTGCTTTTACATACTACTCCAAGCAACCAAAAATTATATTCGTTCCACATGTAAATATTTTCTCAAATAAATCCGTACCCAAGGGGTTAAATTCAATAAACCCATTGCTCATATTCCAGTCATCTCTACTTTTATAACTTAAATTATTTATAGCAGGAAAATGTTGTAAGAGGAGGTTGCAATAAGAGGAGGTGTGATAATCTCACACATTTAGGTGTAATATTTTATAAATCAACATTTTTTTTTTGTGTGTGTGTGTGTGTGTGTGTGTGTGTGTGTGTGTGTCAGGAATTCCCTGGGTAAAATTAAAGTTTCATTATTATTATTATTTATTTTGTGACAATTTAGTCAAATATCCTTGACTTTTACATATTTCATTCGAATTTCCTGATTTTTTTCAGTGTTTTAGAATTCCCTTCCTTGATTTTCAGGTTTTTCAGGTTGCTAGTCACCCGGTTTAATAATGTTTTAATCCTGGTGTCACATGAATAGGAGAGATTGTTGAAGAGCTTACAGAAAACGCTTTCATTCAATAATCATAAAACATTTTTACTGTGAAGTGTATTTTAAATAAGACTAACTTCAAATACATTTACAATTTTTTAAAAATATGCCATGAAAAGGTAATAAAATCATTAATTAACCAAAGAAGTCAATTTTAATATACTCTGTTACATACCTTATGCCTCATTTTATTAAAATAACACGTCTGGAATTCAGTTTCATACAGCTGAAGCAAACGCAATGACACATCTAAAGGAAGGGCTTTTTCAATAGCTTCAGCAAATTTTTTAAGGTTCCAGAGACATATTTCTGGTTGTTTACTAAATGAATATCTTCCTCCTTCATCTTTTGTTTAAGAAAGTAAATCAATATTAAACAAAATATTTCTATAAAATATCATTCATAAAAATAAAATAATAATTAAAAATTACTGAAATAAGACAAACTCTTTATATAATAAACTCTCTTAAACAATTTTTATGTAGTGCTATTAAAGATATACCAGGAGAAAATTTAAAAGAAAATAAAAGATCAAGAAGGAAATTGCTGGAAAATAATAAATCATTTGATTATGTATATATTTTTCTCTTTTTTTCTTTTAATTTCTTTAATGTAACATTACAAATGTTTTAGATAAAATAAAAATATTTGTAAATAAATTTGAAATTCTCATTTTCATCAGATAAAGATTTAAAAAAAAAATCTATTATTATAATGGACTAATCACAACTTAAACCAACGAAGTTTAAAATTACAATAGAATGTCAAAAACAGATATAAACTATCTAATTTAGCAAATTCAATCGATTGAAACGTAAACTGATTGATTTTCTTAATATAAATATGCTTCATATACTTACACTCTGACGAACAGAATGGAATGATATTTAGTATTATTATAAATATAAATATGCATACTACTACATAACATAACATAAATGATCTACATAATATACATATAGAAAATCCTGACTAAGTAAGTGAGTAATTCATCATCGTAGAGCCAAAGACCTTGCAAATAGAAACATGAAAGTTGGTGAAAATATTCCTTCTATAATATAGATATCTACTGAGAAACAATTTTAAGGAAATTGTCCCCCAAGATGGTTAGGGGATAAAACATGATTTTTTTTACACTCTTTCATATCTCAAAGAAACAAAAATCAGGTATACATAAGATTTTTGCTTTAAAATATAACAAACACAAATACCTAAAAATATCCCAAATACCAAATTTAGAAATTGTAGGAATTTGCCCCCAATGGAAGAGGACAAAGACTGCTATTATGAAACATACAAACACCAAAATTTTTTTCAGTCTCTTAATGCCTCTTCTCCATTCAATGGTTGTTTCCATTACCTCATATGATTATAATAATGTTATCGAAAATACACATCCAATAATTACGAAGCATAATACATAATGTATCAGAATTCTTTTTTGAAGCCCTGTAAATTATTTATTCTATGCATACCATTTTCTGCAGAAACAATGCTTTTATGCATCTTAATAATACAAGTTAATTTTATTATAGTGAACGCAGTGTATTTACAATAAAATGCACTGAAAAGAAATGTCATCCATAGGTCCTAATGCATCAAAATTCTCAGGCAAGTTTCAGTACATGCACCACAAATGATATATATATATACATAAATGATTTATGGCTAGGAACTTATAGACAAGTATGAATATCATTAAAATTCATATTCATAAAAGGAAGATACAGATATATTAAGTAGGATAACAATTTGATTTTTAAAATAAAAATCTGATGTGGGCACCCCATGACTTCCTTATACACTTTTAGAAATATACATAATGTTAAAAAACATTGTCACTGGAGCCAAAACATTTGGCTAAAAATATTTTTAAAAAATGCATGCATACGTAAAAAAAATAAAAAATAAAATTGTGCCTTGAGGGGACTCATGTCAAAGTTGTGCCTTGGGGGGGACTCATGTCAAAGTTGTGCCTTGGGGGGGAAACTCATGTCAAAGTTGTGCCTTGGGGGGACTCATGTCAAAGTTGTACCTTGGGGGGGGACTCATGTCAAAGTTGTACCTTGGGGGGGACTCATGTCAAAGTTGTGCCTTGGGGAGAGGACTCATGTCAAAGTTGTGCCTTGGGGGGGACTCATGTCAAAGCTGTGCCTTGGGGGGACTCATGTCAAAGTTGTACCTTGGGGAGGGGACTCATGTCAAAGTTGTGCCTTGGGGGGGACTCATGTCAAAGTTGTACCTTGGGGAGGGGACTCATGTCAAAGTTGTGAATTGGGGACTCATGTCAAAGTTGTGCCTTGGAGAGGACTCATGTCAAAGTTGTGCCTTGGGGGGACTCATGTCAAAGTTGTACCTTGGGGGGGGACTCATGTCAAAGTTGTGCATTGGGGGACTCATGTCAAAGTTGTACCTTGGGGGGAACTCATGTCAAAGTTGTGCCTTGGGGGGACTCATGTGCCTTGGGGGGACTCATGTCAAAGTTGTACCTTGGGGGGACTCATGTCAAACTTGTGCCTTGGGGGGGACTCATGTCAAAGCTGTGCCTTGGAGGGACTCATTTCAATGTTGTACCTTGGGGAGGGGACTCATGTCAAAGTTGTGCCTTGGGGGGGACTCATGTCAAAGCTGTGCCTTGGGGGGACACATGTCAAAGTTGTACCTTGGGGAGGGGACTCATGTCAGAGTTGTGCCTTGGGGGGGACTCATGTCAAAGCTGTGCCTTGGGGGGGACTCATGTCAAAGCTGTGCCTTGGGGGGGACTCATGTCAAAGCTGTGCCTTGGGGGGACTCATGTCAAAGTCGTGCCTTGGGGAGGGGACTCATGTCAAAGTTGTGCCTTGGGGGGACTCATGTCAACGTTGTGTCTTAGGGGGGGGGACTCATGTCAAAGTTGTGCATTGGGGACTCATGTCAAAATTGTGCCTTGGAGAGGACTCATGTCAAAGTTGTACCTTGTGGGGGACTCATGTCAAAGTTGTGCCTTGGGGAGGGGACTCATGTCAAAGTTGTGCCTTGGGGGGGACTCATGTCAAAGCTGTGCCTTGGGGGGACTAATGTCAAAGTTGTACCTTGGGGAGGGGACTCATGTCAAAGTTGTGAATTGGGGACCCATGTCAAAGTTGTGCCTTGGAGAGGACTCATGTCAAAGTTGTGCCTTGGGGGGACTCATGTCAAAGTTGTACCTTGGGGGGACTCATGTCAAAGTTGTACCTTGGGGGGGGGACTTATGTCAAAGTTGTGCATTGGGGGATTCATGTCAAAGTTGTACCTGGGGGGGAACTCATGTCAAAGTTGTGCCTTGGGGGGACTCATGTGCCTTGGGGGGACTCATGTCAAAGTTGTACCTTGGGGGACTCATGTCAAAGTTGTGCCTTGGGGGGACTCATGTGCCTTGGAGAGGACTCATGTCAAAGTTGTGCCTTGGGGGGACTCATGTCAAAGTTGTACCTTGTGGGGGACTCATGTCAAAGTTGTGCCTTGGGGAGGGGACTCATGTCAAAGTTGTACCTTGGGGAGGGGACTCATGTCAAAGTTGTGAATTGGGGACTCATGTCAAAGTTGTGCCTTGGAGAGGACTCATGTCAAAGTTGTGCCTTGGGGGGACTCATGTCAAAGTTGTACCTTGGGGGGGGACTCATGTCAAAGTTGTGCATTGGGGGACTCATGTCAAAGTTGTACCTTGGGGGGAACTCATGTCAAAGTTGTGCCTTGGGGGGACTCATGTGCCTTGGGGGGACTCATGTCAAAGTTGTACCTTGGGGGGACTCATGTCAAACTTGTGCCTTGGGGGGGACTCATGTCAAAGCTGTGCCTTGGAGGGACTCATTTCAATGTTGTACCTTGGGGAGGGGACTCATGTCAAAGTTGTGCCTTGGGGGGGACTCATGTCAAAGCTGTGCCTTGGGGGGACACATGTCAAAGTTGTACCTTGGGGAGGGGACTCATGTCAGAGTTGTGCCTTGGGGGGGACTCATGTCAAAGCTGTGCCTTGGGGGGGACTCATGTCAAAGCTGTGCCTTGGGGGGGACTCATGTCAAAGCTGTGCCTTGGGGGGACTCATGTCAAAGTCGTGCCTTGGGGAGGGGACTCATGTCAAAGTTGTGCCTTGGGGGGACTCATGTCAACGTTGTGTCTTAGGGGGGGGGACTCATGTCAAAGTTGTGCATTGGGGACTCATGTCAAAATTGTGCCTTGGAGAGGACTCATGTCAAAGTTGTACCTTGTGGGGGACTCATGTCAAAGTTGTGCCTTGGGGAGGGGACTCATGTCAAAGTTGTGCCTTGGGGGGGACTCATGTCAAAGCTGTGCCTTGGGGGGACTAATGTCAAAGTTGTACCTTGGGGAGGGGACTCATGTCAAAGTTGTGAATTGGGGACCCATGTCAAAGTTGTGCCTTGGAGAGGACTCATGTCAAAGTTGTGCCTTGGGGGGACTCATGTCAAAGTTGTACCTTGGGGGGACTCATGTCAAAGTTGTACCTTGGGGGGGGGACTTATGTCAAAGTTGTGCATTGGGGGATTCATGTCAAAGTTGTACCTGGGGGGGAACTCATGTCAAAGTTGTGCCTTGGGGGGACTCATGTGCCTTGGGGGGACTCATGTCAAAGTTGTACCTTGGGGGACTCATGTCAAAGTTGTGCCTTGGGGGGACTCATGTGCCTTGGAGAGGACTCATGTCAAAGTTGTGCCTTGGGGGGACTCATGTCAAAGTTGTACCTTGTGGGGGACTCATGTCAAAGTTGTGCCTTGGGGAGGGGACTCATGTCAAAGTTGTGCCTTGGGGGGGACTCATGTCAAAGCTGTGCCTTGGGGGGGACTCATGTCAAAGTTGTACCTTGGGGAGGGGACTCATGTCAAAGTTGTGAATTGGGGACTCATGTCAAAGTTGTGCCTTGGAGAGGACTCATGTCAAAGTTGTGCCTTGGGGGGACTCATGTCAAAGTTGTACCTTGGGGGGGACTCATGTCAAAGTTGTGCATTGGGGGACTCATGTCAAAGTTGTACCTTGGGGGGAACTCATGTCAAAGTTGTGCCTTGGGGGGACTCATGTGCCTTGGGGGGACTCATGTCAAAGTTGTACCTTGGGGGGACTCATGTCAAAGCTGTGCCTTGGGGGGGACTCATGTCAAAGCTGTGCCTTGGGGGGACTCATTTCAATGTTGTACCTTGGGGAGGGGACTCATGTCAAAGTTGTGCCTTGGGGGGACTCATGTCAAAGCTGTGCCTTGGGGGGACACATGTCAAAGTTGTACCTTGGGGAGGGGACTCATGTCAGAGTTGTGCCTTGGGGGGGACTCATGTCAAAGCTGTGCCTTGGGGGGGACTCATGTCAAAGCTGTGCCTTGGGGGGGACTCATGTCAAAGCTGTGCCTTGGGGGGACTCATGTCAAAGTCGTGCCTTGGGGAGGGGACTCATGTCAAAGTTGTCCCTTGGGGGGACTCATGTCAACATTGTGTCTTAGGGGGGGGGACTCATGTCAAAGTTGTGCATTGGGGACTCATGTCAAAATTGTGCCTTGGAGAGAACTCATGTCAAAGTTGTACCTTGTGGGGGACTCATGTCAAAGTTGTGCCTTGGGGAGGGGACTCATGTCAAAGTTGTGCCTTGGGGGGGACTCATGTCAAAGCTGTGCCTTGGGGGGACTAATGTCAAAGTTGTACCTTGCGGAGGGGACTCATGTCAAAGTTGTGAATTGGGGACCCATGTCAAAGTTGTGCCTTGGAGAGGACTCATGTCAAAGTTGTGCCTTGGGGGGACTCATGTCAAAGTTGTACCTTGGGGGGACTCATGTCAAAGTTGTACCTTGGGGGGACTCATGTCAAAGTTGTACCTTGGGGGGGGGACTCATGTCAAAGTTGTGCATTGGGGGATTCATGTCAAAGTTGTACCTGGGGGGGAACTCATGTCAAAGTTGTGCCTTGGGGGGACTCATGTGCCTTGGGGGGACTCATGTCAAAGTTGTACCTTGGGGGACTCATGTCAAAGTTGTGCCTTGGGGGGACTCATGTGCCTTGGAGAGGACTCATGTCAAAGTTGTGCCTTGGGGGGACTCATGTCAAAGTTGTACCTTGTGGGGGACTCATGTCAAAGTTGTGCCTTGGGGAGGGGACTCATGTCAAAGTTGTGCCTTGGGGGGGACTCATGTCAAAGCTGTGCCTTGGGGAGGACTCATGTCAAAGTTGTACCTTGGGGAGGGGACTCATGTCAAAGTTGTGAATTGGGGACTCATGTCAAAGTTGTGCCTTGGAGAGGACTCATGTCAAAGTTGTGCCTTGGGGGGACTCATGTCAAAGTTGTACCTTGGGGGGGACTCATGTCAAAGTTGTGCATTGGGGGACTCATGTCAAAGTTGTACCTTGGGGGGAACTCATGTCAAAGTTGTGCCTTGGGGGGACTCATGTGCCTTGGGGGGACTCATGTCAAAGTTGTACCTTGGGGGACTCATGTCAAAGTTGTGCCTTGGGGGGACTCATGTCAAAGTTGTACCTTGGGGGGACTCATGTCAAAGCTGTGCCTTGGGGGGGACTCATGTCAAAGCTGTGCCTTGGGGGGACTCATTTCAAAGTTGTACCTTGGGGAGGGGACTCATGTCAAAGCTGTGCCTTGGGGGGACTCATTTCAAAGTTGTACCTTGGGGAGGGGACTCATGTCAAAGTTGTGCCTTGGGGGGGACTCATTTCAAAGCTGTGCCTTGGGGGGACTCATGTCAAAGTTGTACCTTGGGGAGGGGACTCATGTCAGAGTTGTGCCTTGGGGGGGGGACTCATGTGAAAGCTGTGCCTTGGGGGGGACTCATGTCAAAGCTGTGCCTTGAGGGGACTCATGTCAAAGTCGTGCCTTGGGGAGGGGACTCATGTCAAAGTTGTGCCTTGGGGGGACTCATGTCAACGTTGTGTTTTAGGGGGGGGGACTCATGTCAAAGTTGTGCCTTGGGGGGGACTCATGTCAAAGCTGTGCCTTGGGGGGACTCATGTCAAAGTTGTACCTTGGGGAGGGGACTCATGTCAAAGTTGTGCCTTGGGGGGGACTCATGTCAAAGTTGTACCTTGGGGAGGGGACTCATGTCAAAGTTGTGCCTTGGGGGGACTCATGTCAACGTTGTGTTTTAGCGGGGGGGGACTCATGTCAAAGTTGTGCCTTGGGGGGACTCATTTCAAAGCTGTGCCTTGGGGGGGACTCATGTCAAAGTTGTGCCTTGGGGGGGAAACTCATGTCAAAGTTGTGCCTTGGGGGGACTCATGTCAAAGTTGTACCTTGGGGGGGACTCATGTCAAAGTTGTACCTTGGGGGGGACTCATGTCAAAGTTGTGCCTTGGGGAGGGGACTCATGTCAAAGTTGTGCCTTGGGGGGGACTCATGTCAAAGCTGTGCCTTGGGGGGACTCATGTCAAAGTTGTACCTTGGGGAGGGGACTCATGTCAAAGTTGTGCCTTGGGGGGGACTCATGTCAAAGTTGTACCTTGGGGAGGGGACTCATGTCAAAGTTGTGAATTGGGGACTCATGTCAAAGTTGTGCCTTGGAGAGGACTCATGTCAAAGTTGTGCCTTGGGGGGACTCATGTCAAAGTTGTACCTTGGGGGGGGACTCATGTCAAAGTTGTGCATTGGGGGACTCATGTCAAAGTTGTACCTTGGGGGGAACTCATGTCAAAGTTGTGCCTTGGGGGGACTCATGTGCCTTGGGGGGACTCATGTCAAAGTTGTACCTTGGGGGGACTCATGTCAAACTTGTGCCTTGGGGGGGACTCATGTCAAAGCTGTGCCTTGGGGGGACTCATTTCAATGTTGTACCTTGGGGAGGGGACTCATGTCAAAGTTGTGCCTTGGGGGGGACTCATGTCAAAGCTGTGCCTTGGGGGGACACATGTCAAAGTTGTACCTTGGGGAGGGGACTCATGTCAGAGTTGTGCCTTGGGGGGGACTCATGTCAAAGCTGTGCCTTGGGGGGGACTCATGTCAAAGCTGTGCCTTGGGGGGACTCATGTCAAAGTCGTGCCTTGGGGAGGGGACTCATGTCAAAGTTGTGCCTTGGGGGGACTCATGTCAACGTTGTGTCTTAGGGGGGGGACTCATGTCAAAGTTGTGCATTGGGGACTCATGTCAAAATTGTGCCTTGGAGAGGACTCATGTCAAAGTTGTACCTCGTGGGGGACTCATGTCAAAGTTGTGCCTTGGGGAGGGGACTCATGTCAAAGTTGTGCCTTGGGGGGGACTCATGTCAAAGCTGTGCCTTGGGGGGACTAATGTCAAAGTTGTACCTTGGGGAGGGGACTCATGTCAAAGTTGTGAATTGGGGACCCATGTCAAAGTTGTGCCTTGGAGAGGACTCATGTCAAAGTTGTGCCTTGGGGGGACTCATGTCAAAGTTGTACCTTGGGGGGGGGACTCATGTCAAAGTTGTGCATTGGGGGATTCATGTCAAAGTTGTACCTGGGGGGGAACTCATGTCAAAGTTGTGCCTTGGGGGGACTCATGTGCCTTGGGGGGACTCATGTCAAAGTTGTACCTTGGGGGACTCATGTCAAAGTTGTGCCTTGGGGGGACTCATGTGCCTTGGAGAGGACTCATGTCAAAGTTGTGCCTTGGGGGGACTCATGTCAAAGTTGTACCTTGTGGGGGACTCATGTCAAAGTTGTGCCTTGGGGAGGGGACTCATGTCAAAGTTGTGCCTTGGGGGGGACTCATGTCAAAGCTGTGCCTTGGGGGGGACTCATGTCAAAGTTGTACCTTGGGGAGGGGACTCATGTCAAAGTTGTGAATTGGGGACTCATGTCAAAGTTGTGCCTTGGAGAGGACTCATGTCAAAGTTGTGCCTTGGGGAGGGGACTCATGTCAAAGTTGTGCCTTGGGGGGGACTCATGTCAAAGCTGTGCCTTGGGGGGACTAATGTCAAAGTTGTACCTTGGGGAGGGGACTCATGTCAAAGTTGTGAATTGGGGACCCATGTCAAAGTTGTGCCTTGGAGAGGACTCATGTCAAAGTTGTGCCTTGGGGGGACTCATGTCAAAGTTGTACCTTGGGGGGACTCATGTCAAAGTTGTACCTTGGGGGGGGGACTCATGTCAAAGTTGTGCATTGGGGGATTCATGTCAAAGTTGTACCTGGGGGGGAACTCATGTCAAAGTTGTGCCTTGGGGGGACTCATGTGCCTTGGGGGGACTCATGTCAAAGTTGTACCTTGGGGGACTCATGTCAAAGTTGTGCCTTGGGGGGACTCATGTGCCTTGGAGAGGACTCATGTCAAAGTTGTGCCTTGGGGGGACTTATGTCAAAGTTGTACCTTGTGGGGGACTCATGTCAAAGTTGTGCCTTGGGGAGGGGACTCATGTCAAAGTTGTGCCTTGGGGGGGACTCATGTCAAAGCTGTGCCTTGGGGGGGACTCATGTCAAAGTTGTACCTTGGGGAGGGGACTCATGTCAAAGTTGTGAATTGGGGACTCATGTCAAAGTTGTGCCTTGGAGAGGACTCATGTCAAAGTTGTGCCTTGGGGGGACTCATGTCAAAGTTGTACCTTGGGGGGGACTCATGTCAAAGTTGTGCATTGGGGGACTCATGTCAAAGTTGTACCTTGGGGGGAACTCATGTCAAAGTTGTGCCTTGGGGGGACTCATGTCAAAGTTGTACCTTGGGGGGACTCATGTCAAAGCTGTGCCTTGGGGGGGACTCATGTCAAAGCTGTGCCTTGGGGGGACTCATTTCAATGTTGTACCTTGGGGAGGGGACTCATGTCAAAGTTGTGCCTTGGGGGGGACTCATGTCAAAGCTGTGCCTTGGGGGGACACATGTCAAAGTTGTACCTTGGGGAGGGGACTCATGTCAGAGTTGTGCCTTGGGGGGGACTCATGTCAAAGCTGTGCCTTGGGGGGGACTCATGTCAAAGCTGTGCCTTGGGGGGAACTCATGTCAAAGCTGTGCCTTGGGGGGACTCATGTCAAAGTCGTGCCTTGGGGAGGGGACTCATGTCAAAGTTGTGCCTTGGGGGGACTCATGTCAACGTTGTGTCTTAGGGGGGGGGACTCATGTCAAAGTTGTGCATTGGGGACTCATGTCAAAATTGTGCCTTGGAGAGGACTCATGTCAAAGTTGTACCTTGTGGGGGACTCATGTCAAAGTTGTGCCTTGGGGAGGGGACTCATGTCAAAGTTGTGCCTTGGGGGGGACTCATGTCAAAGCTGTGCCTTGGGGGGACTAATGTCAAAGTTGTACCTTGGGGAGGGGACTCATGTCAAAGTTGTGAATTGGGGACCCATGTCAAAGTTGTGCCTTGGAGAGGACTCATGTCAAAGTTGTGCCTTGGGGGGACTCATGTCAAAGTTGTACCTTGGGGGGACTCATGTCAAAGTTGTACCTTGGGGGGGGGACTCATGTCAAAGTTGTGCATTGGGGGATTCATGTCAAAGTTGTACCTGGGGGGGAACTCATGTCAAAGTTGTGCCTTGGGGGGACTCATGTCAAAGTTGTACCTTGAGGACTCATGTCAAAGTTGTGCCTTGGGGGGACTCATGTGCCTTGGAGAGGACTCATGTCAAAGTTGTGCCTTGGGGGGACTCATGTCAAAGTTGTACCTTGTGGGGGACTCATGTCAAAGTTGTGCCTTGGGGAGGGGACTCATGTCAAAGTTGTGCCTTGGGGGGACTCATGTCAAAGCTGTGCCTTGGGGGGGACTCATGTCAAAGTTGTACCTTGGGGAGGGGACTCATGTCAAAGTTGTGAATTGGGGACTCATGTCAAAGTTGTGCCTTGGAGAGGACTCATGTCAAAGTTGTGCCTTGGGGGGACTCATGTCAAAGTTGTACCTTGGGGGGGACTCATGTCAAAGTTGTGCATTGGGGGACTCATGTCAAAGTTGTACCTTGGGGGGAACTCATGTCAAAGTTGTGCCTTGGGGGGACTCATGTGCCTTGGGGGGACTCATGTCAAAGTTGTACCTTGGGGGACTCATGTCAAAGTTGTGCCTTGGGGGGACTCATGTCAAAGTTGTACCTTGGGGGGACTCATGTCAAAGCTGTGCCTTGGGGGGGACTCATGTCAAAGCTGTGCCTTGGGGGGACTCATTTCAAAGTTGTACCTTGGGGAGGGGACTCATGTCAAAGCTGTGCCTTGGGGGGACTCATTTCAAAGTTGTACCTTGGGGAGGGGACTCATGTCAAAGTTGTGCCTTGGGGGGGACTCATTTCAAAGCTGTGCCTTGGGGGGACTCATGTATAGTTGTACCTTGGGGAGGGGACTCATGTCAGAGTTGTGCCTTGGGGGGGGGGGACTCATGTGAAAGCTGTGCCTTGGGGGGGACTCATGTCAAAGCTGTGCCTTGAGGGGACTCATGTCAAAGTCGTGCCTTGGGGAGGGGACTCATGTCAAAGTTGTGCCTTGGGGGGACTCATGTCAACGTTGTGTTTTAGGGGGGGGGGACTCATGTCAACGCTGTGTTTTAGGGGGGGGGACTCATGTCAAAGTTGTGCCTTGGGGAGGGGACTCATGTCAAAGTTGTGCCTTGGGGGGGACTCATGTCAAAGCTGTGCCTTGGGGCGTCTCATGTCAAAGTTGTACCTTGGGGAGGGGACTCATGTCAAAGTTTTGCCTTGGGGGGGACTCATGTCAAAGTTGTGCCTTGGGGGGGACTCATGTCAAAGTTGTACCTTGGGGAGGGGACTCAAGTCAAAGTTGTGAATTGGGGATTCATGTCAAAGTTGTGCCTTGGAGAGGACTCATGTCAAAGTTGTGCCTTGGGGGGACTCATGTCAAAGTTGTACCTTGGGGGGGACTCATGTCAAAGTTGTGCATTGGGGGAATCATGTCAAAGTTGTACCTTGGGGGAACTCATGTCAAAGTTGTGCCTTGGGGGGACTCATGTGCCTTGGGGGGACTCATGTCAAAGTTGTACCTTGGGGGACTCATGTCAAAGTTGTGCCTTGGGGGGACTCATGTGCCTTGGGGGGACTCATGTCAAAGTTGTACCTTGGGGAGGGGACTCATGTCAGAGTTGTGCCTTGGGGGGGGACTCATGTCAAAGCTGTGCCTTGGGGGGGACTCATGTCAAAGCTGTGCCTTGGGGGGACTCATGTCAAAGTTGTACCTTGGGGAGGGGACTCATGTCAAAGTTGTGCCTTGGAGAGGACTCATGTCAAAGTTGTGCCTTGGGGGGACTCATGTCAAAGTTGTACCTTGGGGGGGACTCATGTCAAAGTTGTGCATTGGGGGAATCATGTCAAAGTTGTACCTTGGGGGGAATTCATGTCAAAGTTGTGCCTTGGGGGGACTCATGTCAAAGTTGTACCTTGGGGGGACTCATGTCAAAGCTGTGCCTTGGGGGGGACTCATGTCAAAGCTGTGCCTTGGGGGGACTCATTTCAAAGTTGTACCTTGGGGAGGGGACTCAAGTCAAATTTGTGCCTTGGGGGGACTCATGTCAAAGTTGTACCTTGGGGGGGACTCATGTCAAAGTTGTGCATTGGGGGACTCATGTCAAAATTGTACCTTGGGGGGAACTCATGTCAAAGTTGTGCCTTGGGGGGACTCATGTCAAAGTTGTACCTTGGGGGGACTCATGTCAAAGCTGTGCCTTGGGGGGACTCATGTCAAAGCTGTGCCTTGGGGGGGACTCATGTCAAAGCTGTGCCTTGGGGGGACTCATTTCAAAGTTGTACCTTGGGGAGGGGACTCATGTCAAAGTTGTGCCTTGGGGGGGACTCATGTCAAAGCTGTGCCTTGGGGGGACACATGTCAAAGTTGTACCTTGGGGAGGGGACTCATGTCAGAGTTGTGCCTTGGGGGGGGACTCATGTCAAAGCTGTGCCTTGGGGGGGACTCATGTTAAAGCTGTGCCTTGGGGGGACTCATGTCAAAGTCGTGCCTTGGGGAGGGGACTCATGTCAAAGTTGTGCCTTGGGGGGACTCATGTCAACGTTGTGTCTTAGGGGGGGGACTCATGTCAAAGTTGTGCATTGGGGACTCATGTCAAAGTTGTGCCTTGGAGAGGACTCATGTCAAAGTTGTGCTTTGGGGGGACTCATGTCAAAGTTGTACCTTGTGGGGGACTCATGTCAAAGTTGTGCCTTGGGGAGGGGACTCATGTCAAAGTTGTGCCTTGGGGGGGACTCATGTCAAAGCTGTGCCTTGGGGGGACTAATGTCAAAGTTGTACCTTGGGGAGGGGACTCATGTCAAAGTTGTGAATTGGGGACTCATGCCAAAGTTGTGCCTTGGAGAGGACTCATGTCAAAGTTGTGCCTTGGGGGGACTCATGTCAAAGTTGTACCTTGGGGGGACTCATGTCAAAGTTGTACCTTGGGGGGACTCATGTCAAAGTTGTGCATTGGGGGGAACTCATGTCAAAGTTGTGCCTTGGGGGGACTCATGTGCCTTGGGGGGACTCATGTCAAAGTTGTACCTTGGGGGACTCATGTCAAAGTTGTGCCTTGGGGGGACTCATGTTCCTTGGAGAGGACTCATGTCAAAGTTGTGCCTTGGGGGGACTCATGTCAAAGTTGTACCTTGTGGGGGACTCATGTCAAAGTTGTGCCTTGGGGAGGGGACTCATGTCAAAGCTGTGCCTTGGGGGGGACTCATGTCAAAGTTGTACCTTGGGGAGGGGACTCATGTCAAAGTTGTGAATTGGGGACTCATGTCAAAGTTGTGCCGTGGAGAGGACTCATGTCAAAGTTGTGCCTTGGGGGGACTCATGTCAAAGTTGTACCTTGGGGGGGACTCATGTCAAAGTTGTGCATTGGGGGACTCATGTCAAAGTTGTACCTTGGGGGGAACTCATGTCAAAGTTGTGCCTTGGGGGGACTCATGTGCCTTGGGGGGGACTCATGTCAAAGTTGTACCTTGGGGGACTCATGTCAAAGTTGTGCCTTGGGGGGACTCATGTGCCTTGGGGGGACTCATGTCAAAGTTGTACCTTGGGGGGACTCATGTCAAAGCTGTGCCTTGGGGGGGACTCATGTCAAAGCTGTGCCTTGGGGGGACTCATTTCAAAGTTGTACCTTGGGGAGGGGACTCATGTCAAAGTTGTGCCTTGGGGGGGACTCATGTCAAAGCTGTGCCTTGGGGGGACTCATGTCAAAGTTGTACCTTGGGGAGGGGACTCATGTCAGAGTCGTGCATTGGGGGGGGCTCATGTCAAAGCTGTGCCTTGGGGGGGACTCATGTCAAAGCTGTGCCTTGAGGGGACTCATGTCAAAGTCGTGCCTTGGGGAGGGGACTCATGTCAAAGTTGTGCCTTGGGGGGACTCATGTCAAAGTTGTACCTTGGGGAGGGGACTCAAGTCAAAGTTGTGAATTGGGGACTCATGTCAAAGCTGTGCCTTGGGGGGGACTCATGTCAAAGCTGTGCCTTGGGGGGACTCATTTCAAAGTTGTACCTTGGGGAGGGGACTCATGTCAAAGTTGTGCCTTGGGGGGGACTCATGTCAAAGCTGTGCCTTGGGGGGACTCATGTCAAAGTTGTACCTTGGGGGGGACTCATGTCAAAGTTGTGCCTTGGGGGGACTCATGTGCCTTGGGGGGGACTCATGTCAAAGTTGTACCTTGGGGGACTCATGTCAAAGTTGTGCCTTGGGGGGACTCATGTCAAAGTTGTACCTTGGGGGGACTCATGTCAAAGCTGTGCCTTGGGGGGGACTCATGTCAAAGCTGTGCCTTGGGGGGACTCATTTCAAAGTTGTACCTTGGGGAGGGGACTCATGTCAAAGTTGTGCCTTGGGGGGACTCATGTCAAAGCTGTGCCTTGGGGGGACTCATGTCAAAGTTGTACCTTGGGGAGGGGACTCATGTCAGAGTCGTGCATTGGGGGGGGCTCATGTCAAAGCTGTGCCTTGGGGGGGACTCATGTCAAAGCTGTGCCTTGAGGGGACTCATGTCAAAGTCGTGCCTTGGGGAGGGGACTCATGTCAAAGTTGTGCCTTGGGGGGACTCATGTCAAAGTTGTACCTTGGGGAGGGGACTCAAGTCAAAGTTGTGAATTGGGGACTCATGTCAAAGCTGTGCCTTGGGGGGGACTCATGTCAAAGCTGTGCCTTGGGGGGACTCATTTCAAAGTTGTACCTTGGGGAGGGGACTCATGTCAAAGTTGTGCCTTGGGGGGGACTCATGTCAAAGCTGTGCCTTGGGGGGACTCATGTCAAAGTTGTACCTTGGGGGGGACTCATGTCAAAGTTGTGCATTGGGGGACTCATGTCAAAGTTGTACCTTGGGTGGAACTCATGTCAAAGTTGTGCCTTGGGGGGACTCATGTGCCTTGGGGGGACTCATGTCAAAGTTCTACCTTGGGGGACTCATGTCAAAGTTGTGCCTTGGGGGGACTCATGTGCCTTGGGGGGACTCATGTCAAAGTTGTACCTTGGGGGGACTCATTTCAAAGTTGTACCTTGGGGAGAGGACTCATGTCAAAGTTGTGCCTTGGGGGGGACTCATGTCAAAGCTGTGCCTTGGGGGGACTCATGTCAAAGTTGTACCTTGGGGAGGGGACTCATGTCAGAGTTGTGCCTTGGGGGGGGGACTCATGTCAAAGCTGTGCCTTGGGGGGGACTCATGTCAAAGCTGTGCCTTGGGGGACTCATGTCAAAGTCGTGCCTTGGGGAGGGGACTCATGTCAAAGTTGTGCCTTGGGGGGCTCATGTCAAAGTTGTACCTTGTGGGGGACTCATGTCAAAGTTGTGCCTTGGGGAGGGGACTCATGTCAAAGTTGTGCCTTGGGGGGGACTCATGTCAAAGCTGTGCCTTGGGGGGACTCATGTCAAAGCTGTACCTTGGGGAGGGGACTCATGTCAAAGTTGTGCCTTGGGGGGGACTCATGTCAAAGTTGTACCTTGGGGAGGGGACTCATGTCAAAGTTGTGCCTTGGAGAGGACTCATGTCAAAGTTGTGCCTTGGGGGGCTCATGTCAAAGTTGTACCTTGTGGGGGACTCATGTCAAAGTTGTGCCTTGGGGAGGGGACTCATGTCAAAGTTGTGCCTTGGGGGGGACTCATGTCAAAGCTGTGCCTTGGGGGGACTCATGTCAAAGTTGTACCTTGGGGAGGGGACTCATGTCAAAGTTGTGCCTTGGGGGGGACTCATGTCAAAGTTGTACCTTGGGGAGGGGACTCATGTCAAAGTTGTGAATTGGGGACTCATGTCAAAGTTGTGCCTTGGAGAGGACTCATGTCAAAGTTGTGCCTTGGGGGGACTCATGTCAAAGTTGTACCTTGGGGGGGACTCATGTCAAAGTTGTGCATTGGGGGACTCATGTCAAAGTTGTACCTTGGGGGGAACTCATGTCAAAGTTGTGCCTTGGGGGGACTCATGTGCCTTGGGGGGACTCATGTCAAAGTTGTACCTTGGAGGGACTCATGTCAAAGCTGTGCCTTGGGGGGACTCATTTCAAAGTTGTACCTTGGGGAGGGGACTCATGTCAAAGTTGTGCCTTGGGGGGGACTCATGTCAAAGCTGTGCCTTGGGGGATTCATGTCAAAGTTGTACCTTGGGGAGGGGACTCATGTCAGAGTTGTGCGTTGGGGGGGGGGGACTCATGTCAAAGCTGTGCCTTGGGGGGGACTCATGTCAAACTTGTGCCTTGGAGAGGACTCATGTCAAAGTTGTGCCTTGGGGGGACTCATGTCAAAGTTGTACCTTGGGGGGGACTCATGTCGAAGTTGTGCCTTGGGGGGACTCATGTCAAAGTTGTACCTTGGGGGGACTCATGTCAAAGTTGTGCCTTGAGGGGGACTCGTGTGCCTTGGGGGGGGACTCATGTCAAAGTTGTACCTTGGGGAGGGGACTCATGTCAAAGTTGTGCCTTGGGGGGACTCATGTCAAAGTTGTACCTTGGGGGGGACTCATGTCAAAGTCGTGCCTTGGGGAGGGGACTCATGTCAAAGTCGTACCTTGGGGGGGACTCATGTCAAAGTCGTGCCTTGGGGAGGAGACTCATGTCAAAGTTGTACCTTGGGGGGGACTCATGTCAAAGTTGTGCCTTGGGGGGGACTCATGTCAAAGCTGTACCTTGGGGGGACTCATGTCAAAGCTGTGCCTTGGGGGGACTCATGTCAAAGTTGTACCTTGGGGAGGGGACTCATGTCAAAGCTGTTCCTTGGGGGGGACTCATGTCAAAGCTGTGCCTTGGGGGGGACTCATGTCAAAGCTGTGCCTTGGGGGGACTCATGTCAAAGTCGTGCCTTTCGGAGGGGACTCATGTCAAAGTTGTGCCTTGGGGGGGACTCATGTCAACGCTGTGTCTTAGGGGGGGGACTCATGTCAAAGTTGTGCATTGGGGACTCATGTCAAAGTTGTGCCTTGGAGAGGACTCATGTCAAAGTTGTGCCTTGGGGGGACTCATGTCAAAGTTGTACCTTGGGGGGGACTCATGTCAAAGTTGTGCCTTGAGGGGGACTCGTGTGCCTTGGGGGGGGACTCATGTCAAAGTTGTACCTTGGGGAGGGGACTCATGTCAAAGTTGTGCCTTGGGGGGACTCATGTCAAAGTTGTACCTTGGGGGGGACTCATGTCAAAGTCGTGCCTTGGGGAGGGGACTCATGTCAAAATTGTGCCTTGGGGGGGGACTCATGTCAAAGTTGTGCCTTGGGGGGGACTCATGACAACGTGTTCTAAACTTTTCTGAAAGTTTCAAATGTCTAGCTAGTCGAGAAGTCAGTTAAATTGCAAGATTTGTCTAAACCGTTTTTGAGCTATTACCGATTTTTGATACATTTTGCCCATTATAAACCTAATTTTTCTAAATATCTCCAAAACGGAAAATCATAGAAAGTCCAAAAAGGGAGGTGCACAACTAGATGTTATAACAAACCTATGTACCAATTCGCAACTTTCTACGTCCAACCGTTTTTGAGTTATGCGACATACCCACACACAGACACACACACACACACATACAGACGTCACGAAAAATCGTGTAAATAAGATGTTTTTCAAATAATTTTAAGAAAGGTTTGAAATTAGAGTTAGAAGTTAGAGTTGAATTAGAGAAACTTTGAGTCGTAGCGCGGGAATCGCGATTAGAAGAAATTTCGTAATCAAAATTATGCAATAGTCGGAATAAATGGTAAAGCATTGCAAAATAATAAATCCTGGATGCCCGGGTCAACCAATCGTAAAAGGTAGGCGGATTTTAGATTAGCTAATTATCCAATAAGCATTCATAAGAATAGTTTCAGTTCCCGCCGAAATATGCAGTATAAAAACGGGAGCACGCGAAAACTCGTGGCTTTTTACGACCATCACTTGTCTAGTAGATTCACGTCAACTGATACTCCATCATGTAATAGTCGTACTAGCTAAGCTCGCGCGGCCCTTCGGGGTTCGCCGAAAGGTCCGACCATCGGCACCGTTTTACCGGGATATACCGCTCCGGATGTCTTCGTACCGGCCCATGACTGCATCATCATATATTGCCACTACCTTTAGAACTGAATAAAGGATATTCGTTGCTCAAATGGACTCCTACTTTCTTATATAAGATGTCTGGACTTCTATTTCACTACTACATAAGAGGATCGTGCGCCATTTCCGTGAAACCAACGGAACTTCATCATCTTTTAATATATTTAATAATATATTACATATATATATATATAAATTCAAATTGCTAAGAATTTTGCAGTAACTTCTAAGTTTTAAAAAATTACATCTTTTTATTATTATTTTTTTTTTTCCCCTGAGAAACTGAAACAGCTGGTGCAATTATACATATTGGTAAATTTCTTGTATTGTTTCTTCATAAAATTACAAAATTTTACAGACTCTGATAACCAAAAATGTAAATACAAAAGATTTCATTTATTATTTATATTAGTTTAAGTTTAAAATAAAAGTGATCTAACCTGAACCATTGCATATATGATTGGGATCATACATGTCTAAAAATCCAAATGGGCCATAGTCTAGAGTTAATCCAAGAACACTCATATTGTCTGTATTTAAAACCCTGAAAAACAATATAGGATCACAAATTCATGAAAAATAAATTACATCAATATATAAAAATAATTGTTTGCTAACTGTAAATATGTAGTACTAATAATAATTTTGTAGAAAACTAATGAACTGATTTTAAAGAAAATATAATTTGCAATTGCCATTTAAATTACAATTAAATTAAATGGCAATTAATTTTACACCAGACAATACCCAACTATCATGTATTCCTCAACATTACTGTGTCCATCATATTCTGCATTTTGAGTTTTCATATTTGTATTTGCTTTTATTCATACATGTCTGCTAAAAAACAAAAGATGATAAATATAAAAACACTGAGTGAAACATCTGGGTAAAGAATCATCCAAGGTAGCTGAATAATTTAAAAGCATTCTGGCACATTGAGTGAAAAGTCCCAGTTCAATTTGTGGTCAGAACATTTTTTGGTCAATATAAAATTTATTCACTTTTTTATTAAAATATACTGTTGTTAATGTAGTTGAAACGTTCACGGAAAAATTACCTTATTACTTATAAAAAATGCATCATGTTTAGAGTGTCATGGTTGTACAAGGTGTAACTGAATTTCTATTTCTGATAAACTTCATTGTTGAGATCAGATTTTTGCACGTGTGCGGCAGACATGCATAATATACACAAACACTGTTCATGGAAAATTTTTCATCTTTGAAGAAAATACTCATAAAAAGAATAAATTTAATTAAAATACTTTTTTTTTTAAACTGACAGTATACTATTGATTAAATTAACAGACATAGAAATCAAGACATATATTCCTTTTATTAACAATTATTTTAATCGTTATTTTTATATTTGTTGTTTTATGAGTTATTTAATCGCTTACTTGTTGTGGTTGTTTTTGCAGAAAGATCTTTTAATCCTACATGTGAAGTTCACAAAATGTTTTTCATTTTATCTAAGTCTGAAAATTTTTTTATGTCATTTTAAGTTAACTGAGTGTTGTGTACTCTTTGTGGTGAAATGGCAAAAATCATTTGATAATTTTGCTGTTCAATGCAAAGAACATTAAACCAATCCCCACTGATCAACAGATTTAGGAGGTGTACAGTGCCGGTAAAAAAAAAAAAATCTTTACATGTCAATTGTCATTCTCGCCATAAAAATGTGTCTAACCCCAGTGATGAGATGTGGTGTTAGTCGATCGCAGATGACACTTCTCTATTCTATCAACACTCAGTTCGCTTTGTGGACTTTTAGAGAAAGACTGTATGCTGTTTGCTCTTGCCAGCCAGTATTTCGTTCACTTGTTAAAAATTTGAGAACCTACACCAGCATTCCTACTCCACACAATGGGTCAGATTAAGCTTAAAATGGAAGAGAAATCTCATGCCTTGACTCTGCTAGAAAAGGGAATCGCTGTGTAGCCTAAATGTATTCTAGATGTAGCCAGAGATCCGTGTTTTAAACTACTGCAGTTGGTAATAAAATGTAAAGATGAAATGACAAAATACTGACTGCAATGTGATATTTATAATAAACGACTAGAATGTTAAGATTTTGTCTTAAATGTTTACATTTTAATGACCTTGTAAAGATTTTCTACATCTGGCTACATCTAGAACGATCAACCAGATCTCTAACTACATCAATCACAGAGATTCCCTTCTCTAGCAAAGTCAAGGCATGAGGCTCCTCTTCCATTTAAAGCTTTTTCTGACCCATTGTGTGAAGTGGGAATACCAATGTAAGTTCTTAAACTTTTGACAAATAAACAAAATCTTGGCCAGAGGGAGCAAAGAGCATATAATCTGATTGTAAAAGTCCACGAGACGAACTGAGTGTTGATAGGATAGGGAAAGGTCGGCTGTGACCAACAAATGTCACGTGTCATTACTGGGGTTCGACACATTTTTATGGTGGGAATGGCAATTGACATGTAAAGTTTTTTTTTTTTTTTTTTCCCCGCTCAAGTGTAAAGATATTTTTGCCAGCACTGTACAAAAAAAAACTGATTAGTGATTCAGTGGTAACCAGATAGAGATGAGATAGTTCACTGAAGGATTTGATAATAAGCATGGTGATAACTGGAATGGACATTCTTCTTTTATTAGTAATGAACTGATTTCTTTCTAGTGACTTCCATCTTTTTTTTGAAAATGCAATCATTGCTTGGTGGCAAAAAGTTCATTTTTTCAAATATGCACTTGTTTCCCTTTAGATGTCAAATGAAATTTGCTTAATCATGAAGTATGGTAAAATGCAGAATGCAATAAATATATATAGCAACCTTCAACAACCAAAGCAAGTTAGTTGGAAATTACATACAAAAGCTAAAAGCATTGATACATTCTTATGCATTAATTATTGCTTTTTTTAATAACTGAAAGAACTCATATGTAAGCATTAGTAAAGCAAATACATACATCAGAAATTTAAAAGCAAATAGAGACAACAGAAGAAAAAGATTCAAAGAACGAACAACATTTATATTATATACATTTTACATGTAATATCTGCTTCTTCTTCATAATAAATTTGTGTCGAGTAAAATAAAAAGTTTACTAAAAAAATTTTTCAATTATTCAGGGGGGAAAAACGATCTTTTCGAGAAAAATCTCATTATTATACAGGTTCATGTTACCAAATTTTTGCTTAATTCCATGCACATCATAGTTTTTTGTTTTAAGATTTTAATGCAGTAAATGTCATAGCCATTGTGGCATCTATGATGTTGATTGTGAAAATAAGAAACAAAGGGCTTTCAACAATATATCATTAGCGAAAGCTAAATTTATCTAAGAAAAAAAATAATCAACAAAACTACAGTATAAAATGTAGAAGTGAAGGCCTAAACTAAGTTAGAAACCTAAGCATGACTGCTTTTTTATTATTTACTAATTTGGAAACTAATAATATATGTCAATGAAACCATGGCTGCTTATGTGACACCCTATATAAACTTCTCATTTTATTAAAAACGAATTGCAAAAGTTTCTTTACTGTTTATATATAAAAATACATTTATTTATTTTTGGCAGGGGTGCATTATTCATTGAAATTAAATTTTGAATTTTTAAAACCCTCCACTTTTTTTATTGCTTTCCAATTGCATTTCAAATGATAATTCATTATCCTTACCTAAATGTGATGATAAATGTAATATTCATGGATGAAAACACATGCATAAATAGGAGTTTTGTACTGATTAACATTTTACTATTTTGAAATCTATAAAATTTTACTATTATTTTTTAGAAAGAAATGTTGTAAGTACTCATAAATAATAATAATAATCAAAGTTTAATAATTAAAAAGCTTAAGTATTTAAAAAAAATAAATTTTTTCTCTGTAATAATATGTTTATATATATAGTAATCTTACCCATGGCAAAAGCCAACTGACTGCCACAATGCAACAAGCCTAGCTGTGCGAATAACAACTTCTTTAAAAAATGCAGTGTACTTTTCTATGGGATCATTCTTAAAATTCTGATCTATCTGAAACATAATTAAGAAATTTAAAATTTTTACTATAAAATCGCAGTGAAAAATAATCAAAACTAATATTAATATGCAATAAATGTAAATACATGTCCCAACCTCAGGATAAAATGTTTCAACAACATAATTCAGAAGATCATGCAGAATTTCAGTTCTACCAACACTTGGACCAATTCTTCCAGTAACAGGATCTAAAGTTTTGAAAATTTCAAATGATCCAAATCTGTAAAAAGTACTTGAGTTATTACTAAGTCAAGAAAGTTAGGTATATTGACACAACATCATGACAAATATATACCAAGGTAGACCTGAAAAAAATCCACTTGTCTTGTGGCAACTAAACAAGATAAAGTGATCACTTAGAAATTTAAACAACTCATCATTTTCCTTTTCTCCCATGAAATCTCTAAGATGAAAATCATTTGCATTCATATGTTAAATAATTGTAATAAATAATGGTTTTAATAAATTATTCACAATTAGTGAATTTGTACAGGAAAATATAGAACATCTTGTGGTGGCCACAACATACTAGTTTTCAGTTTGTGTGAGTGAAGTGAATGATTATGTGAATAAATTTCAAGTTTATTTAGATATTTAGTTTTAAATAATAATTGCAAGGAATGCGTAGCTGGTTAATAATATTTTTGTGGTTGTTTAAAGATGAGAAAATTCCATGTAGTAAATGCATGGTTACAATTTAAACAGACAAATGAAATTATCTGGCTTCCTTAGATTTTTTATATGTGCTTTAGGGATGCTTCAGATTAATAATGATGTACATATTTGATGCACTGAGGTATGGTAAAGCAAAAAAAGCAAATCATTTCAGAAATGCAATATCTGATGTTTGTCTTCAATCTAGCTTGTTATATTTATGTTCTACAGTTGTTGTTAGCTAAATAAAAATAATCCATATTTCAGTTAATATACAGATACTGTTCCACTAAAGTACTGAGTTTTTGATAACTTTCACTGATTGAAAAAGCATTATCACTACCATCACAATGATTCCTATCTATATTCAAATAATTTAAAATTAGTTCTGCAAATACACTGGGGGAAGGGAGAGAAAATGAAAATATTATTATATATATATATATCCTTAACCATACAGCAGACATTTTAGAAGACACCGTTCAATATTTTATTTAGAATTATAAATAACTTTTTTAAGTTATGTCATATTGAAATACATTATTCATGTTCAAAATATTATTTTTTTTTTCTTTTATATCTCTACAACAGTCCTAATTTGAGCCAAGTTTAGACATGAGATATAAACACAAAGAAAAAAAATGTTATTTACTGACTGATGATAAAATTCATAAATATTATAAAACTAGTAAATTTTATAAAATTATTGAGTTAGTTATACACCATTAATTAAAAAAGGAATCAATAAAAATATACTTAAAATTGATTGAAATATGGCATAAATAACAACTTAAAAAAAAAAGAGAGAGAAAAAAAATTAATAAGCTTTTATAAAATCACTAATGAACTTAATGAATAAATTAAAAATCATCAATAAACATTTAAAAAATTATCTTCCACCTTATAAACGATTGAGCAATGCGTAGAACAATTGTGCATTTTTCTTTCACTGGATGTCCATCATAGAATATATCTCTAACAACTTCAGAATCAGAAGTAATACACGAACCAGCCCTAGTAGTAGGAATTCCTAAAAAGTGCATGGCCTATAAAAATTAAATAAAGGTATATAATTTAATGTACATAGTTCCTAATTAAAAATAAATAAAAATATAAAAATAAAATAAAAAATGATTCAAGTTATTATTTAAGTACATAAAACAATTTTTAAATTTATGTGTTAAAAAAGCAAACATCTCATAAAGTAGTATTGCCATATTTTCATTACAAAAACCATAATTTTAACAGCCCACGATTTCCAACAAAAATCCCTTCGTGCATATCCCATGAAGAAAAGCTAACTTTCTTATTTAGCCAAACAGAAAAACATTTTTAATTTTTCTTAACAACCCCCCCCCCACACACACACACACACTGAATTGCATGATTGATCTAACAAGACTTAGCATGAAATGTTTTAATTACTCATTAGTTAATTATTAGATGGGAGATTATGCCAAATAGTCTATTATTCCTGTTTGATGTTCAAAATTTTTCTACTGTACTCTGTTTTTTTTTTCTTTTGGGCCAAATATTAATATCAAACACAAAGTAAATTATAACCATGTAAATTAAAATCAATGTGAATAAAAATTAAATTAACAATCAGTGATATGTATAACTGTAGTTAGCAACATATGAATGTAATATTATACTGTTTTTAATGTTAAAGGACATTATCTGCATAAGGTTTTACTTGGTTGAAAAAGTAAAAAGAAACTTAGTTATGCTGTATACTAATATAAATTTAAAAGTTGAAATAATAATGCCAGGAATAATTGCAAGGTCTCTTCTTTATTCATATATATTTTTACTAATAACTTCATACTACTACTTCTAGCATACCAACATTAAAGTCTACCTTTATTTATTTATTTTAATCTTTTTTAAGTAGCCAACCTTTTACCAAAAATTCTGTTCATAAACTAACACCATTTTACCATCATATTCTTTGTGCTTATAAACTTGAATATTAATGTAATTTAGAGAATTAATAATTAATTTAACTCTCTTGCATAACCTTAAACTTTTTTTTTTAATCAAAAGATCATTAATATTTTTAAAACAGCTTCAAAATATAGAAACTATACTTCAGAATATGAAGTATAGAATACTAAACAAATCCTCACAAAAGGTAGTATATATTTATTTCGATAAATTCTATTCTATTATTCTATTATATCTATTTATTTCAATAAATTAATCTGCCTACATCATGATTGGTAAAAACAAATTTAGTGCTGTGTTTACTTCGCTGCCTTTTGAATATGGAGTAAACTAGAAACATTATAAAAGAATAAAACATATAACTGAAGATTTTTGAACTATAGATTTTTTTTTAAGCTATTAAATTAATCTGCCTATATCACGATTGGTAAAAACAAATTTAGTGCTGTGTTTACTTAGCTGCCTTTTGGATACGATACGGGGTAAACTAGAAACATGATAAAGAAATAAAACATATAACAGAAGATTTTTATATGTATTCCAGTGCTTAAAACTTCATTGCCCACATCAAAAAAAGTAATCTCCATTGGCGAACAAATTGCTGTAATTTCCCATCTCTAGTCATAACCATGTGTAAAATGCAGAATTCCATTGTTGTTTTTATTTATGACGTTCCTTTTTTTTTTATCAAGATGTTTTAGGATTTGGAATGAGGATAAGATGCTTCTTTCTTTTTAAACTTATTTCTTCCTCACTATATATATATAGGATGCCCCTGAATTTATGTCAGGATTGGAAAAAACCCAGCCCAATGGGTTTTTTCAGGTTTTATCAGGGTTTTTTCAGAGTATTTTCGGGTTTATCAGAGTTTTCAAGAATAGTTTCTTTCTTGTCATTTTTAAACATTAATATATCATTCATAATAAGACAATTTAAAAAAATAAATTTTAATTATCCATTAAAATCAAAATTTTTGTTTAATTAAACAATTGTACTTTAATTATCTAAAATTCTGTTTATCTGCCCTTTACAACAAAAACTGGATTTTAATAATAATTATTTAGTGTTGCTTCATTATTATTATTATTTTTTTTTTTTTTGGTACTGAATAGATTTCCATAAAATAATTTTAATTATTGTTCCTTATACATTACTTAACAGAGGTGCACTGTTAAAGTTTTCAGAAATTTTTTTAATTTTAATTTTTATTTATTTATATGTTGCATTCCTCAAGTCCCCTAATTTTCTTTATAAGCAGTTTGAGCACTTCCAATATTTCAAAAAATTCTTTGTTCATGTTCTAATAATGTATATAATATTTGTTTTATATTTATATGTTTATTGTAAGTTAGATAAAAGTGTAATTTTAAATAAGGATTTTGAAAAAGCCCACTTGGGTTTTATCTTGAGTTTTTTCAAGTGGATTTTATTGAAAAAACCCACCTGGGTTTTTTCGGGTCGGGCAAAATCAAGCCAACCCTGACATCCCAGTGGCAGAAAGTTTTGTAGCTGTCTGCAACAGGCTTTTAAAATTTCATAATCTGTCTGCAAATTTTGCATGTAATTAGGGGTAAAAATGGCTTACACTCAAAAAGCCTGAAAGCTGATTGGGGGGGGGGGGGGATGGCTTAACATCAGTGGTGATCTCGTGCAACAATACACGAATACAATTTTACTGCAGAACAATATAGTATAAACAATTTTGTGTATTTATTCAATTCATCTCATTCAATTAAATATTTTATAGCAAAGGTTTGACACAACACAATATAAATAATTATAAATAATAAAAGTATTAGTTTACGTTTTGATAAAGAAATTTTTTTTTAAGTGAATTGTTATTCGATAGTTGCAGACAAATTTTTTTTATCAGTACAGACAAAAACTGTCCGCAAGCCGTTTTTCTGTGTCTGTGTTTCTGCCACTGGGCCTTGACTCATGTACCAAACTTTATGGGTAGGTAAAATACATATAAAGAAGCACTTTTTTGTATAGCAATTTGGAGTCAGAAATGAAAAATATGTGGAACAAGACATGGGAAGAGCTTGGTGCCCTAAAGCTATCAACGAGGCTTAGCTACGTCTCGTTTACTACACTTCAAAAAAGTATGCCAATAACTTGCTAGACACTACTAGGCCTGTGTCAATGTTGGTGCGTTGGTGGTGGCACGTTTGAGCACTTACTGTATCTAATATTATATAAGTAAAGAGCTTTTTTTCCTTTTCTCAACATTCTTGTTTTTTTGCCTGCATTTTTCATTTCTGACCCCATATCACTATACAAAGAAATGCTTGTGTTTCACCTTCCCTAAAAGTTTTGCCTATGAATTCAGGGACACCCTGACATTAAAGGGCAAAATTAACGGTCGCCACCGGCCACATGGCGACTAATTAAAAAAAGGTGGCGATTAAAAATTATGCATCGATCGCCACTTTTTGTGATCATTAAAAGATTAAAAAAATCGAGCGACGATAGGCAATCGAAGTCTTGTGATTTCCAATCTTTTTCCATCCATGGCATAAATGTCAATGTTCATTTTAAAATTGCTTTATTATATTCTACAACGTATAAAGAAGTAGAATTGTTTAATATATCTCACTCATATAATTTTTTGGACACCCCCCCCCTCCCCCTAACGTTCTGTGATCACACAGCTTATAGAAAGCTTTATAATTTCTAATCATTCTCCATTTGCTGCAAAAATATAAATATCTGTTTTAAACTTACCTCATTAGATTCTAGAATCTATAAAGAAGTAGAATTGTTTAATATCTCTTACTCATAATTCTTGTAATCCCCCCCCCCCCCCTCCAACGATTGGCAATCACATGCTCCACTGAAGCCTTGTGATTTAGAATCTTTCTCCATCCATAACATAAATGTAAATATTCATTTTAAACTTTCTTGATTAGATTCTAGAACCTATAAAGAAGTATATAGATGTATCCCCCCCACACACACACACACATGTGCGCTCCATTTGAACTAGCAGTTAATGATCAAATGTCCTGCAAAGCACAATCTTTTTCCATTATTATCTCCATAGTATTTAGTGTATATTTAACACATTTAAGATATTTGACAAATGTTTGTATCAAAATTTGATTTGGCTTAAATGTGTATTTTTCAAAAGTTTTTGTATTTGCTTTCTTTTGAGTAGAAATCTCTCTATTTTTAAAGCTACAAATTTGGCAGCGAAATAAATTATTTTTAATGAAGCAGCTAAGTTTGCATATCTATACTTTTTAAGAGGAAAAATTTTAACTTTATTGAAATAAAATCATTTAAAAAAGTGTGTCTTTAGAAATACGAAAAAATAATAAAACTGCTAACTGAATTTACACATGACCATGTAAAAGGTTGTGATGGTGATGGATGAATCAGCTGATTCATTTACTAGAAAATATCAATGTAAACTGTGAATGATAACAGCTTATTTCACTTAAATAAACTGAAAAAAAAAAAAAAAAAGTACTACTGAATTGTATGAAATATAAAAACTTTTGCTGTTATTATTACAGCCCTAAGCAGATTTTAATTTAGGATGTGCAATTTAGGATTTTTAAAAAGAGCGTAATTACAAATTACAATTTCAGTGTTAATTTCATTATTATATGTATTTCTTATTTTCATATTTTTCTTGTGATAATTATAGCGCAAAATGGTGACAATGCTTTTTGCAGTCTGAAAGAAATAGTCTTATGAGAAAAGTGGCCACTAACTTAAAAAAGTGGCTACTAATGAAACTGACAGTACCGGCCACTGGCCACTAATGAATTTTCCCAGTTTTGCCCTTTACCTGACATGGTGATAATTATACAATCTTTATCCACACAATTTTAATGTCTTAACTTTGCATTACATATAATTTAGTCAGATATGATTGGGGATGTCAAATAAATTATTAGCGCAGTCAAATAATGTAAAAAATTCTGTTAATGGATGTCTAATCACTGTTATGTACGAGAAGGAGAGAAAAGAAAATGAAAAATTACCTCACTGCATAAAAATTCTCGGATGCTTGAACGTAAAACTTTTCGTCCATCTGCTGATCTTGAATATGGAGTAAGCCCTGCTCCTTTAAGTTGAATCTCCCATCGTTCACCTTTTTTGTTAATAATTTCACCTAAATAACTAAATCAGAATAATGTTTTTGAATCATAAATCAATTTACATGTAAGCTAAATATGTTTTAAATAAGTTAAACATGTTATTGCATGTGATTAAATATTTTAAAAACAAAAAAGTTAAAATGCAGACAGTCGTTAAAAGCATACAATATTATATATATATATGTAGAGAGAAAGAGAGAGAGAGACGTTTTGGATTTTAAACAAATTTCTCTTCAGCATACAATAGCATAAAAAAGATGCAAATTTTAAGTGCAAAAAAGAATATATTTATCACAATAGGACCACATACATGTTCTGAAGGAATTGCACATACTTCATTATGGATACAGTAAAATGAAATTTTGTGAACCAATATTTTAAAAAACAAAATCTTGCTATGATAGTTATTGCAGTACTTTTTTTTACAGCAATGCCAGATATAGTCCTTTTATATTACTTTTCTGTTTATAGTACATTTTATAATATTTTTTATATGTGTAGTATTTTTTTATTTTCCCTGTAGTAGTAGTAGTACATTGTAAAGTACTTTGTAGTATTATTCTTTTATAGCAGTCCCTAGGTCACAATAAAAGAAAAGTACAATTACTGAAATTAGATTTACAAAAATATTAAATCTAATTGCAGTAATTATGGTACAACTGGGATATTTATCAAAAAATTTTTGCCGTTGTTTTCAGCAATACCAATGTTGTTCTGAACTTTAGGGCAACCCGCTTGTAGCTCATTTTTAATAACCTGATCATCGATTAAACATTCTGTGCTATAAATGAGGTTGTATTTTTTCAATTTATTATTAGATTATCTTATTTTTTCCAGTGTTTATTATTGATTTTGTTTAAGTATGGCTTCTAGTAGCAGTGATTTAGTGAAAATGATAATTGAAAAATATAAATGTTTGCTAAAAGAGAAACTTAAAATAGTTGAAATGAATGATAGGCCTATTTTTGAAAGAGAAGATATTATATGTTCTGTGATTACTGGCTGTATAGAATTTCATGCATTTTCTCATTCATGCATAATGAGTTAGCTGTATCCAGTGTTTTTTTTTTGTTTTTTTTTCCCATGAACGTAAAGTGTACATACATGCATATTACTGACTGCTGCAGTACAAAATTTCATGCATTTCAAGATTCATGTGCGACGAGTTACTATTTTTTTTAAATTTTGTTTGTTTGTTTTTTATATGCGAAACATGCATGCATATTAATGACTGCTGCAATATAAAATTCTGTGCATCTTTCCTTTCATGTAAAATGAAGTTGGCTTAAATTATTTTAAATGATTGTTTTATTTATCTTTAATAAAGAATTAATTTATTTCTGTGCATTTCAAAACTGACACCATTTTGAAAAGCGTATTTTCGCCTTGCTTACGATTGGGATCCATGGCAATCCTTTCCAAAAACAGCATTTCACAGTGGTCGCCAAAAATAAGTCTCAGACCAATATCACAGTTGTTCCATAATTATCAAAAGAGAAAAATTTTGGAAAGTTGGTTCCCGAAAACACATGATTTTGTCCTTAATGAAGCATGTGCGATTCCTGCTGAATATGTAGCTATTGCGACAGTTTTTTTTTTTGCCTATAAAACTTGCAGCTTATTATTATTGTTGTTGTTGTATAGTGATGAGGTGTTTTGTTTTTTTACACAATTACGAAGTTTTTCATCGAAATCAATGGCTTTAATAAAAGACTAATAGACAATGAAATGAAATTAAATGTATGCTACTTTAATGAAAATACCTTCAGTTTTAATCTGATAAATTCCTTGGGATTATAACTTAAAATTTTTATCTGTACAACGTTTAAATAAACATACTTACATGACAGCTCCATCTCCTAATTGGCCAGAGAAATAGCCAAACTGATGGCCACAATAACAGTGAGAAGCTGGTTCAGATCCAGGTAATAATTTGTTCCCGGAAAAATACTCCACAAATTCTTTGCGATTTAATTCCATTTCAGGTAAATCTAATAAGGCCATCGCAGTAGAAGAATATACAACAAGAGCTGGATTATCAACTGGTGTGGGCATAACTCTTGAGAAACATGCTGCACTAACAGTCCGAACATAATTTCTTTCTTCCGAATCAATTGGTAATCGTCTCAAAGCCAAATTATCAAACTTCAGGGTTTCTAATGTGGACATTTTTTGTACTTTTTGATTTACGTCATTTAGAAAACAAAGCAATTTTTGTCTAAAATACAAAACTTTTAACGCTTTATTCATAGGTAATCAGATCAATGAAATTATAAAACATATTCATAATAAATTTGAAAGAAATATCTGAATCAAATGAAACAAAATGTTAGGCAGCATAATTACAAGTGACTATCTGTCTTGCAAGATTTATCCTAATCCTCCACTAACTTGTCAGACTGGAATTGGGATTAATCTAAATTTCACAAACATTTAAAATAAAATTTGAAGGCGAGTTGGATCAATGTGTAAACAAACAATCACTTCTTGTTGCCAATCCTGAAAAGTTCAAAAACATAGACTACTGAGGTCTGAAACTTTTTGCCTGAAATGTGTTACGTTTGCGTACGATTTTGCAAACGGAAGTGTTACGTTTGCATGTAACTGATAGATGACCAGTTTAAAGTACCTTTATAATAATAGAGAGAGGTTAAAAATTGCTACAAATTATTCCTCCGGCATTTTCTATCCCACAAGACCACCTGATGATTTATTATTGGTGGTTTTTCGGCAATAAATTGCACGAATAACACCAGAAAAGGGCATCGCCTGTTTATATTTTCTTCTAATCCAGAAAGAAGGAAAAAGTGGATTATAAATTGCAGATATAACTCGTAGAAACCCGGAGCAGGAGCACAACTTTGTAGCGTAACATTTCCCTTACTTTCAACTTATTTCTTTTTATTTTCAAAGTTTTTGACAAATTTGATATGGATGTACTGTTTTTTTATGTTAGTGTTTTTCAATTCTTTTAAAATTAACTTTAAAATTACATTTCTTTTAACGTGAAGGGTTGTAGTTTTGAGAATGATGGCGGTGTTCTTAAAATTGCCAACTTGTTCGTTTCGTGATAAGAAGTTCTAGCTCACTTGATCTGTATAGAAGTTTAAATTAAAGGCGATAACGACGCTAATCAGGTGACCTAGCTTTTTCTACCGCCAACACTTTCCCAGACGGGCTAGAAAATGGCGGACACTGCGCCAGCTCTTATCATATAGTAGTCTTAACTATACGCAAGTGAAATGTGACGTCACTGGGCCCAAATAAAAGATTCCTATGTTAATCGTTCTTTGAATTTTTTGTAAAAAATAATTAAAATTTGGGGAAAATTATTTTCCCATATTTGGGTATAATTATGAATTATTTATCGTGCACATGTGTTAGAGTAAGTTACTTTGCTGTTAAACTGACAAAATTTTAAGCAAACAGCTGATAACAGCATGGCAATGTTGACAGCTTGTCCTCCAGCATCGGTTGCCATGCGCCGTTGCCATGGTGCTTTGAGCTTTTTCAACTACCATTTTCTTTCTGTTCTAAAAATGGCTTATATTTATTTTCATGTGGAGTTGATTGTCCTCCATCTACGTCACTCTGACGTCATATGAAACTTCCCTATTGATAACATATACATCAGATTTGTATGCTGGACTCGTAGTCCGCTTGTAAATCTTCGTCAGATAATAGAGCAGTTTCATATGACGTCAGAGTGACGTAGATAGAGGGCTATCAACTCCACGTGAAAATAAGTAGAAGCACAGTAAGCAAATGGCAGTTGAAAACAGCTCACAGCACCATGGCAACGGCGCATGGCAACCAATGCTGGAGGTCACGCTGTCCACGTTGCTATGCTGTTATCAGCTGTTTGCAACTGCCCTATTACAGATAGCACATAACAGAATTACACGAAGATATGGAAAAAACACCCAGCGCCAACGTGGGAATCGAACCCGCTCTCCTATGCTCGAAGGCGATTGGCAGCGTGGTGACATAACCACTCGGCCACGGAAGGCCCAACTCTGTTGTCCTTGGCATTTTTTGTATTTGGCGATCAAAACATAGATATAGTAATATATATAGATCTACCATCCTCGTGTTATAGAGCAAAGATTTTTGATGCCGAAAAAAAGTTTTGGAATCAGCCATTAAGTGGTACTAAAAAAAATAAAATGAATTTGAAACTGTATCTGGAGTTTTTCACTCACCTTAGTAAATAAATTATTCATAAATTTTATTTGCTAAAAGACGGCCATATTTTGGTAAAATCGCCGTCTTTTATCAAATGAAAAGGAATCACTTTTTTCTCAACGTAATACGAAAATATACATTCCACATGTATATTTTCGTAATATGTATTCAGGGTTCCTACTCATCAGGGATAACCTAGAAAACCTGAAATACTCACGGAATTTGGATTTTGTTTAAAAAAATAAGGAAAAAGTTAGAGAAAATAAAAATTTTCAATAAAATTTAGGGAAAATTTATTATAAAACCCGGAAAAATAAATATATTCTTTCTCTCATAATATATTTTACATGTTTAGCTTCATATCGAGATTCAAATGATTAAGTATTGTGAAAATACACATATTCAGATTTTTTAATCACAAAGAAATAAAGGTATTTTCTAAATAAGTACGGTTCTTTGATCCTGAACAAGGAATCACTGTCGAAATTAAATCACAGAATCATTGAGAAAGTGGTTCTCCGGCTCCAGCTGATAAGGGGTGAGTTAACGTGTGTTTTCTCTTTCACATGAATAACATTCCTCACAAAAATAGGCCCACCAGTGACAGAGAAGTCTTGTCCTGGTAGACGTGAGGCGCCCGGTTCGATCCCTAGTCATGCTCGTCAGTCTAGCCTTTCGGAGTTTTCCATGGTTTTATCTGAAATCAGTATAAATACAGGTTAGGATTCTTTAGAAAAACCTATCGAAAGACACACCCTCTCAGGCCTAGACACCAGTGCAGTCAGTCGACCTTAATGCTAACATTACCACCACCTCACAAAAATATGCAAAAGTTAGTTGAATTCATTATGTCCGCCAGGCAAATATGCTACCGTAAAGCGATTGTAATGAACAAATGTGGACATATGAAAAAAAAATCGCCTTTGTATAGCTACTTTAAAAACTTACTACCTGTTAAAATAGACTAATTTAGGTTATACTTGTGAGAATTTTAAAAATGTTGATGAAGAATGACTTCGTTAAAACAAATTATTTCATCTGAAAAATATTCATTTTTTTATATGCCAATTTTATTTTATTTTATTTTTTTTTTTCTTTTACGATTACGATTTTAATAAAAAATGTCTACCAACTTTTATTATGTAACTGTATAAAAATACCGAGGAAAAAAAAAAGTTTTATCTATAGAAAAAATTAATAATTAAATTTAAAAAAATAAAAATAATCTGTATTGTCTGGTGCCACGTATAAAACTTAGGCATTTTTCCTCTTGTATCCGCACACTGTTAATTTGTATATTATTTAAGGTAAAAATGTTTTGAAATTTTTAAAATATTAGTTTCACCACTTGTGTAAAGCAGCTTTTCAATCAGGTTATATAAATAATCATTCTCATTCAATTTTGTGTCCCTTAAACTGTCCTCTCTTTCAAAATTGAATGTGTTCTATTTTCTTATAAAATAGAGGACATTGCGTAATTTGTCCTCTTTTTCCAACATAAAATTCTGCTCACCTTATTCTAGTCATTATAGGGATAAACAAGCGACGCTGTTTTAGACTTCTGGGCAATTTTCGCGCATGTAGTCAACATATTTGACTCTTTCTATGTTAAAAACCTGTAGTTAATAATATCGAAAAGGATTTTAAAATGTAGAAGAAATGTATTTTTATATGCTCGAATATGGATTTATTAAGGCTTTCTATATTGTCTGCATTCATTACTAAAAAAATAGGCATAAATTTTTTCAGCTGGAATGTATTTTATGGCTTCTTTAAATTTCAAAAGGTTTAATTCTCATGCGTAAACAAACTGGTTGCCGATGCCGTTGCTACACCCTCGACTCTACTAGATCACTCTCTGCGGCAACGGCTCTAACGATTTTGATGAAAGTTTGGGGTTAGAGGTTTTTTTGGATAGAAAAAAAAAATGATTGGGCTTATACTCATCTTTAGGAAAATTTGCGTTCGCTGATAACCCTTTGTCGGCCAGTTGCACCATATGACAGAAATTAGGTTTACTCGGAAATGAATATAACGATTTTCATGGAAGTTTGGGGTTAAGTGATTTTTGGGGAGCTAAATCGATCTATCATATCTTCCTCTTCAGGTAAATTCGCATTCACTGTTAACCTTTCATTGGTCCTTTGCACCATATGCATCGATGAGAACATTTTCATTTTTTCCGGAGTATTTTTAGCCCCGTCTTTATTTCATACCACTTATTTCTTAAAAGTAATTTTGTCTTATTTTATCGAAATTATATATTGAATAAAAATTTTCTATGAATAAAGTGGTGCGAAATAAAGGTGGGGCTAAAATACTTCGGAATAAATTAAAATGTTGGCATTTACGCATATGGCAGAAATTGAGTTTACTCAGAAATGGATATAACGATTTTGATGAAAGTTTGATGATAGGTGTTTTATAGGAAACTGAAATGAGGATATGTTTCCTCAAAATTGGATATAACGATTTTTATGACGTTTGGGTTTAAGTATATTTTGGAGTAAAATATCAATTAGAATTAGACTTATCCTCATCTTTCCGAAAATTAGTGTTTGTTGTTTTCTGTTGGTTACAAAATATTGCAGAAATTGAGCTTACTTAGACATGAATTAAAATATTTTGATGAACGTTTGGGGTTAAAAATTGTTTGAGATGAAAAATTAATTACTTATCCTCGTTTTCAGAAAATCTTGTATGCGCTGTTAACCCTTTGTCTGCCGGTTGCAAAAATATGGTAGAAACAGGGTTTACTCGGAAATAAATAATGGTTTTTAATGAAACTTTGGGGGTAATGCTGTTATGGGTGTTTTGAAGTGAAAAATCGATTAGATTTCTTTTTATATTAGGAAAACTGGTGTTTGCTGTTAACACTTTATCCTGCTGTTGCAAAAATATGGTAGGAATTGAGTTTACTCGGAAACAGATATAATGACTTTAAGGAAATATTAGTGTTAATTGTTTTTGGGGGACAAAAACCGATTGGACTTATCCCCCTCTTCTGGTTGAAAAATATGGCAGCATTTGGATTTACTAGGTAATGGATATAACTACTTTTATAAAAGGTCTGAAAATTTTTTGATAAGACAAACGTATGTAACTTATTCTCTTCTTTAGAAAAATTAGGGCACAATGCTAAACCTCACTCCAGCCGTTGAAAAATGTGGCAGAAATCGGATTTACTCCGGTTTACTCGAAAATGGTTTTGATAAAAACTTAGAAATAAAGCTACTTTGAGACGAGAAACCCATCTGATTTATCCTTATGTTCTGAAAATTGTTTTCGCTGTTAACTCTTATTCTTCCTGTTGAAAACTATGACTGAAACTTGGTTGTATAGCATAGTGACTATATGTCCTCGAAATTAAAGGACAGTCCATATTTTGAAATCATTTTTCTAAATTTTGAAAAATTGCAGAATGGAAATTATTTATCACTAGTATATAACCCCGTCAAAAATGACGGAGTGTGAAATCAATGAACGTAGTGAATCAACGAAGGCTTTGCCTGCTTCGCTGGTTACTATATTTAAAGGAAATTCTTTTATATCACTTTATAAACAAAATTAAAATTTAAAAAAATCATGAAATTGCTCAAAAGCTCGCTTCCTGTCCCCGCTGCCTTCGACAGCAACCCACTCATTCGCAGATTCTCGGGTGCCTGTGACAATAGCTTACCAGTGGGCTTCCATTTGGGTGCTTATCAGATGACAGTTTCGAAATGGACAGTATCCAAAAAATTGAAGTAACAATTTTATATTTAAACCCCAGTTACATATGAAACAACACGATACGTGGTGTACATAATATTTTCTTTCCCGTTAGCTTCTACATTTGTTTGATTTATTCGATCAACTATAAAATGACAACAATTTCACGCCAAATATAAAATGATCGGCTACATCTATCGCATGAGACAATTAATTTTTTGTGGTCATAATAGTAGTTGAGTTAGTTAATAGTAGTTGGCATACAGAAAAATAAATAATTAAGTATGTAAATCTGATCACAGTACAGCTTTCATATAGCTCCTCTTGTCGACTTTTGAATTTTTATCCCCATTTTAGATAAAAATACATACTTTATGTGATTATTTTTTCTCTTTCTTGACAAAAAAACGCAATAATAAAAAGTATAATAAAAATAGGTGCTAAGTTTTTTAAACACAGAATTATGCAAAAATAAATTAATTAATTAATAAAAATGTATCGACAACATGGTGACAAAAATTTAAAAATCGCCATGGGGGTCTTATACTAAATCTGTTCTGCCTCACGAAGTATGAAAATTAGGTCGTTAAACATGAATTTTATTTTTAAGTCTTTCGTGAATGATATTGGTTTGATTATCATTATCATTTCATCTCTCAATATTAATTTGGCTTCTGTGGAATTAAAATTGGGTGGGAAATTTGGCTTAAGGTTTATGAGTTTCAAATTTTAAAGGTAAAAAAGAAAAGATATAAAGTGCGAAAGTTTCGCACGGGTTTGACATTATTTTATATTTTTTTTATTTTTCGCGTGAAAGCATATTTCATTTTATGCTAAAAAACAACAACAATAATAATAAAAATAAATAAATAAATGACTGGTAAATTTTTTTTGGCAACAATTATAAATTTAAATGTCCAATGGTCCAAATCAACGAGATATATATACGAGAGGAAAGTGCATTTCCTCGTGACGTCTGGTGGTTGGCAAAAAAGTGCGCTCGACTTTCCCGCGCCCCGCCCACCATTGATTTTCCGTTGGTAATTTTCCATCGCTATGCTTTTCCCAAGCCTTTGTGCCAACCACTCATAAAAGTTGAGATGTTTGTTTACAAACAAGGAACTGCCCTATTAGAGTGCTGATTCAATGGATGAAGGATTAGCTTTCCGTGGTTCAAGATGAATCACGTGACATGCTCCAATAGGTTGCTGTGTTTGGCTCTTTATCGCTATTTTGGCATTTAAAATAACAGTTCGACAAATTATCATTATTATTAGGTAACCTGACAGTCCTATGACCGAAATAAATTGTTTTTAAAATAATTTTATACATATTTCACATTTTAATAAATAATAAATACCTTTTTTTTTTTCGTCGTTTCCCAACAAAGTTTAAAAGTGTTTATAAAAGAAAATTTAAACTTTTAAAGAGCTAAATTTAACAACAAATAATAATTTTTCAACTATTTTTAAGCATTTTGTCAGTTAAAGTTCAACTACACGAAATAAAAAAGAAGTAAAATCAAAATCAAAATGATTTAGAACAAAAGAATATTATACTACGTAAGTAAACAAAAACATTGAACAATCTCCAAACCATTGCCATAGAAATTTACTGAAAATAAGCTGTTACCAAGGGAACCGCCGAATACGCAGGTGCAAGAAGAGCATGTCACATGACTCATCTTGGACCTTCTCAAGGGTTACCATTTATCACTCTACTTTATATATCTCGTTGGTCCAAATCATAGAATAATAATAAAGGAAGAAGGAGCACGCCAATAGTCTAATGCTTACAAACCCCTTCTAGTGAAATGCCAGCGAAAGCTACTTTTGCTCCTCTCATCCTTGAAGTAGGGCACCCATCCACAGCGCATTTATCGCTGTTTGTTGTAGGGTAGGTGCTGCCTCGCAGACTGATTGACAGAGAGACGAGACGATTCAAAAATCTCGCCAACAAGTCGCCAACCAATCAGATGGAAGCACTGTTACAACCATAGAGAAGAAATAGGTGGAGAGAGCGTCCTATCCGCGATTGTAATGAAATGCTCGCCCTCTGGTGGGCTAAGGTGAAATTACAATAAACATGGTTTAATTCGAATTCCATACAGCCGCCATTGCTTGCCGATATTTAGTTTCACATATATTTATTGAATAAAAATGAATAAATACGGTAAAAAAGATAACACATACTGTTGTGTGCTACAATCTAACTCCAAAGGATCAAGAAATCCAGAATTGAGCTTCCATTTATTTCCAAATGACAAATTTAAAATTTCAGTTGCTTCGGCTAATGGAAGTAAAGAATTAATCAGATGATTTGAAATTAATATTTGTTCAACTTCAGTTAAAAATCTACTTCCGATCGAACTTTGATTAAACTGAAGTATTTTTTCCAAAAGCAATCAATTTTCCATAATGTAATGGCGGAGAAATTATAGTACGAATATTAAGTAGAATAACAAGAACACTAATGGAACACACGTGGCTATAATGTTTACTAACAACTGCAGTGTTGAGAAAGCGCCATCTATCGATCATTACAATCGCGGATTGTATTTCCCTCTTAAAGTTGAAGCTAAGATAACAACGTCTGAGAGGAAAAAGAAAAACGGATTTGACTGTTTATCGCCAACTGTTTCCTAAAAATCTAGCAGTTGATTTTTCTAAATAATAAAAGAAAAGAGAAAAAATGCTAAAGTAAATTTTACCGAGCTTTTTTTTTTCCCTTATCTCCTCTTCGATCACCTTTAATTTGTGATATATGGTTTTTAATTTCGATTTGTTATAGATTTTTTATAATATCTTAAGTTTCATTTTGATTTTGTTACAAGATTTTATTTAATAAAATTCATTACTATCATTCATTATCAAATATACAATCATCTGATTTCATTCAATTACAAAAAATAGAATTTAGTATGTCTTAATCGTTCAATTTTATATCACTATGTAGAAAAAAAAAGAATTCTGTATGTCAAAGAAAAATAAGTATATTTTTTCATAAGATGAAAATTTTTCATTAATTTTGTCTGAAAAAAACAAAATACATACATATTAAAAAAAAAAAAAAAAAAAAAAAAAAAAAAGCATACATTACACATTATTATGTATATATATATTACATTATCTACTTGTATCAAGTTTTAAATTATCTATTTACATGCTTTACAACTACAACATATTCACCTGGTATGCAAACACACAATTTATCATTATAATTTGTAATTGATATCGGGCTAATACAATCTTGTAATTGGAAAATTCCTGTATAAAAAATAACCTAATTTTAAGCATTCATCATAAAACAGTAATTTTTGACGAGTTACGTTGAACTTATTGAAAAAAAAAGAAAGAAAAGAACCCTGTTTAACATTAATAGTTTTAAAAATAATAATAACAATAATATCTGAGTTTCTATAATCAAAATAATTTTTAAATGCTGATATTTTATTCAGTTATTTTAAGTTTCTATTGATAGCTTGTTTACTATTCATACATACGTGTTCTTTCTTTCTTTCTTTTTTTTTTTTTTTTTTAATGAGAGAGAATGTTTCGAGTCGCCGCAATTTCGAATTTGGTGGAGGTTTATTTCATACGAAAGTGGACAATAAAACCGATTAATTTTTCCTAAAGAAAACGTATACAAGAGATTAAATAATATATAACATTATATATAGAACATTTTTGCATATTACTAATTAAACTAGTATGTTGTGGCCACCACAAGACTTTCTTCTATATTTTCTTATACAAATTCACGCAGTAAGAATAAAAAAAAAAAAAAAATAAATAAAAAAAAAATACGATTTTTTTCAAAGTTTTTTTTTCGTTAAAAGTAAAAAAAATCGATAACTTTGTTTTAAATTACCACATATTTATAGTTCAACCATTCGTTTTAAAGGTATTGACGAGACCTTTCGAAAGATACCGATCTTGAAAAATTACATCCCCCTCCACACTGCCATGTTAAAAGTTTAGAAAAAATACGATCACAGCGCCACCTGTTGAATCTAATCAGCCTCCGTTTATGTCAGGGGCCAACTAAATACCAAGTCTGGTTAAATTTCGTTAAAAAAAAAAAAAAAAAAAAAAAACGATTTTTTTTAAGGTTTTTTTTGTTGTTGTTGTTAAAAGTAAAAAAAAAAATCGATAACTTTGTTTTAAATTATCAAAGATTTATAGTTCAACCATTCGTTTTAAAGGTATTGACGAGACCTTTCGAAAGATACCCATCTTGAAAATTTACTCCCCTCGAAGGGGGACTTCCCCCCCAGGGGGGGTGGCGAGGTTCCTACGCATACAAAATTTTTTTCCCAGTTGACTCTCTCTATTATAAATAATTCTTGTAAATTTCATAATGATTACTAAAAAATAATTCTCTTTATGCACATTTATACAAAATTTTGTCCTATATCACCATGTTAAAAATTTAGAAAAAGCGGGATGGCAACGCAACCTGTAAGACAATTTTTACCAAAAGTTGATAGGCACTAATTTATGTCAAGGTGCAACTACATACCAATTTGTATGAAATTCTGTGCAGTAGTTCTTGAGATACAGTTTCCACAAAATTTGTCACACACACACACACACACACAGACAGACAGACAGACATTTTCTAAAAATGGTCAAATCGTGTTCTACAGCTCTCAAAACGTGTAAATTCATCAAAAACCCGAGGTCGAAAATTTTTACGAATCCAATACTTTCTATATATTACATATAGAAGAAAGTAAAAAGAAAATTACAATTTCAAATTTAAGTAAGCAAAATGTAGTTCTAAATTTTTGCACATGTCATGTCTGTCAGGATAGTAAATAATATTTTACATATTTAAATTTTAAAACTTTTTAAAATTAGATATCAGATGAAAGTCTTAATTATATAAATTTAAATATTTGTACTTAAAATTTGCAAAACGCAAGTTGCCACCTAATTTTCATACTTTAGTTAATTTAAAAAAATCTAATTGTCCGATCGATAAGCTGTTTAATCCGACGGATTCAGAAAAATTGCCCCTTTCATTTGGTGCCTTATTTGTAACGAATTTTTTATTAGATTTTTTAAAATTAATTAAAATATGAAAATAGACATAGCTTTAAAATAGACATTTAAATTTTAATTGTTGCCTTTTTTACTTTCTTCTATATGTAATATAGAGAAAGTATTGGATTCGCGAAAATCTTCGAAGTCCACTTTTTGATGGATTTACATGTTTTGGGATATGGAGAACACGAATTAATAGTTTTTAGAAAATGTCTGTCTGTCTGTATCATTTTTTTGTGGACGCTGTATCTCACGAACCAATGAATGAAATTTAACCAAACTTGGTATTTAGTTGCACCCTGACATAAACTGGTGCTGATTAGATTTTGGGATCAATCGCTCGATAGGTGGCGTTGTGATCGCATTTTATGCAAATTTTTAACATGGGAGCATAGGACAAAATTCCGTATAAATGGGCATAAAGAGAGTTATTTTACACTTGTGATTGTAAAATTAATATGAATTATTGATAATAGTAGTAGTTAGCTAGGAAAAAAATTTTGTGCATGGGGGGGCATCGGTTCCCCCCCCCCCTCCGGGGGAAGTAAATTTTCAAGATGGGTATCTTTCGAAAGGTCTCGTCAATACCTTTAAAACGAATGGTTGAACTATAAATCTGTGATAATTTAAAACAAAGTTATCGATTTTTTTCACTTTTAACAAAAAAAAAAAAAAAAAAAAAAAAAAAAATCGTACTTTTTTTTTTTTTTTTTAAATATTGTTACTGATTGAATATGTATAGGTAAATATAGAAGAAAGTCTTGTGGTGGCCACAACATACTAGTTTTTTTTCCCAACATAAAATGAAATATGCTTTCACGTGAAAAAAAAAAATTATATATATATCTGTATATATATATAAATTACGTGTCACGATGTTTGTCCGGGGTAAACTCCTAAACTAAGGAACCGATTTTAATGAAATTTTGCACACTGTGTGCAGTTTGGTCCAACTTGAGAGATAGGATAGTTTTTATCTCAATTTATTGTCACAATATTGTTTTATTGCAATTATTTGTTAATTATAGACGTTTATTAAAGTTGCTCCAAAATATCTGTGAGTTCCATTAATTTAATTGTTGCCAAAAAAAAAAAAAAACGAGTTCATTTTCTTTCGACATAAAAATAAATACATTTAATCAAACGTGAACGTTAAAAAATTATAAAAAGTTAAATTATGCATCTCACGAAAATTGACGTCATAATCAATTTAAAGATTTTATACACATTGATAAAGTGCTGATGTATTTCTATCATAGATATAGTAATATATATAGATCTCTCATCCCCATGTTATCGTACAAAGATTTTTGATGCCGAAAAAAAAAATAAATAAAAGCTTTGGAAACAGCCATTAAGTGGTATTGAAAAAAAAAAAAAAAAAAAAAAAAAAGAAAGAAAGGAAGAAATATGAATTTGAAACTGTATCTGGAGTCTTCCATTCCCCTTTAGCAAATAAATTATTCATAAATTTTATTTGCTAAAATTTTAGTATGTATTCCCGTGTGTATTCACTCGGGGAAAGACGGCCATATTTTGGTAAAAACGTCGTCTTTTCCCAAATGAAAAGGAATAACTTTTTTCTCCCCAATGATCACTCTATTCTATATATGCTATACTATATCTATGAGTTCTATACGCAAGCGAAGTGGGGCTCACTGACCGTCTGTGCAGCCAAGAAAAAGATTTCCTATGTTAATTGCCCACTGGATTTTTTGTAAGAAATTATTAAAAATCGAGGAAATTTATTTCCCGATTTTAATCCTTATATTTGGGTATAGATATGTATTAGTTATCGCGGGTGTTAGATTGAATTATTTTGCTGTCAAATTGACAAAATTTTAATTTTAAATTTCAAAACTCTGCCGCCCTTGGCTTTTATTATTATTATTATTATTATTTGGCGATCAAAAGCGTAACACGAAAATATACATGCCAGATGTATGCATTGTACGAAATGTAATATGTATTATTCATTGTACGTATGTATGACATGTAATATGTATTGTACGAAATATTGTTTCATATTATTCATTACTCTTTTAATATAAGTTGTTAAAATAACCATGATTTTTGAAAGGAATTAAATATTTTCGCCAAATAATTTGGCGATATTCTTTTTTTTTTTTTCGTTAAGGATGACAGAAATGAAATCTATTCCGCTGCAAAATATTAGTATCTTACATCAGATATTTAATTTAGACATTCGAAAACAAATTTGACTTCAAACTATGATAGAATATTTATCATTTTCCTTTTAATTAGTATATTATTAGTATATTAAAATTTAAAAGCATGGTATAATAATTTTTTTTTTTTTTTTAATCTTATAATTATTCTTATCGTAATCCTCAATCCCAGCAAAAACATAAATGTAAAAAAAGAGAGCCAAGTTCAATACAAAAATTATGCTTGGCTGGGGGCTTCGCTGCAAAAAGAATGGAGATCTAAATGAGTGCCAAGTTCTATGCAAAATCGAAATATGTATTTATAGGAACAAAATAACATTATGAACAAGTATTAAACTCTATTTCTTTGCTTTATTGGATACCTATAACAACTGCTTTATTTAAAAATGTGATATCTTAAAGTAGATTAGATTTGACTTGGCCAGTTTTTATCAGAATTAAAATGTTGAATAACTTTATAAAATGACTGATGTAATGAAAACTGGCCAAGTCAAATCTAATCTACTTTAAGATATCACATTTTTAAATAAAGCAGTTGTTATAGGTATCCAATAAAGCAAAGAAATAGAGTTTAATACTTGTTCATAATGTTATTTTGTTCCTATAAATACATATTTCGATTTTGCATAGAACTTGGCACTCATTTAGATCTCCATTCTTTTTGCAGCGAAGCCCCCAGCCAAGCATAATTTTTGTATTGAACTTGGCTCTCTTTTTTTACATTTATGTTTTTGCTGGGATATCATTACTTTTTGTAAAGAAAACTAGGCAGGTATTGAAATCTAATGTTTTTTCTTGCGTTTCCGCTGCGTGGTTTTCTTTTCTATGCTATTGACTACATTCTCTTGAATGTTAGAGATAATAGTGCGCATTGCCCATTCTTTATCTGCTACCTTTTTAATACGCTACCTGTTTATTCATTGAATCTCATATATGTACTTCACTTTTATACTGTTACTGGTTTAGGCATGAAGAACGTTTGTAAAGTTTTTATATACATATGTATACATATACATTAAATACATAAGGTTTTTATCAGAATTAAAATGTTGAATAAGTTTATAAAATGACTGATGTAATGAAAACTGGACAAGTCAAATCTAACCTACTTTAAGATCTCACATTTTTAAATAACAGCAATTGTTATAGATATCCAATAAAGCAAAGAAATAGAGTTTAATACTTGTTCATAATGTTATTTTGTTCCTATAAATACATATTTCGATTTTGCATAGAACTTGGCACTCATTTAGATCTCCATTCTTTTTGTGGCGAAGCCCTCAGCCAAGCATAATTTTTGAATTGAACTTGGCTCTCCTTTTTTACATTTATGTTTTTGGTGGGATATCATTACTTGAAAACTTGATGAAACTTGCGTTTCCGCTGCGTGGTTTTCTTTTGTATACTATTGTCTACATTCTCTTGAATGTTAGAGATAATAGTGCGCATTGCCCATTCATTATCTGCTACCTTCTTAATGCGCTTCCTGTTTATGCTTAAATTAGCCAAGTCCGGGCGATATAACGATCTCAGGCGGTTATATTCTACTATAGAACTATCTTGTGCCTTAATTTGACTAGGGTCTAGATTAATAAGGTGTACTCCGTCCAGTGTTTTAACTCTGGAGAGCGCAACGTAGGCCTGTCCTCTGCTAAATATCGAAGTGCCTATGTCGAGAAGAGCGCTGTCCAGACTAAGTCCTTGCGATTTGTGGATGGTAATAGCGTAAGCTAAGCAAATAGGGAACTGTTCCCGGTGAATATATACATTATTTAATATCTGAAACTTAGTCTTGACACGTTCTAGTTCATAAGTTAAATTATTAAATTTGATAATAATTTTACGTGCACTATTGTTTTTATCGACATCCCAGTTTATTTTCTGTATGACTCCAATAGAGCCATTCACTAGCCCTTTACTAACATCTATATTCCTACGCAACATAACCCGTGCACCTAATTTGATCGTGATAACGTTTTCTAATCCAGCGGTTAATGATGAATCATCCTCGTTCTTTTTGAGCACTTCCTTTGCTCGCTTGTTTAAATACCTTGGACAGTCTATTTCATCGATTGAATTCAATTTAATTTCCGGTTGTTCCATACTTTCCAACATTGCATTATTAAATTGGTTACACATATTTTTAGTAGGGAATAAACAAACAGTATTATCAGGTAGTAATTTAAAATAGTCAATAATTTCTTTAAGCCGGTCATTTTGATTTCGGGAAGTTAATTTTAGGAGTCTATGAGCTAACGTATGATGATCTGTTGTCGTTACGACACCCATTCTTATACGATTCAATATTTCGCCGAAGAGATGGTCGTGTTTTTGTCTGATGTTAATCATTAATTCGTCGTATGAAAATAGTTGTTTCCATAAATTCGGTGCACTAAGAGAACCTAATAATTTTTGCACATCAGACCACTTCATATCTTCGAATGGCGAAAGTTGTCGCACTGGTGGCAGCTGGAGCAGATCTCCAAATAACACAATATTAATTCTTCCAAACCAGCCGTCTTCCACATCACTAGTGTCATAAATTTCAGTTAACCGTAGATGAATAAACATTAATGTAACGTTGGAAATCATTGAAACTTCATCAATAATCAAAAGAACTACATTGCTTAAATGACTTCTTAAAACTTTTAACACTTGGTCTGATAAAGGAGTGTACTTCGGACTGCTTCCGTGTTCTACTGGCAGCTGGAGTAGCCGGTGTATGGTGAGACCGTTTACATGAAAAGCGGCAATGCCAGTGGGAGCTGCAACGGCTACTAATTTTTCTAAACGTTTTTTAACCCAACTTTTAATAGTGTTAATTAAATAACTTTTCCCAGTGCCGCCTGTACCACTGACAAATAATCTCAAAATGGCGTTTTTGTCTAATAAAGCTCTACAAATTGTATCGAAAATGCGTTTTTGGTCGACATTCAAACCTTTTGTCATTTTTTCGAGCTCATCTTCTGATACCGAATCTTTAGCATTTCTAAAATCTTCCATTGCATTTACAGCTTCAACTGGCAAGAAATCCAACGGATTCTCTATACCGTCATCTTCCTGATCCTCTTCCTGTCGATTTCTTTCGATTTCTCCCACTTTTTCTTCAATCATTTCGAATGCTCTCTCTATGTTATTTAAGAATTCTGTCTGCATTTCTCCATAATCAAGTCCGTCTTTAATTTGATTTTTCAGAAGATTGAAGGCTTCAGTGTAAGTACTTTGACCAGCCTTCAGTACAGTTAAATCTCGCCACGGTAAAAACATTAACAATAGCGAAAAATAATATTTTTCTGGGTGCTTATTAACATCGTAAGTATAATGATTTATTAAATAAGGTCTCTGTCGTTTCTTTAAATATTTATTAGATGATAATTTATATATTTGTACCCCTGGCCCTGAAGAGGGTGGAGTCGAAACTATGTCAAACCACCTAGCGAAATTATATAAATTCATACTATCTAAATCCTTAGGACGTTGAGGATAATAATTATCAACCCAAGATTGAAAGAAAATATCGGTAGAATCTGATTCAAGTTGGTTTATCTCTTTTTTGGTTTTTACTCTTCGATTGCGATACATATTTACGTCAAGCCATCGGATTGTAGTCTGCGGATCGGTGCCATAAAGAGATATTCCTAAGAGTGTATCACTGGCTTCAAGAGCAACACATTCTCTATTATTAAGAGCTCGAAGACCAACATTAAAGAGCCTACTAGCGAGAGATTTGGTAGAGTTTATACTATCGAAAGTGTCCACTGCATGACTTTTTTCGCCCTTAGTTGTATATTTAGTAATATAATAATTTAAAACTGCTGTTTTTTCTCCTACATACTGCAAGTCCATGTTGCCATTCCAAGCAAGAAGTATCGCTGGATTGTAATCGTTAATGTAACGAGATTCTTCTTTCCGAGGTATATTGTAGAGCCGATTAGATGTTAAAGTTTTTCTAGCCGCGATAGACTCAGTTACACTCTTAATCGTTAAAGATTCGCCCACTGGCCGAGGAAATCCAAATCTACAAACAGTAGAAAAACTCGATTTAGTTTTTTTCTTTCGCAAACAATAGGAGTTATGTTTATGCTTTTGATTATTGATAACGCGGTCGTATAATGTTGGCGACACTTTTTTGTCTGGAACAGCACAAGTTACGTATTTATTTATAAACTCTGCCACTTCATCAGTAGTCGACTCTTGTAACACTGGCGCATTTTTTACCCACAGCATTAGATGAAAGTGCTGTAAACCCCTAGACTGGTATTCACGTCGCCAGAAATAATGTTCAATTTCTCCTAAAGGTGCCTCAGGTGATGTTAAAAATTCTAACATTGCCTTAAATTTAATATCTATGAACCGTGACGCTGAAACTGGATCCATCGCCACTAACTCACTAGTGGATTTGTTTCGCACTTCGGGTCCATTGATTTGTTTAATATAATCTCCGAGCTCCGTCCACCTCCACTCAGAAGGACTGATAGTTAAAAACCAAGTGGCCGGTCCGTAGTGACGAGTCATACACACAACATCGCTTCTAGGTTTTTTCCAAAATTGTTCAGTGTTACGTAGTCGACTGAATATTGCCATCAGATCTCCTTCCAGTTCGCCTTTCTCTATCTTATCTAAATATTGTTGAGCTGTCAATTTTTGGTTGAGATTCGTTACGTTTAACTTATAAAATATACCTGCATTTAACTGTCTCCAATTAGCGTCATTCAATAAATAAAACAAATATTGCTGGTTCAGTCTGAATCGTGAATCTTTAGAAGTTAAGCGAGACTTTATGAATTCGGCACTTGTGATTTTAGTTTCGCGATCATAAAACTGACCATATTTGCCCTCATTAAATAAATCTGGAAAGCATAACGTGTCTAAATCCTTATTGCGATTATCGATTGGCGCTGCATTAACTTTAAGCATCTGATAGAGCGTGGAAGCTGTACCATTTTGTTTTTTTTCGTGTAGAGGATATATTGTATACTCTTCATAAATATCTTCTTTATCTTCGGTTACCTGAGTGAGAATTGAGTACTGCTTTTCTACTTCTAGATCATTTTCATGTACTGCAATATCGTGGGTTAGAGTTTGGTCAAGATTGTCCAATAAACTTGTTGAATTCTGTGGCAAGACTATGTTTGCGTAATGAATGTTATTCTCTTTTAAATAATTTAAAGCACTGTATACTTTGTTAATATCTACTATGTCTTGCCACATTATTTTGGTTTTAGTTGGACAGCTTCGCACGAGAATAAAAAGTTCTTGGTTTCGGTTTAAGGGGTCCTCGGGATTTGGTAATTTGTTTAAAGTAGTTTCCGTAGGTAATGGCAAATGGAAAGTTCTCCCTTTAACCTTTTTAATCAATTGTCTATTAGGTAAAATTTTGTTTACCACTGGAACCAAGCTAGTTACTACTTGGAATGCCTTGGCTCTTTGGATTAATATTTTTTCATAATTATTAAGATCACTCAATTGCTCAGGAATATTACTAAAATGCAAACTATTAAGAATGGAATTAGCAGGCAAATCATTAGCTCTAATTTTTTTCAAACATAAATCACAAATAAAATCACTGGGTTCAATATTAAATGTTTCATTAAACTGTTGTAATCTATTCCATATATCTGTTTCAATTGGAATTCTTAATTTAGCAATGGCGGACATGTCTCGTAAACAAAGAAGCCTATGGCAAGATATGCAATAGTGTGTCGGTACATCATTGCATCGTTTTTTTAAGTTATTAAAAGCTCGCTTATATTTTTCTATTATTAAATCTTCGTTTAATTCACTTTCGTTGGTACTTACATCGTAATGGGCATTATTTGCATTAAAAGGCACTCCTAACTCACATAGCTTATTCACATTGACAGAATTCAAATCACAGTCTATTGATTTTATATTTTTGCAATAAAATGTTAACTGATAAAACTCTCTAACTAAAGTTCGTATTTTAGGGAAATGAGTTTTGATGTTGTAAAGTGTTTTCAGTTTACCTAAATATTCTTGATTTTGTGTGGAGATTAAGTAAAAAATGTCTATGGCCGATTTTGAAATTAAATATTGAAATACCTGTATCAAACTTTGAAGAACCATTTCATCTAATAAACATATTTTGGGATTGCAACACCAAGATGTATTCTTTTGTTCATTCTGCAATATAAATATGTTAGCTTGACCCTCATCATCTACGGGAACAATTTCTTCCGAACTAATTACTTTATAAGAACTGTCATAAAAGTATGGTTCTTGAGTACTCACGTGTTTAGATCCCCCGGCTAGTATGGTAAATTTATCAAGCAAATCCGTGTCAGATGAAAGACGTCCCATTTTTTCGATACTAATTGCAATTTTATTTTGCACGTGATCTAAGACTTTACAATAGTTATCTAACATATTTTTACGACGCTCAAGAACCCATTTTACAATTTTTTCAGCTTCCAGTCTTTTTCGTTTTCCTAGTTTTTCTGTTAAATTATTTATTACGTCATTTTCTCCCTTATACGACAGTCTTTTCCGTGTATAATACAATTTCTGAGCCTTTTTATTTATATCTGGATTTTTTTCTGCATAACGCAATGCGCTTTCCCGGTGCACCTCTGGATTCTCTTCTGTGTAACGTTTTACGGCCTTTTGGTGAATTTCAGGATTCTTGTGCACATAACGTTTTACAGCATTTTGAACCACTTCAGGGTGTGATTTTCTATAACGCTGATTAGCTTCATGACGTTGATCCTTACGGGATTTCTCAGTGGTTTTAGGTCGACCTTGTTTCCGCTTCGGGGGACGGCCCTTATGGCGCAATGAGTTCTCTTTTAGGTTTAAAGACTCATTCTGTTCGAGTGCATCAGGAGTGTACAACTCATTCAAAATGTCTTGCTCTACAGGAACACAAACGTCATAGTGACCTGAAGAAAGATTGCCTGAAAAGAGCAAGCGCTTTGTAGGACGACCCACTTCACCGAATGAACCACGTAGAACGCCATCCTGATAAACTTCAATTTTAATAGGATATAAAACTCCAGCTGCCATTAATTCAGAAACCGCTCCATAAGTGGTCGATTGAAGCATGCTTGCTTTATACTTTTCCTCCGATCTGAAAGGATCGCCGCTTTCCGAGCAAGTGTAGACGCCTAAATCTCCCCAGTGCAGACATACATATTCGACTATAGTCGCTCGCAACATATTGGCTTGTTGTGTATCAGTCGAATTGAATATAGAAAATCCAATCGAATGGAATAAGCAGCTCCCATCAGAAGGCATTGGAATAATATGGTGTAAGACAAGTGTATCATCCACCATTAACTCTATGGTACAACTCATTGTGCGACAGTTAAAGTACCTATTAAAATACAGAAATACTTATTTAAAAAGAAAAAAATAAATTTAACTGTCAAGAAAACTTAGTAAAATACAGAAATACTTATTTAAAAAGAAAAAAATAAATTTAATTGTCAAGAAAACTTACTATTTATTTTAAAGTTTTTTTTTTTTTTTTTTTTTTTTAAGAAATAAACAGTGGCGATTTAAACTAGTAGCACATTAGGCACGTGCTACGGGTCCCACGCTTTTTAGTAGCCCCTCGCATCTGGAATTTTTCAAGTTAAGAAAAAAAAAACACTTAAATTTGAGGATTTTTTTCGATGTATAAATATGTATTCGTAAATCAATGTAAATAAACTTTAGTGAAAATTTTTAAACAGGTGATACTAAAATTTAAATAATTTTTGGGATGGAAACATCTCGTTTCTATCATTGGAATCGCAGAAAATTTTATGTACAAAATTCTTATCACAAGAAAAAGCTTTAATAGAATTTTTGTGTATATAACTCTTTAAAAAGAAAAATTCTATTTTGCTTTTTTTTTTTTTTTTTGCAATTTTTGATTATTGAATCTTGGTTCGTACCTTTGTAGAAATTACAAAGTTAATACTCGAGCCACTTGATGTGAGGCATTACATTCATTCGGTTTGCATGGAAATAGCTTGATAGAAGATGCTGCTTCCTTTCTTTTTCTTAGTAATTTTTTAAAATTCTGTATTTTGATGACTGAAAATGATGCAATTGCGCTAAACTAACACAATAATTTTATATAGAAGAAAGTTCTGTAACAGTCACAATACATTAGTTTTAACACTTGATAGTAGCACTTTGAAAACTAAACATATTAATTTGATCAAAAGCTCATCCAAAGAGGACATCACGATCTTATGACCCCACCCACTCCCGTAGACTGGAAAATTTACCGTAAGAAAACACATTTTTACTTTTAAAAATGCACTTTGACACGAAAAATATGCTTCATTACATGACATGATCTCCCTAGAGAAATATGGCCCTTTCTGAAATCGAGAGTTGGATCCGCCCTAAAACCTGATATAAATTGCAAAGAATAATTATCTTTTTATTAGCAAATAAAAAATGATCAGAGAAAAACTAATGAAAGTTAATACAAAACCATTGCAAAAATATATGAATTAAAATAAAAAAAATTTTTTTTAACTTAACGTTATATATAATAATAATAGCAAGAAATACTATTTTATGCTAGTTTAATATTCCTGTGTCTTATTTTAATTACATGTGAATCTTACTCCTACGGTCCTACGTAATAAACAAATGACAAATTAACCTAAAAGAGCTATAAACAAATGAGGTTTTGAAAGAAACAACTTACTTTAGTATTAAATAACTCACAAATGCCGTTAAAGTACAATACTAAAAAGGAATAATTTATATCTAGACTATTCCAACTATAACTAAAGTTGCCAACTCATCTTGTGGATTTAGAGCTAAATCAAGCTTGACTCTAAAATAAATCGTGCTAAAAATATCGTGCTAAAACTCTAAAATAAAAAGATAGCTATATCTTTTGACATATTTATAAGAAAAACGTGCCAAAATTTATACGTAATTTTTAATCGAGTTTTTTAATATCACATACTGCTTGTTGTAGGGTCATGTCGTGAAGCATTGGTAAGTGCATTTTTTCATTAACAATGAGCTTCTTTTACAATAAATTTTCACAATCCAGCCTTTGATGAGAAGCATATTTTCCGTGTTTTTTCCACTAAAAGTGTGCTTTTTCTATGGCAAATTTCCTTTCCATAGGAAGGATCATGACACAAATGACTTCTCTCTTGGATCTGCCTTTGAGTACAGAATGAAAAAACGGAATTAAATAATCAAAAATATTGGAATAATTATTTAAACTCCAAGTTAAAACTACGATAATCATAGGGGGGGGGGGAGAAGTCGCAAATTTTCATGACCTTCGTATAATCCATCAGGTTTAAGGTTTTGAACATAGGTATGCTCTTTCACGTCTCTATAGTTATTTTACTTTGTTTAATTCTATTGTTTCAACATAAAATAAAACTTACCCGGCAAAAATTTACTCCAAGAATTTTTTGTGAAATTTATTTTTTGATTTTTTCTTATTTTTTGATTTTTTTCCTACGCTTACACACAGTTACAGAGCTGGATTCCAAATTTCATCCTTCTAGGTCATCTGAAAGTAGGTTAGGTTTAGGTACTATATGTCAGTCAGTCAGTGCTAAAATTTACGATTTTTTAACCTTCATATCTTTGTAACCGTTTCAGCTAGCTGCATGAAATTTGGGCTTCTACATGTCCTTATGGATATAATTAAACACACGTAGTTTTATGTGTTTACGTTAAAGAGGTTTTGGGTTATAGAAGGGTCAAAAGTGGCACCAAGTGGTTCGTGTAATATTACACTCGGCGCAGGCTGGCCAGTTCCTTTGCTTGAACTTGGCTTGACACGCTCCCGCGTGTCATCGGTATTCGTAAGTGGTGCCTATTGTGTTTTTGTGTTGCTCGGGAGCGCTTTTATGTAGATTCATTTCTGTTCTGTATATAATTATGTGGTGTCTGTATATGATTATGTGGTGCTGCGCGCCGCCGACGACATACCGTTGGCCAGTTGTTTAGCGCGTATTACAAGTTTTTTGTATAGGGACACCACTTATTTTTTGACTTATTTTTTTATTTTTTCCTACGCTTACACACAATTACCGAGTTGGATTTCAAATTTCATCATTCTAGGTCATCTGGAAGTAGGTTAGATTTAGGTACTATATGTCAGTCAGTGCTAAAATTTACGGCTTTTTGACCTTCATATCTTTATAACCGTTTGAGCTAGCTGCATGAAATTTGAGCTTCTACATATCCTTATGGATGTAATTAAACACACGTAGTTTTATGTGTTTACGTTAAAGAGGTTTTGAGTTATAGAAGGGTCAAAAATGGCACCAAGTGGTTCGTGTAATATTACACACGGCGCTGCCTAGCTAGTTACTTTGCTTGAACTTGGCTTGACACGCTGCCGCCAATATTGTCTGCATTTTTAAATTTGTTGAACTACCTAATTGAATTCTGTATATAGTATATTTTATATGAAATATAGTATATACTGCCATATAGTATATTTTATATGAAACTAGGGGGCTCTGCCCCCTACGAGCTGCGCTCGCCAACCCCCGCTTCTTCATGCTGAAAATATGTTTATTAAATTTTTTCATGGATATTTTACATTTATTTTAATATGAATATTTTACATTTATCTCAGAGCCGTTTTTTAACAATATGACATCATGCAGTTAATGTCCATATTTGTAATTTAAAAAAATTATCACTGAATAATATTCATAAAATTCATTTTTTTTTTTTTTTTTTTTTAATCCAATCGATTTCACTTTCTTAAAGCAAAAACTTTCGAATAAAATTTTATGTTTTATTTAGTTAAGATTTATTCTGAAAAACTACATAGACACAAAACAGATGATTCCGAACGTCATTTTCCAAGACTATGACGTCACTGTCCTAAGACTATGACGTCACTATAATAAAAAATAAATACTGTCCATATTTATTGATTTATTTATTTTTAACGCTATTCCGGGAAATAAATTGAGTTTATTTCAATTGGTTTCATGTTTTGAATATTTGTAAAAAGTTTTTATATAATAAATATTATAAAATCTATTCATAAAAAAAAAAAAAAAAAAAAAAATCATGGATATTTTTAAGTCACATGCTTCAAGAATTTCAACAACATCTATATTTTTACTATAGCAATGTAATTATTATTAAATAGTCAGATATCAGTTTATTGAATTGTGTTTATCATATTTTTGTTGGCAACATGACATAAATTAAAAAAATAATATTTTTTCTTTAATGAGAATTTTTATATCAGAAATGAAGATAATTTCGAATTAATATAACTCTTGACATAATTAGGCTACCGATAAACGGTTTGTTTCATTGTATTTACTGTACATTTTTGAACTAAACTACTAAATATCAAGTTTTTATACGAAATAGTATTTTTAATAGACGCAATAAAGAGAAAAAAGCATAAAAAGAACGCAGAAAAAAACAAGAAATTTTTTTTTAAAAATCTATAAAAAGTTTAAAAATTGTAAAAATTAAAAACTGATTGCACACTGCACTCCGCGGTATATTGAAGTATCTTCTGCTAAAAAATTATTGAGCTGCTATGAATAGTTTTTGAGTCTATAAAACTTTTATACCAGAAAACTTTTTGCTCACTTCAGCCCTGTATATCTCATAAAATATTCTATTTATAGAAAAACGGTTTTCTTTATTATGTTTATTGATCATTTATGTACAAAACTACAAAATGTCATGTTTTTATATGAAGTAGTTCTTTTAATATAAGCCAAGAAAGATAAAAAGACGCGGCGATTTGAAAGGCGGCAGCGGCAGCGGTAGTTACTTTTTTTCAATATAGAGAGATTTTATGCATACATTTTGTATGAACCGCATAAATTCTATATGTATTTTTCTACTCTCTAAAGAACAGTTCATAAACATAAAACTAATCAGTTACATGAAAATGTTACGTCATGCAATGGCCCTTAATAAAAATAAAAGTCAGTTTTGAAGTAGTCAGTCAGTCAGTGCTAAAATTTATTTTTTGACTTTTTTTGATTTTTTGATTTTTTCCTACGCTTACACACAATTACCGAGCTGGATTCCAAATTTCATCTTTCTAGGTCATCTGGAAGTAGGTTAGGTTTAGGTACTATATGTCAGTCAGTGAGAAAATTTACGACCTTTTGACCTTCATATTTTTAAAACCGTTTGAGCTAGCTTCATGAAATTTGGGCTTTTACATGTCCTTATGGATATAATTAAACACACGTAGTTTTATGTGTTTACGTTAAAGAGGTTTTGAGTTATAGAAGGGTCAAAAGTGGCACCAAGTGGTTCGTGTAATATTACACTCGGCGCTACTTAGCCTTTTCCTTTGCTTGAACTTGGCTTGACACGCTGCCGCGTGTCTAGATGTTTCCCATCTTTATTAACTTGAATTTACTATTAAAATTTTAACATACTCAAAAACTTCTCATCACTTCGTTAAAATACACTAAACTTTTCCAAAATCTTTTTCTATTTAAAATGATACATGTATTTACTTTAAATGTCCAATATTTCATAAGATTTCCAATTTTAAAGTTTTAAAATATTTATCAAATTTACTTATTTTTCTGGTTTAGCCTTATTGTTTTCCTTTTTATAACTACAGTTGTTGCCCTCTTTAAAATATTTAAAATGATGAGGTCATTTTATAGTAAAATTATCCATTATAGCATATATTATATTTCACTCCTCCATAAAAATTGATTTTAAAAACGTCTGTTTCTTTTATACTTTTATTTTAATAGAATTTTAATAGAATTTAATTTATATATTGGTCATTTTAGCAATTTTATCCAAAGTAGCATTAGAAATAATATATATCCCTTCTCCATTAAAATTTATAGGATCCTACAATAAAATTAATTTGTGCTTAATATAAACACTACGAAAATTTTTATCAATCGCTTCCAAATTTTGACCTAAGTTTCAAATCTCAACCCTGTGGGTTTTTACATCGGCTACAACGTTTTCGTCTTTGTTCGTAAATAATAATTTGACTGTACTAAATAGTTTACAGCCGTATAATTCAACGTATAACTTAGTCACAGCAACGCGTGGCCGGGTCTGCTAGTATATATATATATATATACAATATTAAATTTACGCCTATATGATGTCGTTATACGCAGTATTCACATTGATTTATTTTTTAGTAATAATGTGTTTCATTAATTAGTAAATTAAACGCTAATTTACTAATTTAAATTATTAAATTTAACATATGTTATTTACAGAATATGTAATGCAAATTAAAATATATGAAATTAAAAATCTGTCTACATATTTTTCAGAATTACTATATTTGGCGAGTAAATATTATCGCCAATTTTCAAAAAGCAGAGTAAATGCATTTTTTATCCATATAATTACTTATTTATAATAACAGGAGACTTGGCGTTGGAATATTAAAACCCGAATGAACTACTACGTTAGAAACGACAAAGAACTACCGAAACAGCTGTATGCATTTGCAATATTTTTCTTTGGCGTTTCTAACGTAGTAGTTCATTCGGGTTTTAATAATTACTTATTTATTTATATGTACAAGAAAATGTTTTACGATGGAATTATATATATATATAGCCATAGGCACAACTATAAAAAAACCATTGTTTTTGAATGAATAAGAAATGTTGCATCATCCTCCGCGGCAGAAAGCTATAGGAAACTGAAATAGAAACGAAAAAAATCCACCCCTCTTGTCACGCAGTCACGTGACAGATATGTTTGCTTCAACTTAGGGTTACAAAGACTCTCTCCACCTATTTCTTCTCTATGGTTACAACCCTATATCCGGCATTCCTGGATTTTACAAACCGAAACCAAAACACGTACGCTCCTTCTTCCTTTATTATTATTCTATGGTCCAAATTTAAAGTTATTGTCAGGTTATTATTTTCATATTTTAATTAATTAAAAAAAATCTAATCAAAACTTCGTTATAAATAAAGTACCAAATGAAAGGGGCTTTTGTTCTGAATCCGTCGGACTAAACAGCTTATCGATCGGACAATTAGCTTTTTTTAAATTAACGAAAGTATGGAAATTAGGTCGCGGTCGCAACTTGGTATATAGATGAGTACGAACCGGAATCTTCATCTCTCTTGGAAACTATATATAGAAAGATATTTATTATCACTTAAGTCCTCATTTATTTAGCATAAACTATACCTCTGTAATTTGGTAACTGTTACAGTTATCAATGCTAATACAGCCCTGGAAAAAATGTTAAGGCCAAGCGAAAAACTTCATTTATTTAACAACCGCTGATATGAGTTTTATGCAAATTTAAATATAACACAAGAAAAGGCAATTTAAGTTATATCTAGAAAAAATTTGCAAAAAATTAAATTATTTCTTATTTTAAAATTTATTTTCTTTTTTCATATATGTAAAAAGCTGGAAAAAATATTAAGGCCACATAAGATATTATTTAAAAAATTGGTAATAATCCAAAAAATTCGTCTTGTTTTCAGTTAATTTAATCATTTTTGAGATTATAAAATTTAAAAATCTTTAAAGTCTGGGAGAAAACTTCAAAATATTTACAAATACATATTGAAATTTTATGCATTTTCAAACACAATATAATGAATGACAGTTTTAAATAAATCTACAAAAGTATTTCAAAAATTAAATTTTATTATCTTTAATACATGTAGAAAACTGGAAGAAATGATACACATAAGATAGTATTAAAAGTACTGCTAATAATCCAAAAAATTGCCCATCTTTTCAATTAACTGAATCATTCTCGAAGATTATAGATTTAGAAAGTTTCTTCGAAGTGCCTTTTGCTTTTGGTATGCTTTTCCAGCTCTTTTCAATGGTCATTTTCAGATCACCTACGATGCTGTAAGATTTCCAATTTCCATAAATGTCATGTCACCAACTAGAATGCCTCATAAGTTTTCTGTTGGGTTCATTCCAAGGCTTCTTGATGGCCATTCAAGCGCTTGGACATGATTAGCTTGAAGCCAGGATTTTGTGGAGCTTGATGCGTGTATACTGTATAGGTGTATTATCTTGTTATATTTCAGCAAGATAATGCACCAATACACACATTAAGCTTCACAAAATCCTGGCTTCAAGCTGATCATGTCCAAGTGCTTGAATTGCCATCAAGAAGCCCAGACCTGAACCCAATAGAAAATTTATGGGGTATTATGGTTAGAGACCCTACATCATAAGAGAGACTGGACATTGGTCCGCCATGTTTGTTCAGGCTGTTACATACATGTTACCACTACGCTATGAAAATGTCTTGAATGACTCTCTACATGGTTGTCTGAAGGTTAAAAACTCATTTTTCCCATGATTTTAATTAAAAGAAAAATGTCAAACACTGGTAAAAGAATTTTATGTTTTATGGCGATCGAGTGGTCAATGAACGAACGTCCACCACTTTTGTCCAATGTCTAGGCTCTCTCTATTGAGAGTCTCTAATTCTGGTTGGTGACATTTATGGAAATGAGAAAACTTACAACACCATAGGTGAGCTGAAAATGGCCATTGAAAAGAGCTGGAAAAGCATACCAAAAGGCACTTTGAAGAAACTATCTAAATCTATGACCTCGAGAATGATTCAGTTAATTGAAAACAAGGGCAAATTTTTGGATTATTAGCAATTGTTTTAATACTATCTTATGTGCAACATTTCTTCCAGTTTTCTACATGTGTTAAAGAAAAAAATGAATTGCAAAATAAAAAGTAATTTTAATTTTTAAAATATTTTTATAGATTTATTTAAAACTGTCAGTCATTACATTGTGTTTAAAAATCATAAAATTTCAATATATATTTGTAAAGGTTTTGAAGTTTTTTTCCAGACTTTAAAGTTTTTAAATTTTATAATCTCAAAAATGATTAAATTAACTGAAAACAAGGCGAAGTTTTTAGATTATTAGCTGTTTTTTTAAATAATATCTCATGTGGCCTTAATATTTTTTCTAGCCTTTTACATATATGAACTAGTATGTTTTGGCCACCACAAGACTTTCTTCTATATTTTCCTATACAAATTCACTCAGTAACAATAAAAAAATAAATAAATAAATAAAGTTTTTTTTCGTTAAAAGTAAAAAAAAAAAAAATCGATAACTTTGTTTTAAATTATCACAGATTTATAGTTCAACCATTCCTTTTAAAAGTATTGACGAGACCTTTCGAAAGATACCCACCAATGCCCTCACACACACATTTTTTTTTTTACTAGTTAACTACTACTATTATCAATTCATATTAATTTTACAATCACAAGTTTAAAATAACTCTTATTATGCACATTTATACGAAATTTTGTCCTATACTGCCATGTTAAAAGTTTACAAAAAATACGATCACAGCGCCACCTGTTGAGCGATTGATCCCCAAATCTAATCAGCACCAGTTTATGTCAGGGTGCAACTAAATACCACGTTTGGTTAAATTTCATTCATTGGTTCGTAAGATACATTGTCCACAAAAATCGTGATACACACAGACAGACAGACATTTTCTAAAAACTATCAATTCGTGTTCAGGAAATCCCAAAACGTGTAAATCCATCAATAAACGGAGGTCGAAAATTTTCACGAATCCAATACTTTCTCTATATTACATATAGAAGAAAATAAAAAAGCAAATGATTTTTTAAATAAGAAATAATTGATTTTTTTTTTTTTAATTCTTTCTAGATATAATTAAAATTGCTTTTTCTTGTGTTATATTTAAATTTGCAAAAAATCATGGTTGTGAAAAAAATTAAATTTTTCGCTTGGCCTTAACATTTTTTCTAGGGCTGTATATTATGAAAGTACTTTAATATGGTCACTAAATTGTATGAGAAATGGCTCTAAGAAATTTTAACAAAAACTTAGGTTTAAATGTTCTTTGAGTTGACAAATCCATCTGATTTAACCTCATCTTCACGAAAATTAGTGTTCACTGTTAACTATTTTCTCTCCATTGCAAAATATGACAGAAATTTGTTTTTTTCATCAATAATCCGAACAACTTTAATAAAAACATAGAATCAAGGCTGGAATTTGGTTTTCAGGGAAACTGTTCGAACGATTTTGATAAATATTTAAGGTTTGGGAGTTTTTTAGATGACAATTCAAACTGAATTTTTCCTCATCTTCAGAAAAGTTAACGTTCACAGTTGGTTTTCACTGGGCCCGTTGCAAAACTATGGCAGAAATTTCTCTATCAGTTCATCTGATTTATCCTCATCTTCATAAAAATTAGAGTTCACTGTTAACCTTTATTTCGCATAAGGCAAAATATGAAAGAAATGTTTTTATTCTTTTAGAAATTCTTTGAATGATTTTGATAAAAATTTTAATTTAGGGAATTTTTGAGTTTACAATTGAATTTTAAGCACAAAAATCTGACATTCTGTTTAGAACATTTAGCTTTTACCAGTAACTTGCACTTCCCCCAAGAAAAATGATAGAAACTTCGTTTATTTTAAAGTACTTGATTGATTGTGATAAATATTTAGAGTTTTTGTGTTTTGAGATGACATTTCAGTCGGAAATAAACCTCATCTTCATTATAATTAGCGTTTGCTATTAATCCGCACACCACCCGGGAAAAATACGACTTCTTGGAAATCGCTTGAATGATTTTGGGGGAAAAAAAAGTTTAGAGGTTATTTTTTAGATGGAAAACTGTCTCATTTATCTCATTCTTCAGAAAAATTAGCCGCCGCTGCCCTAGAACTATATATAATAGAAGTCTTGTCTTCTAAGAAACCGCTCAAGCGATTTTGATAAGAAATTATAGTTAGGGATTTGATATGATAATTCGATTTTAATTTTCTTTATCTCTAGGAAAATTAGCTTTCAGTGGTAACACACGCTCCGCTCTGGGCAAATACACTAAGCGACAAAAAAAAAAGCCGCACTGCAGAAAAAATGACTTATAACTTTTTTATTTGTAATAACTTTAAAATTAATGTTTGAAACAAATAAAACTGTCTTGTTTGCATAATACCAAAGGTATGAAATGACACCTATGTATATTTTCGATTTATTAATTCGCTTTATTGCACTTTACGAAGTACTTTTTAAAAATCTGCATAAAACTTTCTTTTTGAACATAATGCAATAACTATACACTTTGCATTCTATTATGATTTATTATATGAAATAAACAAGTTATATTTTAATATATGAAATAAAACTATTTATTTGTTAGATCTAAGCAATTTTTTGTTAAAAATATGTATTCTGCATTGGGTTAATTCCACCTTTATATGGAATTACTGCATTAATGCGCAATGGCATAGTTTTATACAGTGTTTTAATATAAATCTCAGAAATTTCAATGTGCCAAATATCACAAATAAATTTTTCTAGTTCTAGCAGAGTTATAGGCTGCAAATTTCGAATCCTCTCCCCTCTCCCCCGCCTTTTTATAGACGAAACATTTTCGAGCGGATCGCGATTTTGACCATTTCCATGTCTGGTAAAGAAGAAATTATACTGTATCCTTTGTGGTATTTAACTTAAAGTGAAAACAAGTATGATTACTTACAGAATTATAGGTTCTCATGGGAATGTATAAGAAATTTTGACAATCTGAAGTGAATTAACTTACCACAGACGCCGTGTAGTAAGGTGCCTTATTATCTTCAAATGCTGTTTACGGAAATGACTAAGATACCTCCAAAATAGTCGGTCAGGCACCACTTTTATGCAGATTGCGTTTTATTTCGAGTTAATTGATCCCTTGAGCATAAAAATTTCCCCGAGTGTTTGAAAAGTTATGCACCTCCGTACCATAATGTACGGAGAATGTGTCACCGTTTTAAAAGTGCGATTTTCATTAAGTCGGTCACATTTTCGTCTTCATTCTAGCTTTTTTCAACTGCACGAAATAAAGAAAACTTGATTCATCAGAGAAAACCAGTTTAGCCTAATAATTAACTGATAATGTTTTTAAATTTTGGTCAACTGTTGAAGCAATCGGAGTGCGGGCGCCAGTACAGGAAACCAGACGGTCACGTGATGAAAGAGAACCTTTTTTTATTATTGTTATTATTATTTTGGCTCTCTCGGAAACATGTTCGTTTTCGGGAGTCAAGTAAAATCGTTCAGGTATTCATAATCTAATGGAATCATACCTTATAATTCTAATTTTATTCGTTAATCATTATTCGTTAAATCAAATCAAACTTTTGTTTAATTTGTAGTCGATTCTAAAACCATGTGCAATCATGAACTATTCTCAGTAAAACTTTATTCTTTTACTTTGTGACAATTCATTTAAGTCATAAAAGGCATTCGAAATTCTTTAAATGTTATTCGATTAATTCTGTGAAATAATATTATGTGTTTGTTTCCACAACTCTTCTGAATAAGTTGTCATCTGTCTTACAATCCGTGAAGTCAAGAGAAAATGTGTTTAAGATTTTTGTCGATCACATATTCTGATATGTTGTCTTGATATTCTGCAAGTCTGTTATTAAATTCCAGTATATTAGTAATGAATGATTTAATCTTTATTTTGTGTGGGGCTTAAAATCTATTCCAAGCGACCACAGGAAATGCAGGAGAGATGTGAGTTAGCTTTTCCTTAATATTATGCATGCTAAAACTCAGTTTCGTTTGAGTAAAATGTTTTTTATGCAGGTCAATTCTTTATGCATGAGTCTAGTTAGAATTTAATCAACATGTTTTTGGTCCGTCTTAGAGCCATGAGGCTATCGATGATTTATATATATATATAAGAAAAAAAAACTATATATATTTAATATGTATTTGATATTCTTATTCTTATTCGTAATCATTTATTCTTAAAATGATTTATTTTGTTCTTGAATGTTTGTTCTGTAATTCGAAGGCCTATAGTTATGTGTATTTAAACTTATATATTCTAAAATGCCGAAATTATCTAAGCAAGTTTTATTATTTGAAAATTTATGTAAGGAAATCGATAGTTTTAGAGATAGAGTAAAGGGGTGTAGTAAAGATGAACAATCTAAGGTTAAATTATTAAAAACCAAAGTTCAATCGTATGATCATGAAATTGCGGCAATATTTAAAAATTTATCCGCTAATGAGAATGAGGATTATATGGATATGTATTTGAGATATAAGGGAGTGGTTTTTGATTTACTGGTGGAGTTAGAGGAGAAAACAGAAGTAAACGCGTGCGATTCAGATACTCACGCGGAAAATAAAGATGAGAAAAATGGTAAATCCTCTCTTATTAAATTACCTAAATTTGATCTTCCAAAATTTTTTGGTGAAACCGAAAATTGGATTTCTTTTAAAGAAATTTTTAATTCGACAATTCTACAAAATAATCAATTATCCAAAATTGAAAAATTGCAATATTTACATTCTTCAGTGCGCGGAAACGCAGCTAAATTAATTCGAGGATTCGCTCTAAAAGAGGAAAATTTAGATCAATGTTGGGAAATATTAAATGAAAGATATGAAAATAAGAGACAGTTAGCATTGAGTCAAATTAACAAAATATTTTCTATGAAAATTGTAAAAGCAAACAATGCTAAAACTTTACTTGAGTTATTAGATACTTGTAACGAAGCCGTCAGAAACTTAAAAACTTTGGGTTTAGATTCTAATGCGTTAAGCGACTTAATTATAATAAAATTCATGATGGGGAAATTGGATGAATCGTTAAAACAGAGATGGGAATTAATGTTGGACAGTGATAAATTGCCTGATCTTGATCTTTTTAGGAAATTCGTTGAGCGCGAAGCGCGCGGTGTTGAAGAGATAAAATGTAAACAAGACGTAAAATTCACTAATTCGAAAAATATACATAATGTACTGAGTACAATTGTGAAAAGGGAAAATACGTGCATTCTTTGTAATGAGCATCATCCGTTATTTAAATGTCCGACATTTAATTCAAAACCGGTTAATGAAAGATGGAAATTCGTTGAATTAAATAAATTATGTCAAAATTGTTTACGCCAAAATCATAGGCTGGAGAATTGTAGGATAAACATTAATTGTAAAAATTGTGCAGAAAAACATCATACATTGCTACATGTTTATGGTAGAAATTCAAATTCTGAAAGGGCGAATCATGTATCGCCAGACACCTCAGTTTCAAATAGTGCTCAGTTTTATTCTAGCAATGTTTTATTATCAACGGCCCTAATTAAAATTAAATCGAATAAAGGAAAAATTATGCATTGTAAAGCTTTGATAGATAATGCTAGTCAAAATTCATTAATTACTAAGGAATGTGCTAAGCGACTAAATTTGCCCTTACGGAGCACGTCGCATAGTATAATAGGGATTAATTGCGTTTTAGCAGAAACTGCTCTTAACAACACAGAATTTAAATTCACTCCGCATTTTTCGTCGGAGTCATTTTCAGTCAGTGCTTTTATAGTTGATAGGGTTACCTCACCTCTCCCTAATTTCCAACTACCGCAACATGATTGGCCACACATAAAAGGATTGCAACTAGCGGATCCAAATTATCATATTAGTGGTCCCATCGATATTCTTCTTGGGGCAGAAATAGTCGCCTCAATCTGCAATGGCAGTCCAATTCAAGGGCCAGCTGGAACTCCTACAGCATTTCCCACTAAATTGGGTTACCTCCTTTCAGGAAAAGTCGAAAGTCTTCATTTTACAAACTTAAATTTATGTCACCTCACTGTTGATGATGACTTAAATAATACATTGAAACAATTTTTTGATAGAGAATCTACACAAAATGTAGATACAAAAAATTTAGAAAATGATCCTGTGGAAAATATTTATTTCACAAAAGCAAAAAGGAATACGCAGGGAAAATATACAGTTCATCTACCTTTTAAGCCAGATAAGGCACTAGGTGACAGTAAGTCAGGTGCTATTTCAAGATTTCTTTCCATTGAAAATAAATTTAAAAGTAATCCACAATTAAATGTGGAGTATTCGAATTTCATGAACGAATCTTTGGGTCATATGACAAAATTAAATCAAAACAAATTTAGTGAAACGCCACATTATTATTTACCGCATCATGCTGTGGTAAGTGAAAACTCTGAAACAACAAAATTACGTGTAGTATTTGACGCCTCGTTTAAAACAACAAATAACAAATCTTTAAATGACATTTTATATATTGGTCCTAAACTACAGTCAAATATTTTTGACAATTTAGTAAAATTTCGAGCCAACCCTGTAGCGTTCAGTGCAAACATAGCTAAAATGTATCGGCAAATCTTAATTGAAAGGAAACATAGAATCTACCAAAGAATTGTTTGGAAAGAATCTCCCAATGACCAATTATCTTTTTACGAATTGAATACTGTCACCTACGGAACAGCTTGTGCACCCACTGTTAACTTCTGTATCCGAGCAGCTCCTCCTATCCCAGATACCAATTCTATGCATCATTCCTGTCCCTCACTTGTGGGTTTAGTGCAAAATGCTCGCATGTCTGATTTAACCCTTTACGGTGCCAAAAAAGGTGTCGACAATGTTAATCATAATTCTCTATCAATACAAGGTGAAAAATGTGATAAAACTCTGTCCCTAGAACCAGTCTCTACTCTTAAATCATCTGACATTCCAATTAACTGTCAAAAATTATCTGCTTATGAGTCTAATGTTTTCATAGAGGAAAATCTGTCTGAAAGTACTTCGATCATTGACTTTCCTGCGAATTCTCATTCACCTTTTTCAAGCTCTGTTAAAAGAGTACCGATTTCTGCGACTTTGAGTCCAAATCGTTTTATTGATATTCGAAAACACCTCCTGAGCTATAAAGTTGAAAATACCCTAAAAAATGAAAATACGATGTTAAATAAGGAAAATCTCGCACTTCAGAAAACTTTTGATAATCAAGATTCCCCTACTAAAGACCTCCACATCCATAAAATACCACCCATGTACCCTCTACATTCAGTTGCAGTTCAGGAACAATCCTTTGACAATACCTTTGTAGGAAGCTCTAAACCTCCACTCGCTCTCAATCTCCAAGAAAACCAGCAAATTTTGTTACCGGAATCCCACCACTTTACATCCTTATCCACCACACATTATCACTACTTAAGTGCTCATGCTGGTTCTAATTTAGTCTTATTTAATCTGGTTCTTATTCCAAAAAACTTTCGGATCTCTCACGGGCGATCCACTGTTAAACCAGTCATGAGACAATGCTTGATTTATCTTCGTTTGGCAGTAAAGTCTATACTACCATTAAAATTGCCAGAAACCTCACTAACTTTCATGTTTTTAAGTCTCTCTTTTAGGTGTAATTTTCTTATACAGGCTAAAAAGACATTTTGGAGAAGGTGGACTAAACAACATATGCAGAGCCTCAACCAACAGCCAAACCAAGCCAATATGTCAAGCAACTTGTCATCCCTGTTCCAAGTATGTCGACTCCTGCCCCGGTGCCTTCCCCGCCCGCGCAGTATGTTGAAGCAATCGGAGTGCGGGCGCCAGTACAGGAAACCAGACGGTCACGTGATGAAAGAGAACCTTTTTTTATTATTGTTATTATTATTTTGGCTCTCTCGGAAACATGTTCGTTTTCGGGAGTCAAGTAAAATCGTTCAGGTATTCATAATCTAATGGAATCATACCTTATAATTCTAATTTTATTCGTTAATCATTATTCGTTAAATCAAATCAAACTTTTGTTTAATTTGTAGTCGATTCTAAAACCATGTGCAATCATGAACTATTCTCAGTAAAACTTTATTCTTTTACTTTGTGACAATTCATTTAAGTCATAAAAGGCATTCGAAATTCTTTAAATGTTATTCGATTAATTCTGTGAAATAATATTATGTGTTTGTTTCCACAACTCTTCTGAATAAGTTGTCATCTGTCTTACAATCCGTGAAGTCAAGAGAAAATGTGTTTAAGATTTTTGTCGATCACATATTCTGATATGTTGTCTTGATATTCTGCAAGTCTGTTATTAAATTCCAGTATATTAGTAATGAATGATTTAATCTTTATTTTGTGTGGGGCTTAAAATCTATTCCAAGCGACCACAGGAAATGCAGGAGAGAGGTGAGTTAGCTTTTCCTTAATATTATGCATGCTAAAACTCAGTTTCGTTTGAGTAAAATGTTTTTTATGCAGGTCAATTCTTTATGCATGAGTCTAGTTAGAATTTAATCAACAGTCAACTAAAGTACTGTTTTTTCTAATTCTTTTCCTTAATAATGGCTTTTTTCGCAGATCTTCCGTTCTTTAACCTGCTTTGTTAATTTGTTCCCGCATTGTTTTTGAAGAAAGTAATTTACTATACACTTTTTTAAAATCTTTTTTAAGTTCTGAACATGATACAAATCGATTTTTTAAACATTCGCATTTTAACTTGCAGTTATCTTGCTTGGATGAGCGACATGACCGCCTAAAGCCAAATTCCCAGTTTAAACAGCCAAAAAAATTTATATTTTGCTAACATTCATTTTATCGATATTTCGTTAGCATTTAATTATTTTGCCATCTCACGTATTAAAATATTTTTTGATTTTCATTTAAAAATTAATACTTTTTGTGGCATCGTTAACTGCCTTATTCTTACCTTTTTTGAAATAAATTCTAAAATTACAATTTTCCTGACAATTGCATTTTGTTTTAACACTAGACTCAAAGCTAAAGTGCATGTGGAGGACAACATAGTAAAATCTGTTCGAAAATTTGCTTTTTAAACGATAAAATTGGCGGTTGTAGAAGGCGAAAAGGAAAACATCTAAGTGCGGCTTTTTTTTTTGTCGCTTAGTGTATATAATAAATATAATTATCTGAAAACAAATCATTGTATCCAAACTGCAAATGATTTTTACAATGAGATCGAATAAACTCGGTAATCTAAGTACTAAGCATAAAACGAACTTAAATATATTCCTAAATTTCTATAGCGTTTTTTAATAGTTCCAATCAGAAACAGTTTGGTTGCTGCAGCATATTGAAAAGTAATTATTTTGCCTGGATTCCTGCCAATCCTAACTCCCATAAAGATAAAAATCACTAAAAACTAATCAATATTTTGCATATTTTCTATTCTTGGCTAATAGTGACTTAGCCTCCCTTCCTCTTGTTTCCAGGATATCTTTTATTATTTTGAGATTATTATCACGTGAATTGTACTTCTTTTAGTTTATGATTAAAGTGATGCGGATAAAATACATAGATTATTTCTACTATCAAAATGCTAAATGTAATATATATACATAATTCTTGAATTTTAAAGCCAAAGTGATTCATAGAACTTTAGAGTAAGTAAGTTCTGCATCTATGAATCATTCTGGAAAGCTCCAAAACTCTGTTCTTATGGAAGTTGGAGCTTCCAAACTTTGGCAACTCTGAACTACAATTTTTTCGTCAAATTTTGCCATCAAATCGACACCAAGACCGAGATCTGCGTTGGCAACATTCTTGCGACTTGGCAATCAAATTTGGTTTAAAATATTACTTCTGGGTTGCCAGAATTAGGAACCCTTTCTCAATTTTAACAGAGTTAATTGTTATAATGTATCGTTTCTTGCCACAAAGAGAAAAAAGTAGGCCATCTACACTCGAGTCGAGTGAGCTGCATTGAACTCGAAGCTGTACATTTGTCAGTAAGAGATTCCATAATAAGCTGTGGAATACTATTCCTGAACAAGCTATTATATTTGCTCTCTGTGGTATTCTATTATCGTGATTTTTGTGGTTGGAATAAAAGTGTTTTCTTTTTTTGGCTTGTTTTCAGAAATGTTCATGGGCTGGAAACTGCCAGTTTATTTATGAATCAGTTACCAGTTACCACCCCACACAAAAATGTTGATGATTTTGCAACAATACAATATGTATGATTCAATGGGTATTTAAGAAAGTCACGTGGTGTCCTCAGATTTTTTTTTTTTTTTGCTGCTTCTTTCCCATATATTTGGGAAAGAAAGCATTGTTTGTGAGTCAAATTTTCAAATTGAATTTTTGTTATATTTACAAGCTTTGAGGCACTCTGAACCAGAAAAACAGGCTTTTAGCAGTTGGTCTGTGTACCGGTTATCAGAATATCTCAAAAACAAATAGTAGTTGAATAGTAAATTCAGTATTCAAAGTCTATATCATATAGGGATGCTTTTCGTTGAATTCCAGCAAATGGTTTGTGTACAATAACATTTAAGAGAATTCAAATGCATTCTGTCTAGGGGCAAAATTTTTAGTAGGTACAGTTTAACATCTATAGGCTGCATTAAAAAAAAATCAATTGAAAATATATTTTTTCATGCACGAAAACATGTTTCTTGTTGAATATGGTATGAAAATCATTCACTATTTGTTTACAGGGTTACCCAAAAGAAAAATTGAATGTAGAACTAACTATACATGGAAATTGCTGGAAGTTCATTTCATGTTTGGCTGAGTATTATTAATATAGGACTATATTTAAGTGCAGAATGTGGTGTGTACATAATTTACAGAAGACCTACAAGGTATCAATAAATAAGAGAAACATTCTTTTTTATTGAAAGTAATTGGTGGAAGTACTTCATTTTACCATGTTCACGAAAATTGATCAGGAGTGAAAATTAATTCCTCATACCCACATGGTAAATAAAGTATATATTAAATTATTTTTTAAATGTTCGTTTTTTGTTTAATTATGCATTTTGAAGATCCCTGAACACTAAAGTCCAGTTTTTAATAGTTTATTTCTGTGTACATCTGTTATCAAAGTAGCATAAAAACAATTTATTGCAGACAATTCCAATTTTATATTTTGAAGTTCATAGAAGGTTGCTGCTGGAAAACTTTAGTTAAGATCGATAAATTTTAAAGAGTGGTGCAGGTGAAAGTTGAATGAATAATTTGGAAAAAACTTTTAAATTTAACAACAGCCTTGAATTCTATATAAATGTAGCTACTGTATTCAAATGGGGGTGGGAGGTGAGAAGGAAACTCCCTCACATCCCGTTGTTTTTTATTGTTTCAATAATATAAAGACTCTTCAAGAATTTGGTATTTTAATTCAAATTTTGGATCTATTCCTTTGAATTATCTTGAAAATCTTATCAAGCATGCTTAGAACTAGAATTTGGAGAATGTGTGGCTGAGTACCAACTCTGCTCTACTTATTGCTTTAATTTCTGAAAAGTCGAAAACTAAAGACCATGCACATACTAGGGATGCACCGACAATCAATTTATTCGGCTACTATTCAGCTAGTTGAAGATATAAAAATTCAATTTTTAATCTTTTGAAAAAAATCTGCTTTCTTTAATTGTCATTAAATTAAGACTTTTCAGAGTAATAAAGAAATAGATTATATTTAAATGAAAACAATTGTTTTATCTAGTTTTAAGTAATATTCAAGAAAATTAATTATTAGTTAGATCAATCATAACAATTGCACTTGCACCGAGGCATCTCTTCAATTGCATCTCTGTTGCCTCGACCCTCTTCAACATCGACCTCAACTGCTGCCATGACACCCTTTATACCGAAAAAGTCGGAGATGTGGCCAGGGCTGTGCTCCATGCCTTTGGTCCCATTTGACTTGTCTACACACTTTTTTTTCTGCACTTGTCACACGACAACAACAACATCAATCATAACAATTAATAATGTATCTAACAAAAGTTGTCTTTATCAATAATATAATGATGTATGCTTCTAAAGCTGGGTTAAAAAAGAGCGTACATAATCCATATGATATTGCCATCTAGGAAACTTCAAGAGATCAAACAAAGATCACATCCAAATCTGACAAGAAAAATGACACAAGTCGTAAAATAGCAATTTTGAATTTGTTTTTGAAAAATACATATGAAGTGCCCCAACATGCATGAAAAGCATCACATCTCTATCCCACAATTTATCCACATGAAAGTGAGAGGCATTTGCGTCAGTTTTAATATAGGTTAGCCAATACATTGTTACTTTTAAATTGATTTTTCACAAATGCTGCATTTCTCGGTTGCCTTTTTTTTTCGGGGGGGGGGGGGGGAAGGGGAGGGGGCAGGCGGGCATGACAAGATGTTGTTATTTAAGAAATTTTATGTGTTTATCAAGAAGCCTTACAATTAATAATTTTCTTTGTGAATTCAGCATTACACCACTACTTATGTAGAGTAATAGAGTAATATTTCCTGATATTTTTCTACATTTATAATAAACCACAGTTTCTGAATAGTAGTTTTTTATAATATTTTTTCATAATTAAAAAAATAAAATATTACTAAATGTAAATGGTATTACTGAAAAAGTTCGCAAAAAATTAGGTTACTTACATCTGAATATAATTGTAAATAAGTCAGTCGAATATTCAATATTCGGCCAAATAGTTACCATTCAATTTGAAGGATATTCCGTATTCGGTCGGCTAAATATTCGGCATTCAGCCAAAACTGCTATTCAGTGCATCCCTAGCACATACACCTCTTGTGCAAGTACAGGTCTGGACTGATAGCTATCCAGTCTATAACAGTAATTCGATTCTGCTAAAACAAGCTCTTGCTGAGTAGAGGCGTGTATCAATCTATTGGAATTTCCAGTTTCCCCCCTAAGATATTTTTCAATTGAAAGTAGATTGCTTTTGAAGACGTTTTAATAATCTTTAGAGGAATGATGACTATTAAATAAAAACCAGTATCCACAATATCTAATTGTTCCGTTGAAACAGAATGTGTTCCACATCATGAGAAAATCTCTTTTTGTTAACAAAAGAACTCATGAGTTTCTCGTTGTTGGACGGAAGAATGGTTAAATGTTTTCTGCAGTGACAAAAAAAAAAAAAAAGTTTAGTTGGCTTTAATGGTTGGGCACAGAATTATTATGATGTACAATGAGAACCTCATGAGTTCTTCTATCAACAAAAAGGAGGGGGTTCTCTCGTGATTTGGAGCGCATTCTGTTTCAATGGAACAATGAATATTACTGATATAACTTTTCCTATTGGTTGACATTGCTTTCAGGATTATTAAAATGTCTTCAAAAGCAATCTACTAACAACTGATAGTATGGGGGGGGGGGGACGGGAAATTCCAACAGGACGATGCATCGATTCCCACCTTCTACTCTACAAAAGCTTGGTTTAGGCAAAATCGAGTTATTGTTTTAGATTGGCCAGCCATCAGTCCAGACCAAAATTCATTTGAAAACCTTTGGGGAGTACTTACATGTAGAGGTCAAAGCAGTCAAATAGGAAAATATAGGAATTTCTCAAATAGAAATATAGGAACATAATTTCGAGAAGATTGAAAGATTCCATAAAAAAAAAAAGCTTTCTGCGATACTATTCCGTAATGATTAAATGACCTGTACATCACCCAACCAAATTACCCTAGAGTCAGCACTATGAATACGTCTAAATTCTGCTAACTGGTAAAAAAGCAATAGCTAATAATCTGAACATTATAACATAATGTAAATACTATAAAACATTCAAGAATAAAAGTTTTAAACTGAAAGATAAAATAATAATTAAAAGTTTGAACATTACTGTAAAAAAATTATGCATTTATTTTTAAATATGAAATATGCAATGCTTGTTTTGGCTCCAATAACGAATGTAAACATCTAATTGCTTCAAGTTTTTTTCATTTAAAGTTTCATCAAACGTAACAGTATAAAAGGGCAAGGTTTTTAAGAGCTCGTCTGTCACTTGCTTCAGGAAATAAGGTTCAAGTCCATGAGATATGGCATAGGATACTTTTGATGAACTTAATTGAATACTTTGTGTAATGGATGAATCTGGGAGCATATGTGAAAATAAATTCTTAAGTGAATCGCATGATGAAAAAGAATAATTAGATAACGCTAAATGAAGAATCCATAATATTTCGGTTTTACATATCTTGCCTTCATTATTTGCAGTCCATGGTTGACTTTCGCCTGAATCAGGTTTATTGTTCAGACAAATACCTTTATTTCCCAACATACTGACCAATCGAGATTGAGAAGTATCCTTTTTAACTTTGTCAGCAGATTTACGCCTTACCGTATTGGCATGTTGCATTAATTGAATCTTCCCGCTATTATCGATATTAACAGAAGCTTTGCAAAAAGTACAAATGCAGTGAAGTCATTTTGGCCTTTCACACACCAATCATTAATTTTAGTGCCATTACTATCAATTAAATCAAGCCAATCTTCTCTAAATTTAGTCACACCACGCGGCATTTTGATTTATAATTTCAATTCCGTAAACCACGTTCTATCCATCCACCATAAACAAACACAAGCCAAGCCACGTTGGCATTCATCCAAACTTGTGGCTGTTGCCAGTTTCATAAAAGAAAATAACTTTCGATGAAGAAAAAAACTCAGAACCTGAAATTGCTAAGTTGGTATCAGAGGCAAGGTTAGTTGTGTGGCTTAAAACCAACTGACTACACTACAGGGTGGCTACTAAATACTGTTAAAAATATTGAGTCATTTTACTTAACAGATATAAAATATAAAATGAAAATTCAACTAATATGATAAAAAACATAAATGACAGTTTACCTAGAAGTGATTTTATTCAAATCAGCCACCATCTTTATCGATTACTAAAGATAATCTGTTCCACCATTGTTCGATTGCGGTACAAATCACTTTTAGAGGTAATTTGTCCCATTCTCGCAATATGGAAGATTTAAGTGAGTCCAAACATCTATGTTGTTTAGCATTCATTTTGGCCTCTAAAATACCCCAGATGCAATGCAATAATTGAATGGAATAAGATCCAGTGATGAAGGCAGCCATTCTTCTTGCTTTTTAAATTTGGGACAGTTGATTTTGCTCTGTGTGAAGGTGCAGAGACTTGTTGAAATATTCTTTTTAGGATATAATCTGTCAGCATATGACAATAAGTGTGTTGTCAATATGTCCTGTTTTTAAAACTCAGCATTGATTTTGACCCCTTTATCAATAAATTTCAAAGGCAATTTTCCATTGTTTGAGACTGCTCCCCAAATCATAACAGAACTCTCATTTTGACTGTTCGAAATATCTTGCATCTTTGTAACCTTTGTGATTTAGTCAAACCTTGAATTTTTCTTTTGCAATAAGGACGAGATCCCAGGTCTTCATTTAGGATAACTTGCATAGTTCTATGACTCACATTCTCTTCTGTAACCATTTTATTTGAAGAACATTGAGGATTTCTTCGTTTCTTTTATCTTTTCACGAATTCTTTTTATGTGCTCTTTTGTGTGAGCCTAGCGTGGACAACCAGGCTGAAGTCTGTGTCTATCTTTTTAGCTATTAGTCTCCAATGATCGGTTTATTGTCCTATCTATAAATACCCTAATAAATCTAAGACATTTTAATTGCTTAAAGATTTCACCTGCAGAAAATCCATGATCAAAGAGCTGCTCATTATCCTTTTAGCTTCCATCTTAAAAAAAAATTCCATAAACTTTTTCCTTTAAAAAAAATCGCCTGCACTAAAAGAAAGTTGCCAGTTGCAGAAAAAATAGAATAAATTGTTTCAACAAACGATTAAAATTAAATTTGAATTTTTGGAGTGTTACAGTATTTAATAGGCACCTTGTAGTGTTATAGGTCTACAGGTAGAATGACTCCAGTGAGGGTTTTTCTAAGGGTCCTAGCCCATATTAACATGAGTTTCAGAGAAAACCATGGGAAACTAAAAACAGCTAGGTAAGCGGTTTCAGAGACAAATAGAGATGACCTTATTAATATATGGAAAAGTCAAGCTTGATTCTAAGTTCAACGATGTCAATTTAATGTAATCAAAGTCTAGTCAAAAAAGTTTGTTACGAGGTTTCTGAGATAGTACAGAGAGATATCTTTTCGTTTATTATTATAAACACATAATAGTTAAGAAATGTGTAGTAATTAAATTTCATATTGCAGTAAATAATTTAATTTAAAACAAATATTAATGTCTAATTTTATGAAATATTTATAAATTTATTACATGCAATACACGTATCAAAAATTCTTTATTAACATAAAAACATTAAGTATTTAAATATCAAAACAGATAAAAATTTACAATCAAAGCAAGAATATACCTTGTTGACAAGCATACACATTACAGATATCTTTATTTTGCGAGATAATAACTTAACTTTTGTAATGCAGGGGTGATTGTGACTCAAAGATAAAAACCCTGAAAATTAGAGCCTCAAATTAAAAAAACTCTAAAATATCACATAATACTGTTTAAGCTAGAAGCCCTCAATCCTTTTACATTTCATTCACATAACACCTGGATAACAAATGAACAACCAATGAAAGCAAAAAATAACTTTATAGGAAATATGAAAATGGGTTGAGTAAAAACCCTGAAATCAGGGGTAAACCCTGAACACAAACACCCCTGGTAATGACTTATGATATGAATAATTTTGAGTTCTGCTATTATTACTGAAATTAACAAAGCAACTTTCATTAAAATAAGAAATTCCATATATTTTAATGTTTAGAATTTTTATTAGGCAATTTTGTTTTTAAAAGCATAGTTTAGAAAAGAAAAAGTTATGAATTAGTTTACAACTTCTGATACAATAGTTTTTATTAACACATACATTATCAGTAATACAGTCAGCATTAAAACAAAACAACAACAAACTTTCAGCATAGCAAAAGATTCAACACAAACAGCTATCAACAGAAAAATACAGAATTTTAGATTAATATTAATTAGCAATTTATACACATAATTTTTATAACTATATTAAAATCAGTATTAAAAATTATAAAATTCAATTTTTGAAATTGAGTTTTATTGTCATAAAAATATATAAACCATAAATAATTTTAAAGCAAACATCTAGATGAAATTGTTTTTAAGATTTACCTTTCTACTTTTTCTCCTATGATAGAGAAGAAAGTATTGTATTGTTAAAAAATTTTCAAGATATGTTTTCAGTGGATTTACATCTTTTGAAATGACTTGAATCGGTTTGAATATTTTTAGAAAACTCAAAGCTTCTTCGCCCGATACTGGGCCGTCCTCAGGAGTTGAAAACCGTTGTTCCTTGAAGATTTGGCATCTGCTGCTATCCAAATTCTGATTGGACTCCAAGTCATTGCAACTGTCAACACTGCAAATCGAAATACTAACAAATCCTGACATTTGCCAAATCTAAGTAGAACAGCAGTCAAGTGCAAAGCACCAAAGAAGTTTTCAACTCCTGAGGATGGCCTGGTATCACACCAAAATGCTTTGAGTTAAACGAATAATGAAAGGCACATATTTTTTGTAAATTAATTAACACTAGTATCACCCAGTGGTCAAAACGCGACCACTTTTTAGCAAAGCAAAGCAAAGGCCTTCTCATAAAAGGAATTAAATTGCAACACAGCTGCACCAACTGTTAAGCATCCAAAGTGAATCAGCAGAGTTTTACTTAATATATTTCTTTAAGTTTGGTACACTGTAAATGCTGAGCCTTTCGTGAAATGAGAGGAAACCGCAATGTGGAAGCACCCCATGTTCAGTGATATACTCCAAAAGCTAAGCGGCACCAATTCAAACCAAGTCCAAACCATTAAGTTTGGTTAAATTAAGACCATAAAGTACAGCGTTCGAACTCAAAAGACATATTTTCCAAAAATGGTCGAATTGAATTCAGGAAATCTCAAAACGTGTAATTTCATCAAAAAACTGAAAATCTAATTTTTTTTTTTAATCTTATACTTTCTTCTTATATATGCAGAAGATAGAATAATAAATCCACTTTAAAAAAAATAAGTAGTCAATTTTAGTTAATAGAAATGCAAGAAAATCTCAAAATGTGTAAAGTCGTCAAAAACCAGAAATAAAAAGTTTTTCCAAATTTTCTTTCTTCTTATATATGTAGAAGATATGTGCAAGCGAAATGTGATGTAACTGACCTTCGTTGGGGCCAAGTAAAAGATATCCAATGTTTAATTATCCATCGGATTTTTTGTAAAAAAATATTAAAAATTGAGAAAAATTATTTCCCGATTTTAATCCCCATATTTGGGTATAATTATAAATTAGTCATCATGCACATGTGTTAGATTAATTTATTTTGCTGTCAAATTGACAAAATTTTAATTTTCAAAACTCTAGAAACAAAATGACATAGATTTGATATCTGTTCATTCTTGGTGTTTTGTATATTTGGTGATCAAAACGTAATGTGAAAATATACATGCCAGATGTATACTTTCGTAATACATATATGTTCTACGAAATATTGTTTCATATTATTGAATGCTCTTTATTAAAATAACCATGATTTTTGAAAGGAATTAAATATGTTAGCCAGATAATTTGGCAATCTTTTATTATTATTTTTTCTGCCAAGGACGACAGATATCAAATCTGCTCCTTTGAAATGAATCTCATTTCACTGAAATGAAATCTTTATATTTATATTCGAAAATGGAAGTCTCATACTTGCCAACCAATTTTGATAAAAAAAGGGAAGATTTTTGTTGAAAAACCAGAAGATTTCATAAAAAAAGGGAAGATTTTTTTTTCTCTTTGACGTAATAAACAATACAGTTTTACAATTTTAATATCTAGAAGCAATCTATAAAAACGTTTTACTATAGATTGATTATACTAAATATATAAAAGTTTTAAATGAAGTTATTCCTCTTCAACATATAAATATCTACAAAACAGTATCTATAAGAAATTTATTTAACAATAGACAAAAAACTTAGTTAAGTTAAAGTATAACTAATTTTTTTAAATAAATAGAATTTGATTTTTGTGCATGTACATTAATCATACATATAAAAAAAAAAAGTAGCTAATTATCAGTTTCAAACGTGCATAAAACCAATTGAGTATTAATTTTCTTAAATTGATTTGGAAAAATTTTTCCTACATGAAAAAATTTATTCTTCATTTTTTCCCCATGTTTACACATTTGGCATAAATATGACATACAAATATTTAATTTAACTGAGGAAAAATAAACAAGACTCATTAAATTCAGCAGTAAAGACCTAAAAATAATTACATACGTGAGAAATATTGAGCACTTCCATTGCTTTATTGTTTCTAGAATTGATCATTGATCACAATCCAGGGAAGGGGGGGGGGATACAAAAATAATTACAGAGTAAGAAATATAAACTCTTTCAACTCTACTTCTAGAATCTAATGAAAGAAGTTTAATATTATCATTTATGTTGCTGATGGATAAAGATTAGGAAACAAAAGACTTCTGCAGAACATTTGATTGCTGATCACTAATTGGAGATAAATGAATGGGGGGAGGGGAGGGGCAAAAAATAATTACATCAGCAAGAAATATTTAACAATTCTATTTCTTTACATGTTCTAGAATCTCATAAAGCAAGTCTGAAATGAATGTTGACATTTATGTTATGGATGGAGAAAGATTAAGAATCAGGAGTTTTCGTAGAACATTTGGGTTTTCTTTTTAAAACGAACGATATCCGCGATTTTTTTAAAAACGGAAGATTTCATCATCTGTCCGGAAGACCGGAAGATACGTTAAAAAACTGGAAGTCTTCCGGGAAAACCGGAAAAGTTGGCAAGTATGAAGTCTGACATTTTATTTTTCCAGAGTTTTGAAATTTAAAAATTAAATTTTATGAATTTTACAGAAAAAATAACTCAATCTAACACACACTGACAGTAACTTATATATAACTATACCCAAATATGGGGATTAAAATCAGGAGATAATTTTCCTTAATGTTAAAAAAAAAAAAAAAAAAAAATCCAATGGATGATTAACATGGGAAATCTTTTGCTTGGCCCCACGGATGGTCAGTGACATCATCACTTCACTTATGTATCCATTTTTTAAAAAATAAGTAGTCAATTTCAGTTAATTGGAATGCATTATGTTTTTGCATAAAAATATGTCTTCAAATTAGTGGACATGTAAGTCACACACACAAAAAAAAAAGAACTCTCATAAATCAAATGTTTTTTTAAGTTGCGTATGTTTTCAAAAATATAAACTTTCAATCTACCACTCATTTAATCAAATTTCTACCATCTAATGGCTGGTTTTGTCTTAGAAAAAAAATCTGTAGTCGAGAGTGTAGTGATGCCACATTATACAAATTACAGTGTCTATGGTTTTATTTGAGTTTTCAGAAATTGCCAGATTTAACAACTTTCTACTTTAGGTATTTTTAAATATAAAAGAATACATGTATAACATGCAAAAATGCATAAAAAATAAAAGTATTTTTAAGTACCTTCTTGACATTGTAAGAAAATAATTTTTGTATTCAGTGTATCTGGCTAATCATACCTTTTGAACAATACCATTTTCAACCCTCTACTCCTTCCTATAAATAATATGTTAAAAGTGTACCACAAATTTCATGCTTGCCTATTAATTATATAGATGCCAGTTTAACCAGAGGTCAATCCAGGTTTTAATTTTTGGGTCCCATTTTTGTAAAAAAGAAATTATTTTTGTGAAAAGAAAATTATTACACAAAATCTTCCATTTCAGAAGTCACTCAATATTACATTTAATATCAAGTTAATAGTGTTTCACTGAACCAAGTATGGGCCTGTGTTAAAAGTAATACTTGAAAAAAAAAAAAAAAAAAAAAAAAAAAAAAATATCACTTTATAATACGAAATCTTGTGAAAAGGGGTCATTTTGTAAATTTGAGTTTTGTGAAGGGGCAGTAAAAGGGCCCCAAATTTTGCCTGGATCGATCCCTGGTATAACATTACAAAAGGCATGATTAAGGATAGCAATAATAAATTAAGAAATAGACAAAACACTAAATATTTTTTATATGAATTGACAAAATTTTGTATAGCACTTTGCTGTTGAACCTAATTATGAGATAAAACTTTATTCAGATGAATGAATAATTTTCATAACAATTCCTGTTAATTTTATTTTTAAATCTTTATTTAATAGTTTATAATACATGGGCTTGATCTGTTTGCAAAGCTTGCACCTCTTCTTTTTCCTGTTTATTTAATAATATGTTAAACGCTTCAGACAATGAAGAAAAAGACGAATTTTGTACAATAAAAAGAGACATCACAAAAATGCATATATAAACACAAAGGGGAGAGGGATAAAAATCCAATTCAATAAAATTAGAACATACAAGTTTTATTTATTTATTTTTGGCGAGGGGGTTGCGTACAAGTAACAAAAATCCTTAAAATTTTTATTTAAGAAACAATAAATAAAGAGAAATTTTAAATATTTATTTATGAAAAAAGACACATGAAAATAACTTATTCTAGCATACATTAAATTTATAAATGCTTAAACATAAAAAGTTCAGACATATTTCAAAATTCCAAAACATGAAAAAGAATGAAAAATCATGCGATATGCATTGATTATTAACACCTTCCAACTGTACGTACTTGTTGTATAATTTTCACAGGGTTCATACTAAAATATGGGGAAAAAATTCCCTGAGTTCCCAGACAAGTTTCAAGAAAATATTAGCGACATATTACAAGAAACACTCTTCTAGACATGACAAAATACAGCTATTTCCACTCTATGATGTCATATTACTGCCGATCATAATAGAAATCATTATTTACATGCATATTTTCACAATACTTAATCATTTAAATTTTGATACGAAGCTAAACAAGAAAAACATAACTTGAGAGAAAAAAAAAAAAAATTGTTTTTCCAGGTTTTATAACTGATTTTCCCGGAGTTTTAATGAAAATTTTAATTTTCCCTGACTTTTTTTAACAAATTCCAAATTCCCTGAGTATTCCCTGTTTTCCCTGAGGAATATGAACCCTGTTTCAACATTCTTTGCCTACGTTATTACATAACAGACAGACAGAAGTGCTGAAAGGCATACAAACAGGCTAACTAAATTTATAATCATTCTTAAACATTGTTGGAAATTGTTAAAAATGCTAAACACAGATGGAAATGTAGCACTTAATGTTCCTGAATATTTTAGTGTAGCGTTGTAAATCTGAAGGTAAAGCATATCATATTCTATACAAAATATTATTTTAGCATATTAGCAATAACAATAAATGTCAATTTCTTTATGATTTTTGTAGTAGAAAGTTATTTAAATGTGATTTATAAAAGTGTCTCTCTTAAAACACAATGCATTGTATTTTTATTTTATTTATTATTTATTTTATTTATATATATATATATATATATTTTTTTTTTTTGGGGGGGGGGAGGGTAGACCCAAACCAGTTCTACAGGACCTATTAATGCCATTTTAAATAGGGAACATTCCATAGTGAACTTGAATAACATGTATCACTCTTTAAACAGTCTGAAAATATTTATGAACGTTAGAGGCAGGTAGACGGACAGATGCACAATCAGACACACTGATATAAAAATTAAAATCATATTCACACTTAAAAAATTGTTAGAAAGTGTTAAAAACACTTAATGCAAACAGAAATGAAATTCCAGCAAATTGCCAATAATAGCCATTAATGCAACTGAATATTTTTGTGTGGCCCTGTAAATATTAATGCAAATCATACAATATTCTATAGAAAGCATTTTTTTTGCACATCAATTTCATTAAGATTTGTACAAAGTAAAGTTATTAAAATTTGGTTTATAAAAATACCTTTCATAGAACACAAAGCTCTTGTGTCCTGGCACACAAACCAGAGATGGTATTTTCTCCATTTTCCATAGAAAACATCCGATAGTGAACTTGAATAACATATTTCAATTTCATTAAGTTTTGAATAAATTAAAAGGCATTAAAATATGGTTTATAGGAATACCTCTCATAGAACACAATGCTTTGGAATACTTTTGGATGTCCCTGTACATAATCTATTAGAGGTATTCAGATTCACTCCATTTTCAATAGGGAACATCCGATAGCGAACTTGAATAACACATATCAGTTTCAAGAAATCCCATAAATATTTACGGGAGTTTGAGTGCAGGCAGGACAAGCAGTGACAATAAGTTTTTTTTTAGGTAGTTGGTAGATTATACAAAATAAATCATTTTTCAAGTCAAAGTTATTTAGAATTAAGAACAAGATTTAATCTATCGACAGATATATTTTAAACAAAACAATAAAATATACTACAATATGAAACTTTGAATATTTGAAAGCTTCTTTCTTTGCTGTTCAGATAAAATTATATGTTTTACTTTGTTACATTATAAAATGTTCAGAAAAAAACATTGTAGAATTTCAGACAAAAGTTGAATTTCAATATAACAAATTTATAAATAAGTTAATGGAAAATTTTAAATAAATGCTATTATTTACGAAATATTGAAAAAAAAAATATATATATATAAAACATTTCAAGTATTTCAGTATATTATATGACCATCAAATATTAACTTTATTTGATTGAAATAGCAATTTTTATTAAACTATTTTGATAGATTAATATTTACATATTCTAATAAAGGCACTTAAAATGATAATGCATCAAATTCAAAATATTGTGATACAAATTAGTACCATATTTATATAATATTCTAATAAAAGTTTAATAAATACTTTAAAATGCATAACTCATATCTGAAGATTTAAAAATGACAGTGTGGAATATAATTATATAAAACTACACACTATTTCAAAATACACACAAGAAAAAAAATGTATAAAATTGAAAGGAAAAAAAAAAAAAAAATCAAAAGCTACAAAGATATTAAAAAATTAAGGTATAAATATGCATATAACAAATAACAATCACATTTTTCTAGTTCATTTTTATATGGAAAAGTCACATCAACAAATACTGAGTACATTTTCTTTCATAAGCACTGTCACCATAAAAATATAGAATATTTATCTTTTTTCTGCACCTGCAACTAGCTAATATTTATCACATTTACAGTAATTCTTGTAATCAACGAATCGATTTCATCAGAAGATGCTGTATTCCAAATATTTTTTAACTGGTGTGCAGCAGCGTTGTCTATTTTCTTGCTAGTTGCATCTTTAGGTAAGATTTCATCTAATGGAACAATAAAAAGAAAAACAGCTTGTTTGAATGGAGCTGATTCATGATCACAGTAACTATGGAAAATCATAGCACTTTTCAAAGGAATATTCTGCAGATTATCCACAATTACAATGAATAAATCTTTACTTTCAGCTGTAGATTGAATTTCATTATCAATTTTAAGTTTAATTTCATTTGGCTTGTTACGCCACGATACTGATTCATTAATCATGACCGAACTTTCAGGAGCTATAAAATTTACTAAATATCGTGAAAATTCATGTGCTCTGTAAACAGCATTTTTATTAACAGAAACAGTAAATATAGCTGGAGCAGAAGGTTCTTTAGTAGCACTAACCACCTTTTTCAAAGAATTTTCAAGGATACGAAAAGTTAAATGATTTTGATCAGGGAAATGTTTCTGCAAAAGCTTTAGCTTTTCATTTAAAGGCAATCCGATTAGAGAAGAAGATGAAGTGCTTGAATAATAATAATATGGCAGCACAAACAATAAAAACATGAAAACAAAGCATAACAAATATTTTCCATAATCTCCTTTAAAGGTTTCATTAAAACTTTCAAGTAGACTTTTTCCCTGTCCATCTCTATGATCTAATTCATCTTCGTCACATTTTTCTTCGTCAGAACCATCTACTTCGTCATCACATTGCAATGTAGGATATAAAATCTGTAAATGAATTATTAGTATACATAAGCAAACTAAAATATAATCAATGTAATAAAGTTCCAAAAACTACAAAAGAAAGATAGCAATCAAGCAAATTTTAAGTCAAAATTTGTTGGAGTAATAAAATACAGCAGTAAATGATATAAATAATAATAATATCAAGTTAATAATGTTTCATTGAACCAATTATAGGCAGTCATTCAAAATAATACTGAAGACATAAATTTTTGGACATAGTGCCCTGCAAAATTCTCTCTCTTTTCATACTGTATAAAAATAAAATTTTACGGGAAATATCTTCTGTTTATATATACTTTTATAGAGTATTAAGTGAAAGATTATTATTTACATGTCACAACACAGTTGAAAAATGTTTCTCAGTTCAGTTTATTTATCTGTCTCTCTTTGTTCATGATTTCATTTACAAATATGCAGGTTACAGGTTGCTGGCAACCATATTTTTATGTAGAAATCTTTGCTTTTTCCCAATTGCATAAATCTATTACAAAGGATTGCTACATAAACAGAGGCAGAAAAAAGTATGGGCATTGGCATGAGTATGCTTGAATTGTCCTGAAATTTTAACATACTAAAGAAAATTCATAACGGAACACTGACAGTGATAAAGAGTCCAGGGGAGTGCAAGAATAAGAATTGTGTCATGGAAGAGATTGAGGAAATAAAAAATTGTCATTGGTTGCAAGTAAGCTTATTTTTAAAAGTAACTATGTCAACTGTAATATTGCGAAAGCTTTACAATTTTTATCATGGGTATTTAAATTTGTTAAATTTTAATATCATGAAGCCTATAACTAACTAAACAGCATTAAACAAAAATAAATAATACCTGCTTACTCTACCTAAATATATTTTTGTTTGTTTCATAACTGGTATATATATTTGATAAACAATGCAAATGATATCATTTGCATTGTTTATCATTTTGCATTGAAGTTTTTTTTTCTCTTTACACTGAAATTTATGCACAGACAATTATGTTTTCTCAAATTTTAAAGCCTTATGATGAAATACTGGTATATATATCATTTGCATTGTTTATCATTTTGCATTGAAGTTTTTTTTTCTCTTTACACTGAAATTTATGCACAGACAATTATGTTTTCTCAAATTTTAAAGCCTTATGATGAAATATTACAAAATTTAACCTATTATGCAATGAATATCAAGGACAAAGGGTTTTGGAGAGTAAGAAATCAAACTGGCAAGTTTTGATTTCAGGCAAAATTAGATTTCACTGGTAGCCCATTTTTCAAATGAGCAAACACACTACAAAAAAGGCAAAGAAAAAAAAGAGGATTAATTGTTAAATGAAATTTGTAGACTTCTGGCACTAAATTTGAGATTTGTCAAATACAGGTTTTAGCCAAGGCCCCAACTTTCTCTGGCTCTACAAGTGAATTGTTGAAGTGCCAAGGTCAGAGTCCCAATCCCAACTAAAAAATTTGTGTAACTTCCTATGTCAATAAGCGAATCAATTTTGAGCTTAAGATGTGTTTAAGAAGTTTTAAATGGACAAATAAATTAGAAATATTGATCCAATCTTTATAAATTCAGTACCAAACGAAAGGGCTGATTTTTCTGAATCCAGTTGCACAAACTGATCATTGACACAACAATTATATATTTTTTAATTAACTACAGTATGAAATTTAGGTGGGAACACTTCACTATTTCTTTTATTAATGCATACCTGCCAACATTTGAAAATGATAATTAGTAGCACATTAATTTAAAAAATGGATTGGATGGTTGGTTGGTTCATTTTTATCATGCAACACACGAATCCTAAACAAATAAATGTATGTATGTTACCGTGTTTTCTTGTGTATAATCCACGGGGTACTATTTTCAGCTCTGATGAAAAATTTTCTACAGATAATACGCACTGCTAGATGCCAGAAATCTGGCTTTTATTTGCCACAGAAATCTGGCCACATTATGTTAAATGTCCTCCCCTCCCCCCCCCCCTCAGATTAAATATTTTTAAAGTTATTATTTTTATCAAAATAATTTGCATTAGTGTTCATATATAATAAAATACTGTACTCTTTAAGAAACAAACACGGTTTATGAAACCAGGTGTAAAATAATTTTATTCAAAATTACTCTTTTTACACTATATTCAACCAGTTATTAAAATTCAGCAAAATTCACCAATCAATAAATATTTTTGTGTGTTTAATTATGTGTATAATTTAAAAAAATATAAATTATAATTATTGCAAAAAATTATAATCTTAGCATTGGGATAATTATTTAAAAAATGTTAAAATATAAATATTAAACACATTCAAAGGCTTGTGCAGGCGTTTGACCATCGATTGTTAGGGGAGGGGGGGGGGGGGTAAAAAAAAAGTGAGAAATATTGAACAATTTTACTTCTTTTTAGGTTCTAGCATCTAATAAAGTAAATTTAAAAAGAACATTGACATTTATGTTCTAGATGGAAAAAGATTAGGAAGGCGTTTGTTTGCCGATCGTTAGGGGGTGGCGTGGGGACGCAAAAAAATACACAAATCAGAAATATTTAACAATTCTATCTCTTTATACATTCTAGAATCTAATAAAGTAAGTTTTAAATGAAAATTGACATTTACGGCGTGGATAGAGAAAGATTGAAAATCGCAAAGCAAAACGTAGTCAGAAATGTTGCAGTTTTGGTGCAAGATAAAAATTCGTAATTTTGAGCCGATTTTCGTAGCATCGTAATTTACGGTCCAAATTCGTAACAACTACGAATTATTCATAGCAACTGGCAGGTCTGTGTCAGGGTCCAACTAAATACCAAGTTTGGTTAAATTTCACTCATTGGTATGTGAGATACAGTGTCCACAAAAATTGTGATACACATGGACAGACAGGCACACAGACATTTTCTAATAACTATCAATTTGTGTTCAGGACATCCCAAAACGTGTAAATCCATCAAAAAACAGAGGTCGAAAATTTTCACGAATCCAATATTTTCTCTATATTACGTATAGAAGAAAGTAAAAATTTGAGAAGCTCACTGTTTTTTCCAACTGTGTTTGAAAGCAAACATTAAACTAAAAATTTAATAAAAAAAATCCAGAAAAAAAAAACTAAAAATGTAACCATTGTTGCCAATATTTTTTTTAAATCTCAGCTGTAAATTTCTTTGTTTACATTAAAAAATCAATTGCGGATTAGAGAGATTTGCAGATTATACGTCTGTGGATTGAAGGAAGGTGACTGTATTATGTTTCCCTCATCACAAACTGTATTTTAAATAAAAGGTACTTTTATTTAAAAAAGCCAGCAATTAATTGCTAGAACATAGCTAATATGAAATGCACACTTTGTGTGTATTTAAAAATCAAGGTTGCTACACAAATCAGGAGAAAAAATTCCCTGGGTTTTCCCTGTCTCTTTTAAAAGTAAAACGGATGACACAATCACGCAGCATTAGAATCTAACATCTTCACAAGTCAAATTAATATATCTAGAGTATATAAATTTTATTAATGTGCAATAGTTGGAAAAACCCCATATAATTGACTTTTTCTTCTTTATTATAAAACACTAAATTTAGAAAAAGATTTGATTATTAAAAATTTTTTTCAAATGCTTTTAAAAAAAAACTTCAAAATTTATCTTATATATTTAAGAGGGGACAATACCTAATCTCACCGACAGCCTTCGCCCATGCTATTCTATGGAAAAATTTGTTGTGACAATTACACATTACCTAATAAATATTTTTTAATTCTGTTTTCGCAGTCAGAAAATTCATAACTGTTAAATAAGTACTCATTCTTGAAAAATTCATTTTTTTTAATTTTTACATTTTAATTTTGAGTTCAAAAATGCGATTTTTCACAAAATGCATTTTTCTCATTTTCTAATCGCAAAATGAAATACTAAAATTTAAAAAAATCAATTTTTGGAAAATAAGTACTAATTTAACGCTTATGAATTTTCTAAATGTGAAAACAGAATTGAAAAATATTCATTAGGCAATGAGTAATTATGTGAACAAATTTTCCCATAGAACAACATGGGCGAAGGCTGCCGGCGAGATTAGGTATTGTCCGCTCTTAATACTTATGTATATAAACAGTGCGTCAGTAGCATGCAGTTAATACAAAAAACCAAACAAAATGACAGACACATACAAGAAATGAAAACATGAATATAAGATATATATATATATATATCATCATCATCAACAAATGCTTATCATTCACTGCTGGATATAATAATGTAAGTCGTCTTCAAAAACGATCATTGTTTTTAATCTAATGCTTTAAAATTCTAAATCTATTTTCTTGTGCTAAATAATTTTAAATAAGAAGTTACCATTACATTTCAAAATAATTTTTTACATTCAGCAGAAATAGTCAAACATTAATTTACTTTAAGATTAAATAAACTTATTAGAAATATGAAATTTTTGCTTTTAAACTTACAGGACGGTTGTTAAATTCATCCTTCTTTTCATCTACATACTCTGAATGCTTTGTTTTTAAGTGAATAGAGCGCCGTGTCAAATTTCTTTCATCCTAAGTTAAAAAAGAAAAAAAAAATTAAGTATAGTTTCATCACATTTGTATCATAATGATAAAACATTACCAAATAGAATAATTTGCTTTTGAACAATAAAATAATAGTTACCTAATATGTGAAAGATTATAAAATATTTATTTACTTGTTTGTTGTAAGGCACCATGTTGAAAAATAATAGTTTTATTTTCTTTATTTCTCACTCTCACTTTAAATAATTCATTTGCTAGCAAGCTCGTGCGAAATTTTCTCACTTTGTTACCTTTAAAATTATTATTTTATAGATGTCATTTTTTTCATATGCATGAGCAAATTTATTTTTATTTTTTACAGGAAAGCATATTTCATTTTATGCTGAAAAAAAAAAAAAATTGGCAACAATTAATATTTTAAAAAATGTAATTATATATTTGTTACAAATAATGTACCAAATGAAAGGCGCATTTTTTCTGAATACACCTGTTCAATCGAACAATTAGATTTTTTTAAATTGACAAAGTATGAAAATTAGGAGTCCAAGTCCGAGGAAATCTCTTAAGCCTAAAGTGTGACAGAATCAGCCACGAATGAGGATATCTATGCTGATTATTACAAAATCTACAAGAATGACAGATGCAAAATGCATAATAAATCATATACAACTTACTGGCTGTATTCAATTGAATTTCAAATAAAAAATTATTATATATACAAGTCCTTCCTTTTATTCTACGAAAAATTTGTAAAAACAGCATGGTTTTCCTAAAGCAGAAATTTCCTTGGTTGAAAATTTTACTGCATAACCTCAGCTTATTGCTTAACCTAAAAATTAAATCTTCATCAGGGTTCCTGCATTATTTCAAGAAAAGAAAATCCTGACTTTTTCAGGTTTTTTCTGACTTTTACGTTAAATTAAAAAAAAAAAATTGAAATTCAATATAGACTTGTATCATTTTGGTAAATTATACAGCTGATCAAATATTCCTATTTTTTAGAAAAATCATAAAATACCAATTTAATTTTAAATTTATTAAAACATTAAATCAATATCAAGAGCACAATAATTGCCCTATTTTACCCTGTTAAGAAAATCTTAAATTTAGAATACCTCGTGAAATTTTCACATTAAATTATTCATAGTCAGTGATGTTCAGGCCGATCCGGTATCATAAAGGATATTTAAAAAGTGTTTAGATATTTTTACGAGGAAAATATTTTTCCTAAACTATGCATAGTTAAACAAAATTTTGCTCTATTCCCCATGTTAAATGATATTTTAAAGCTGGCCTGACATCTACACGATGAAAATATTAGGAAGCTCTTCCCTTTCTCCATAGTCTGGTCACTAATACGCAGTAATATTCTCTCTAATTCCTTCAAAATTCATCTACTATCAGCAAATATTTTGTTACTATTGTTAAGGAGTTAATAGAAGAAATTCATTTGAAGACAGATGTCAGGTTTAGAAATAGAATAGATAGAAAAACATAATATACTTACTGCTACAGATTACGAATGAATGGGTTAGAAATTCTTCTAGTGTAAACTCTGCATTTTTCTTAAAAACTACTCCTGATTTTTTTTTTTTTTAGCTGCTTTTTTTCTTGACTTTTAAGTTCAGATATGTTATTTCCTGACCTTTTAACTGAGATTTGCTTTTTCAGGTTTTTCCTGACCATTAGGAACTCTGTTCATATTCGAAGTACACAAAAAATAAAAAATAAAATGAAATAATGACGATATTATAGGTTTCAGTCTATTGATAAATTAGCAATCAACTATCATGAATTTTCACCTAGAAAATACATCTAAATGAAATATATATATACATATGTATATGAAAAAATTATTACTACAAAACAATAATAACATTACAATCAAAACAATAATCGATCGTATTAAAAATATACTTTTATATTGACTGCTCTAAAGTAAAAATAAAAAATATACATGAAAATAGCTTACATGATTTTGTTTCTCGTCAATCAGTGTATTTTTCGTCATCTTGAAAGGAAAATATAACGCTTTGAATTATCAATAAACACCTCGTGCTTTTACTGTTTACAAATCGAACAGGGATAGGGAATTCCCCGTTGCTATGCTATGTCCGCGCAATGATGCCATCAGTTTCTGCAACCTCGGAGGAAGGGTGAGAGGCACAGAGGGCAAGAGCTCGTTCAAGTGAAGCTCCAACTGTAACCGTTTCAGCAATATTGGTTCCCCCAAAACATTTCCGAAAAACGTGTTGGGTAGTGCAAATTATGACATATTTTATTAGTGTTTTTCTTCGAATCAACGTTTCATTTTGAATTTTTAGCTTATTTATAATTATATGTATAATTAATAATGCCGGCATTTGGTTGCCATCAAAGAAAATTCCGGGGATAACTTTTCACAAGTAAATACCTTTAACACTTGTTGATATTTGTTTTATTATTTTAATGAAATGTATGGTATTAACTGTTTGAATACTGAAGCATTTTCTGAAACACATCCTTAAATTGCTATCGCTTTTTCAGGCCTCAATAAAAGTTTTTCCGGTGCGAATATTTAATTTTAGTTTTGTAAAAAATTTGAAACCCAATCATGCCAACTGGAAAACCACGCCATGCAGTAAAAAAAAAAAAAAAAAAATCCAAGTAAGCAGAAAGCGAAAGTGAATGTAAAAATGTGTTTTTTTTTATGCCTAAATTATTTACCCTCGATTCGATAGCTCTTTCTACAGAAATAAAATATGAAATTTTCTAATGATCTATAAAAACACACCTAATTAATGAAAACCACGCCTTACTGTAGCGTTTGTAAAAGGCCAATTTAATTATCATTAAAGGATGAATAAAAACAAAATACGTGTTTTACCATTAATATAATTGTTCACACACTATGTTTTATGAAAATTTAGGACCAGCGAAAAAATCCAATTTTGTTTCCCAAATATGCAATTCAGTGTAGTGAAGGGGTGTGTATTTTGATAGGATTTTATCAAGACTCCTCCCATTCTTATTTTTTTCCAACTTATTTCGCAAATATAATGATATATATTTTTAAAATGATGAAACGAGTGTCGTAATATTTTATGCGTCAAAAATCATGTTAGATATTTCTTTTTCGAAAGAACTACATTTAATTGATTTCAGTGGTTAGAATATTGACGTTGTTTTTCTGGTGATATTTTTTTGAGCATTTAAAAAAAAAAAAAAAAAAAAAGTGTTATTTAATAAAACACAATCACTCATACAATTGTCAGTTAGTTTATTAATTCTTTTTATGTTTTACAAATAAATAATGAAAGAAAAGAACTTTATAAAATAAATAAACAAATATATATATACAGAGCTGCCAACCTAATCCGGTAAATTGTTAGTAACGCCCATTTTTCTACACCACTTAATTTTTAAAGTATTTGTTTTTTTAATTCATCGTAAATATATTTGAAGAAAATTACTCTAAAATTTAAGAGGTGAAGAAAAATGGGCAGCACTAACAATTTATCGGATTAGGTTGGCACTGGGTATATATATATATATATATATATATTTCAGTACAAAAAACCCTTAACGGGTTAAAAGTTTGTGACGCCGCTACTTTATGACTATAAGAATTTGAAATATGAGTCTTAAAAATAATCATATCAAATTTTAAGTGACGCTTTGCAGTTAGTTAAAATATACATAGATTTTCTTATTTGATCATTTACTTTCTACTTTTATTTATATTTATAATGCAAACGTAATATTTTTAGCTTCAAGATCAGACAGATATATAAAATACACTCATTGATGCTTTTTCATTCACATTTCAAATTCAAAATAACAGTTTTAAAAGGAATGATAAAAATTCCAGTGGCGCCTCGGTGTTATTTTAAAATATTTGTTTTTAGACTCCATTAAAACTACTTTTGTTTTGTCTAATGAAGTATATTTACATATTGAAACAGTGCTTTTAATTTTCAAATATACTGTCAAATAATTATACTTTCACTGAGTTTGCATTATAAATTAAAATTATTTATTTCAATAAATTGATTTATCTTTTGCATCACGCTATCCAAAACATAGTATATCAGTATCCAACTGAGTGAAAATTTGCGCAAAGAGGTAGTGTGGTGTAAAGAAAACATTTACACAGATTTTACTTGAAGTTTTGGATAGCGTGACGCAAAAGATAAATCAATTTATTGAAATAAATAATTTTTATTTATAATGCAAACTCAGTGAAAGTATAATTATTTGACAGTATATTTGAAAATTAAAAGCACTGTTTCAATATGTAAATATACTTTATTAGATAAAACTAAAGTAGTTTTAATGGAATCTAAAAACAAATCTTTTAAAATGACACCGAGGCGCCTCTGGAATTTTTATCATTCCTTTTAAAACTGTTATTTTGAATTTGAAATGTGAATGAAAAAGCATCAGTGAGTGTATTTTATATATCTGTCTGATCTTGAAGCTAAAAATATTACGTTTGCATTATAAATATAAATAAAAGTAGAAATGAAATGATCAAATAAGAAAATCTATGTATATTTTAACTAATTGCAAAGCGTCACTTAAAATTTGATATCATTATTTTTAAGACTCAAATTTCAAATTCTTATAGTTATAAAGTAGCGGCGTCACAAACTTTTAACCCGTTAAGGGTTTTTTGTACTGATATCATTACTTTTTAGGGGTTATTGATCGAAAAATTAAAACAAGTCCTTCTGGCTCCTAGGAAGGGTGAACTGATTTATTTTTTATTATGAAATTTCCACCATTTTTTTTTTTTTCCAAGATGGCATCTACAATTTATTAATGGACTTGGTGGGAAATTTCAAATTTAAGTTAGAATTACGTAATTTACATTTTGCAAGTTTCTTTTTAGAGAATTACAAATGCAAATTAAACAATTTAAAAAAAAATCAAGTTAATGTTAAAAATGGAAATTTATTTATTTTCTTTTCCCTTTTTAGACAAAGTATAGATACTGCTCCAATATTCACAATTTAAATTTTCATCAAAAGTGCAGGTAAAAATTACTTCATAAAAATATTTGGTGGAAAAAAATAGAAAAAATATAAATTAAGCTCTACATTTCTATAATTTTAAAAATAAGATAAAATCATTTGGAGAAAAAATTTATGGAAAATACAAGTTAAGCTAAAGTTAATACAAGTTAAGTAAAATACAAGTTAAGCTTAAGTTTTACGGAAAATACAAGTTATATATATATATTTCTTTTATTTAAATCAAATTGGAGTTGATATTTTTATTTATTACCAACTATGTGAAAAATACCAGAGCCGGGAATCGAACCCGGGCCCTCCGCTTAACGCACGGATGCTCTACCACTGAGCTACCCTGGCCGATAACCAGCTAGGTATTTCTCACATAATATACGTTGGCAAAGTCACCGAGTCTGCAAACGCAGATATAACAGGTGAGACAATAATAATCGTAGCACAACTCCATAGACCACGAAATTTCAATTTAGGAATTTTTATTCATGAATTCATCAACCGTGAATATTTATTTAAATCAAATTGGAGTGTACAGGTTGATATTTTTATTTATTACCAACTATGTGAAAAATACCAGAGCCGGGAATCGAACCCGGGCTCTCCGCTTAACGCACGGATGCTCTCCCACTGAGCTACCCTGGCCGATAACCAGCTAGGTATTTCTCACATAATATACGTTGGCAAAGTCACCGAGTCTGCAAACGCAGATATAACAGGTGAGACAATAATAATCGTAGCACAACTCCATAGACCACGAAATTTCAATTTAGGAATTTTTATTCATGAATTCATCAACCGTGAATATTTATTTAAATCAAATTGGAGTGTACAGGTTGATATTTTTATTTATTACCAACTATGTGAAAAATACCAGAGCCGGGAATCGAACCCGGGCCCTCCGCTTAACGCACGGATGCTCTACCACTGAGCTACCCTGGCCGATAACCAGCTAGGTATTTCTCACATAATATACGTTGGCAAAGTCACCGAGTCTGCAAACGCAGATATAACAGGTGAGACAATAATAATCGTAGCACAACTCCATAGACCACGAAATTTCAATTTAGGAATTTTTATTCGTAAGTCCCTTTACCTATTCGCTTGCTGTTTGCGGCATTTTTTTGGATCTCTCATTGTTTTCTTAATTTGTTCAAGTTTTACTCAATAAGTTTTCGTAAGTCTTATATCTTCCAAAAAAGCTTCTTGTGGTGCATCGTTTCGTGTATGTTTTCCTTCTGTGCGATGAGTATTGCTTGAATTTTCAAGTAATTTCTGAAGTCTGCACGCGTGTTTTTTTAATTAAGCCTACAAGTCGTGGCCATTTTGTTACAGTGTTTCAAGTTTCTGATAGCTTTACCGTATTTCAAGTGTGTATTCAAGTTATTTTTTATTCCGTAAGTTCCGGCTATATAGTTACATTATTATACATATGAGTTGCTGCATAAATTAGTTATATTACAAGTGTATAATAAGTTTTTATAAGTTGTTATTGAAATTTCAAGGCAGGAGCCATATTGTTTATTTATAAATTTAGTTTATATTTATTGTACGGTCAATTGGTTGATTAATCGATTAAGCTATCTGAGCAAATTGACTTTTAATTCACTTAGTTGTTGTTGATCGTTTATATAGATTATTTTACGTTGGATTAATATCTGAAGTATATAAAACTTAGTCTATGAATTTTAATAGGAGAGTAGCTCTCTAGTATCAAGCTTCCTAACATTTGCCTTGTGAACTACGTTAGCAAAATTCTTAATTCATATTTAAGTGAAACACATAGCAGTGTTACATATGAGCTGAAAGTTTTCAATCTCAGTTGCTAATCTTTTGGTATTCATACGTAAAATTCGCTATCGACTTTCAATTAACTTTATCATAAGATGGCAGATACTTCAGGGATTGATATAGAATTTAAAACAGAGTTGCTTATAAATGTTAAAGATCAGTGTGATAATATTTTGAACAGGTTGAGAGAGCGTGAAGGTCAGAAGGTGACTAAGGATCTCTTTGAGGCGATTGCGAGGATCACTATGAATATTTTTGTGGAATGTGCTAAATCAGAGTTTAAATTGGAACGCCTTAAGGGTAATTTCGAACAGTTGGAGAAAAGCCATAAAACTGAAGTGAGGAAAAATGAGGAGATTACGATTAGGCTTAAGGAGATAGATTCATATGCAAATTTGGCATTGAATATTAGTGAAGACAAGACAGAGGATCATGTGGTAATTATTATCCCTAAACAAGAAACAGACAGATTAGCTTTAATATCAAAAATTAATACAATTGGTAGGATAAATGATATTGCTAAACCAACGGATGTTCTTATAAATAGAGAAGGTAAGATAATTATAAAGATGAACGAAAGGGAGTCGGCAACTAAATTGGTTGAGGTTTTGAATGAAGATACTGATCTGTCGAATGATGTAACAACAAAATTAGGTAAAGAGAGGAATAATAGGCTAATTCTGTTTAATGTGAACACTGATATAAATGAACAAAACTTAAAAGATGAGTTAAAATTGATTAAGGGATTGGAGAATAAAGAAATAGATGTTGTGAAACATTTCAAGGGAAAGCAAGGAGAGAATTGGATCATAGACTGTGATCGATTGACTAAATCTGTGTTATTAGCTATGGGTAAAATCATAATAGGTTATAGTAGAGTTTTTGTAAAGGAATATATATCGATATACAGGTGTTTTAATTGCCAAGGATATGGACACCAATCATTTCGTTGCAATTTGCCTAGAAAATGCTCTAAATGTGCTGGAGATCATGATCGAAAAGAATGTAATGTAGAATATGAGAGATGTGTAAATTGCAAGGATAACTCAGATCATCCATCTTATTCTAAAACATGTCCATCATACATGGAATATAAAAAGAGACAATTCGTTCAAAAACCAGTTAAACGATTATGAAGAGCCCTTTGGACACTTCTGGTGATGTGGAAGACTTTAATGGTCTTAAATTTTTGCAAATAAACTTGAACTTTTGTAAGGCTGCTAGCCTTGCTATGGAGGCATTTATTCTAAAAAACAACATAGATATTGTTTTAATTCAGGACCCTTATATCTTCAATGACAATTTAATTTATATTAGTAGTTTATGGAAAACTTTTCTATCAGTTAAAAAGAACACTGGTGTTATCATCGTCAATCAAGGAATTATGTGTAATAAATTGTTAGCGTTGGAGAATATAGTAAGTGTGAACATTGCTACAAACCTTGGAAATTTAGTAATCTTATCAATGTACATTTCTCCATCTACAGACCTTACTGATAATTTGAATCAAATTCCGGTTGAACTATTGAACCATAACTTACTGTTGATTGGTGGGGATTTTAATGCCAAACATAGAAACTGGGGCTATGCCCGTAATGACAATAGGGGTGATGATATGGCTACTTTCTGTTTAGTACAGGACCTCTTAATTGTTAATAATATTGATCAACCTCCTACTTTGGATTGTGCAGGTAAATTTGGTTACCCGGATTTAACAATTACCTCATTTGACTTATACGAATATGTATCAAATTGGACAGTGCATGAAACGGAGAGTAATTCTGATCATAAATTTATTAGTTATTTGTTTGGCATAAAATCAGAAACTCTTAAAATTAACAGATATGCAACAAAATATGTAAATTTTAAAAGGTTTAATAATGACATTAAAAGCTCATTGAGCTGTTATATTGATGGTTTTAATGACTGTAATTCGATTGTAGATTTTGACGATTGCTTATTGGACTTTTATATTAATTTACACAGTATTTGTAAGAAAAACTTTAAATACAGAAAAAATAAGATTAATTTTAATCTTAGTTGGTGGAATGGGGAACTGCGTTCTATGAGAAATAAGCTAAAAGCTTTAAATAGGAGATATAAAAGAAATAATAATCAAAATTTGAAAATTGAAATTAGTCGTTTAAGAGCCTGTTACAAACTTAAAATCAAGAGTTCTAAATTGAATTCCTGGCGTCGTTTTTGTTCTGGTAGTGTTGAAAATTTTGGCTCTCTATTCTCTGTATTTAAAGCAAAAAGTAAAAATAATATTAGCTGTAATTTGGATGGAATGCCTCTATTGAGTAATATATGTGATATTCAAGATAAACTTATTAATCATCACTTTTTTGTTTCTAATAGTTTAGATGATGAAACTTTTAATGATTTAGTTTTCCCTGTTATTAGTATCAAGGAACTTAAACAATCTATTAAATCTTTTAGTAAGAAAAAGGCTCCAGGTTATGATAATATAGATCTTCGTATTATTAAGTTTATTTTTGATGTTCTTCCTGATCTTTTTCTAAATATTTTTAATAAATTATTAGAGCTTGGTTATTTTCCAAGAGATTGGAAAAAAGGTGTAGTTATTTTTTTCCATAAAGTAAATAAAGTACCTTCCTCACTGGATGCCTATCGCCCAGTCTGTCTCCTTCCTATTATGAGTAAAATTATGGAGAAAATTATTGTAAATAGGCTTGTCTTTTATGTAGAATCAAATAATCTTTTTCATTGCAAGCAGTATGGTTTTAGAGAAAATAGAAACACTGTTCTTTGTTTAAAAGAGTTAATTAAGTCTATAAAAATCCGTAAAACTTGTTATAAATATACGTCTGCTATTTTCTTTGATATTACTGGGGCGTTTGATGGGGCTAGCTGGCATCTCATTATGAATGAATTGAATAATCTTGGTGTTCCTTCCTATTTAATAGCTGTGTTGAATAGTTATTTGAGAAATAGATTTGTTAAAACTCCATATACTGATTTTGTGCAGGTAAATAGAGGCTGCCCCCAAGGTTCTTGTTTGGGACCGGTACTTTGGTTGATATTGATTAATGATGCTTTCAGGATGTATGATAATACTTATTCTACCTTGATTGGTTACGCAGATGATTTTGTGTTGTTAAATTCGGGAATTTCTAGAGCTCAATTGGAGGTTGTGACGAATAACAGTATTAAAACCTTTGAAGATTATTGTACTAATAAACAGTTAAAAATTTCGCGTGGCAAGACTAAAGCTATGGTTTTTGGGGTTGCTTTGGCTCGTCCGCCTATTTTTAAGCTTAATGAGGTTAATATTAAAGTTGTGTTGGTACATAAGTTTTTGGGTCTTAATATAGATACTAGATTTAGTTTTTTATATCATTTGGAGATTATCAGAGATGAAGTTATAGATTATGGTAGAAATATTCGAAAAATTAGTGGTTTAAATTGGGGGATGAAGCCGGAGCTGAAGAAACTTTGGTATACAACTGTTGTAAAACCTAAAATTTTGTATGCCTGTGAGGTTTGGTTTAACTTAATTAATGTGCATGGTTTGAGGAAACTCTCTTCCTGTCAGAGGGTGTTTATTATTGGAATTATGCACTTTTATAGGTCTGTTTCAACCATGGCTATATGTAATATTACTGGTATCCCTCCCATTGACTTGGAAGCCTCTAGGTTAAATAATAAATATAGGTGCAAATATGAAGGTTTTTCTCTTTTTTATGATGGTAAATATTTTGGCATTCAGGACTTTGAAGATAAAACTTTTAGATACAATATTGATCCTACGGCCCCATTCAACAGTTTTAAAATTTTTCATTACTATATTCCCTTTCGTAAGTGTCTGAATATCTTTACTGACGGTAGTAAGAATGAGTATGGTGTCGGTTGTGCATGGGTGGCAGTTTTGAATGGTATTATTGTTGATAAGGGTTTATATAGGCTCTCTGAGTTCAATTCTGTTTTTCAGGCTGAGGGCATGGCTATCCTAAAATCTTTAGAATGGGCTAGAGATAATCAATATAAGAGGCTTGTAATTTATACTGACAGTTTATCTAATCTCCTTGCTCTTGATGATCTTTACCCTAAGTCAACAATTGTTTCTAATATTCTGAAAATTATAAACCCTTTTCCTGGTAAAATCACTTTGTGTTGGATAAAAGGCCACTCGGGCAATACTGGCAATGAGCTGGCAGATTCTTTTGCCAAAAACGCTATTAATTTGGGTGTTAACATTGATATTCCTTTCCCTACTTCATTTCTGAATAAAATTCTGATCAATGATACTCTGAATATTTGGCAGAATATCTGGAATACTTCAACTAAAGGCAGAATCACCTTTGAAATTTTCCCTGAGGTGTCTTTTGATATAAAAATTAAAAATCAAGTCTTACTTTATTTTGTAACTGGTCATGGTTCTTTTCCTACTTTTTTATTTAAAATCAATAAAAGGTCTGATTCTGACTGCCCCTGTGGTGTTCTTGGTGATCCTCTCCATTTTCTCTCAGTTAAATGTTCCTTCAGTAATATGTATATTAAGAGATACACTAGTGAAAGCCTACATAATTACTTTAAAAGAATTGACAATTGTAATTATTTAATTAAACGAGTAAAAAGTATTTATAATCATCTAAATAAAAATTTTTCGTTTATTTCTTATGTTTTTTAGCATTTTAATCTTTTGTAGTAGCTGTTTATTGTTTTTATGTTTCGTTTATATGTAACAGCCTCTTTTAATATAAATATAAATATTTTTACATAGGTGTAGGAAATAGAACGTTCAGTATTATGTTATTGTATATATCTGCTTCTCAAATTGTGTTTTATTTATTGTGCATAAAGACTGTATTAATTAGTGTATTGTTGATAACGTGTTGAATTGTGTGAATTTTGAAAATTAATTTAATGTTGTTAATGAGAACTTATAGAATGTAGTCATGAATTACTGTTTTATTATTTTGGATATAATTTGAATATAAAATATAAGTTGTACTTGTTTTATTGGTCTATCTAGATGTTATGGATCGTTTTAAATTTCTTTTGAAGTACTTATGGTGTATTAATTTAAGAAGATTTAATTGTGTCTTTATGTTAACTATATTTTGTAATCCTATGAGATTAATAGGAATTGTTTTATTCTATTGACTTTTATGGTCACTGGATTTATATCGTTATGCTTTTAAAATAATGTAAATTTCTGCTGTGAACCATGTAAAACTTCTGCGTGTAAATTCTTGTTAATTTTTTTTTCTGTATTTATGCTCTGTACTATGCTGCTTTTTGTACTTTGTTGCTCTGTACTATAATGCTTTTCGTTTTTTGTTGTGGTTTGTTTCAATGGTGTAAGGGAAACGTTTTCCCGCCATCCTCGGGCCTTCGGGCCGGCCATAAACCTTCGGGTTGGTCGGTGGTTGGGGAGTTTCAGTTTCAGTTTCAGTTTAGGAATTTTTATTCATGAATTCATCAACCGTGAATATTTATTTAAATCAAATTGGAGTGTACAGGTTGATATTTTTTTTGGAGTTGTGCTACGATTATTATTGTCTCACCTGTTATATCTGCGTTTGCAGACTCGGTGACTTTGCCAACGTATATTATGTGAGAAATACCTAGCTGGTTATCGGCCAGGGTAGCTCAGTGGTAGAGCATCCGTGCGTTAAGCGGAGGGCCCGGGTTCGATTCCCGGCTCTGGTATTTTTCACATAGTTGGTAATAAATAAAAATATCAACCTGTACACTCCAATTTGATTTAAATAAATATTCACGGTTGATGAATTCATGAATAAAAATTCCTAAATTGAAATTTCGTGATCTATGGAGTTGTGCTACGATTATTATTGTCTCACCTGTTATATCTGCGTTTGCAGACTCGGTGACTTTGCCAACGTATATTATGTGAGAAATACCTAGCTGGTTATCGGCCAGGTAGCTCAGTGGTAGAGCATCCGTGCGTTAAGCGGAGGGCCCGGGTTCGATTCCCGGCTCTGGTATTTTTCACATAGTTGGTAATAAATAAAAATATCAACCTGTACACTCCAATTTGATTTAAATAAATATTCACGGTTGATGAATTCATGAATAAAAATTCCTAAATTGAAATTTCGTGGTCTATGGAGTTGTGCTACGATTATTATTGTCTCACCTGTTATATCTGCGTTTGCAGACTCGGTGACTTTGCCAACGTATATTATGTGAGAAATACCTAGCTGGTTATCGGCCAGGGTAGCTCAGTGGTAGAGCATCCGTGCGTTAAGCGGAGGGCCCGGGTTCGATTCCCGGCTCTGGTATTTTTCACATAGTTGGTAATAAATAAAAATATCAACCTGTACACTCCAATTTGATTTAAATAAATATTCACGGTTGATGAATTCATGAATAAAAATTCCTAAATATATATTTCTTTTTAAAAATTAAAAATCTCTTTTTAAAATACAGTTAGAGTTTATTCATATATTTACTTTTCAGACTTTAAAATGATACATATTTTAAATATTAACATAATCAAACTTATTTTTTTTATTATTATTTAAAGCAATAATGGTTAGGGGATGAAAGAGGGGATAAAAACGCTGTATATTAAAAAAAAATGAAAATGAAAATAGAATTAAAATTCATGAAAAATGTGTCAAATAGCAATTATTGAAAAACACGTCAAAATAAATAAATAACATCTTTACTTTGAAACCAATAATAGTTTACTTAAAAATATAATTCTCTCTTTTTTTTCTTTTTTTTTTTTTTAATTAATTAATTTCTGCATGAAAAATTCCATTTCATAAATATATTTACAACTACAATAAACAAAAAACCCTCCTTTAATTTTAAATAATTATTTCTACATGCTTCTAAGCAATTAAAAGTGATTTTTTTTTAAAAGAAAAATAACAACGATAATTCGATCACAGTGACCTTTGGTAAGAGGCTTAATCTTGTAGCATGGTTTTGCTGGACGGTTGTCACATTATTATAGGTGCTGTAGTCCCGTAAAGCTGGGCTCAGCAGTCTTTTTTTTTTTTTAAATACCACTCTTTACTTTCATCATCCGCCCACCATATGTAATAAATGTATTGTATTTCAGTAAAAAATTTCTATATAAAATTTTCACCTGATTTATGTTTTAAGGTCTCCTAAGTACAAGTACAAATATGTATTTTGGTCAGAAAGGGGGGAATTTTCTGTCTGTCACATTATCAAAAACGAAAAATAAATAAATATATAAACAGAATTTTATAATTGCGACAAGTAAGATGTATAGATGTGTTTATCAGTTTTTCGAAAAAAAATTAAAAAATTGAAAGTGGAACATAGAAAACTGAAAGTCGGGATGTATTAAGTCCGTATCTGAAAAATTGCATATGGAAGCACTGATTTCTTCTTGGGCGAGAGTTTCGCAAAATTTTTAAAATTAGCGATTAAGAGTTATTGTCTTTTTTTTTTTTTCCTTTTCCTATTTCAATGTTTAAGAGCGAAAATTCGCAGATCTGTGCTGGATTTATTCATGAAATATGCTTCTTTGAACACAATTCACGTGTGGGGAAGTATGTGTATGTGTGTGTGTGTGGGGGGGGGGGGGTAGGAAATCTTCTGTCTGTCACATCTAAAGAACGAAAAAAGTTAAAAACAACAGAATTTTATAATGAAGACAAGTTGTGTACCTACAGATGCGTTAACCAGATTTTGGTAAAAAATTGGAAAGCTGTAAGTCAGGGCGCATTTGATTTTTAGTTCATATCTCAAAAACTGTTTTAACCATTTCCTTTTAATTTGCCATATATTATATTTACCATCTTGAAGATACCTTTTTGTATATATTTATTGGTTACTTGCAGGAAAAGTGTTAGGTGACCTGATTTCATAGTCCGATTTTAACTCTGCATTCGATTTCTTAAAAAATGGTTAGTCTACAGATTTTTTGTAAAAACATAATTTTTTCTACATTTTAAATGTCCTTTCATATGTATTTCTTGATTTCCAGTGTACAGATGTGTTTGCAAAGTTTTGGTAAAATCAGATGTGGTACCAACATCGGTATCTCAAAAAAAGATTGATTTTTATTAATTTTTCTACATAAACCGGTCTAGATATCTTTTTTGTCTGAATTAGTTGGTTAGCAGAGGAAAAATGATAGGTGTCCGGATTATTTAGATCAGTTTTATTATACACCAAAACTAAATTGATAAAGCTCTCATAAAGTTTAGTAGGCCAATTTATAATTCTACTCTTTCCATTGATGATAAAATTAAACCTGATAATCTTGTTGTCTTACCTTTTTATCCCCCCTTATGTTTTAAATTAGCCAAAGTTTTGAAGCGTTTCAATTTTCACGTTATTTTTAAACCTGTCTATAAATTCCAATTCCCTTCAACGAAATCCCCTGTTCCTGAGCTTCATAAATGGGGTATCTATAATGTCCCTTGTAATAATTGTGATTTATCTTATATTGGTCAAACTAAAAGAAATCTTGAATGCCGTTTACGTGACCATTCTCGGTATGTTGTTAATCAAGAAATTTCTAAATCTTCTATTGCGAAGCACAGTTGGGAATTTGATCATAGTTTTAATTTTAAGAGTGCCAAAATTATCTTTTATGCCAAACGCGTTTCCGAACTGGATTTTTTGGAAAATTTAGCTATTTACCTTAATCGTGATAAAATTGTCAATGAAAAATCTGATTCCACTTTGCTGTCTACAGCCTGGAAAAATTTGTTTAATTCAATTAAATAATTTCCTTCATTATGTTTATAACATAATATTAGTTATAATAAAATAATTCTAATAAAAAAAATAATTATTAATCGATAAATTTTATTAAATTTACTTATTAGTTTACTATTATTGAAATTAAAAAAAAAAAATAGTTGATTACTCATTCCCTCCCCCTCTTTTTGTGGTGTGTGTGTACGTGTGTTCCTCTCTGATTGGTCCTGCCCTGCATGATGCTTCCTATTGGTTGTTTGTGTTGCTCCTCTCCCTCTTGATTTTGCCCTGCTTTCAGTCTTGCTTTTGCCTCCAAGGCAGTTGCACGTGTTTGCACCTGATGAAGAAAGGCTACGTTCCTTCGAAACCGGTTGTGCTGATTTAAAATTTATGGTGTGTGAAGAAGTTTTAATTTCTTTCTATTCAGTTATATTATATTTTTTAATAGGTATTTAAAAAACAGCTCTACTATTTTTTTTATTTGCTATATAAAGACTTTAGATGTCTTTACGGCGTATGTATTTGTTGGTTATCACAGAAAAGTTGGTAAGTCATGATTAGTTAATGTGATTAGAAGCGAAAAAGGTTGACCTATATCTAAAAAGACGGGGGAAACTTTTCAGGGGCTACATTTTAGTGATGGGCATTTCAATACATTTTGCTGTGTTGTTACAACATGCTTTTAAGAAATTAGCTGAATGGCAGTTAAAAATTATGTAATTTTCTCCTCTGATCAGTGTATGATATGTATAGATTAATATCACGGAGGGGAATGAAACCAGTATGTCAAACTTCAATACTATATTGAACTCTGCACTAAGTAATACGTTGATACCTCAACAAACTAATAATGTGTCGACACACCAACAGATTGGCTACCTCTACTAGACATTTGAATTCAGATTTTTTTTTTTTTTTTTTTTTTTTTTTTTTTAAATTTTGCTGCCTCTGAATTTCACGAAAAAAGTATTTTGTTTTTATTCAAATTCTTATTTTAAATGTTTAATTTGCCGTACAACGTATTAAGAGCTCCCCATATATCATTCATTATTGTTATAAATAACTTTTTAAAAAATTTTAATAAAAGCATAATTTAACTAAATTAAAGTTCAAACCTTACTTTACAGCTTCATATTTGGAGTTGGTCTAGCCGCTTTCACGAGGGGAACCCCTCCGTTCTCAGCACTCTCCTCATCCTCAGTGATCGGTGACACTGAAGCCATGTGACTTTTTCCTCTATCTTTCGATTTCTTCTTCAGTAAATAGCGTCACAATCAGTCTAAACCTGGGAACCCTATATATAGAGAGACTGGACATTGACCGAAAGTTGGCCACTTTAGTGCCAATTCGGAGCGATCTCCGTAAGACGTAATGCTTTTTTCTTCACGATTGACGCTTTACTATACAACATAAATGAAAGGAAATTGTGCTAAATTTGTGAAGAAAGTAATGCAGAATATAAATATGTAATTTTTTTCGTCTTAGAGAAAAATAATTTGAAGGAAAATGAATTTTGTTTTAACCTTCGACGTGGTTACTTTTTCAACTCCTACCGGAAAACTGAGGAATTTTTTGTTGTATATTTCTGTATTAAGCATTGAATTAAATCAAATAATTTAATTTGATTGTGAAAGTAATTATACCTTAGGGAAAGTAATTCTACCTTATTTTTTCTGAGGACATACATTCTATATAGAAAAAGTTAGAAAATTTTTAACAAAAATATGATAATCTTAGTTTTTGTCAAATAATTCATGAATAAATGTAAAACTACGGCAGAAGAACAGAAATTATTTTTTATTATTTTATAAAAATATTTACATAATATTTTTACAAGCTAAAAATACATATTTTATTTATTTCAATTACGCATTATTAATAATAATGACTTAGTTAAATATTAAAAATAAAAATTTTATTAATAATAATTTGTAAAAATATTAACTAATAGCTTTAGAAATTAAAAAATGTTTTTTATTTTTTTTTTACATTTCCTTATTTTATTGATTTTTTTTTTTTTTTCAGTTCTTTTAAATATCATGTGAATAAAAACAATTACTTATTTAAATATTATTTATAAAATTTATTATGACAATTATTATTTAAAAGAAATTTATGCTAGCAAATAATATACACCTTATTTTCTTTATTTTTATCAATTTATTTTAAGAAATCTGATACATTTTGCGTACTAGAAAATAATCAAAAAATATATTTTTATATAGTTATTTTAAATATGTATTTTAAAATACATCAGAAAAATAGATTGAGATCTGACGTATTAAATATATTGCAAAACAGAACTTAAAACTAATAGCTAGCAAATAAATAATGTAATTATCTCATATGTTAGGAAATAAATACGTAAAACAGCATGCAATAATTCAAAGTATTTAAAGCATGATATAAAATAAATAATTATGCATTTTTATATTTTAAAAGTATTCCAAAATTAAAGCAATTTATCTCCCAACAAAGTAATAAGTTCTTTTAATTAAATAAGTTCTTAAATAAGTAATTTCTTAAAAAAGTTCTTTTTCGATTATGACGTAAAATAATCGGAATTTCTTCTCAGCGTAATGATAAGCAATGGAGCAACTGGCACTAAAATGGATAATTTCGTCAAAAAGCCGGCGCGCCAATGTCCAGTCTCTCTCTATTGAGGGTCCCTATCTAAACCAGCTTTTGATTCATTGCCATTATAGGAATTGCTATTATTAACTATTTCTACCGTTCCACGAAATAATGCGTAGTCAAGGTTTTGAAGTTTGCGATTTCTGTAGTTTATTAAATTTAATATCAATATTACTCTCTTGGTATGTTTTAGTTAGGGCAGTGGTGAGTTTTCCATATCTTATATCTTTTTTATGCTCCTTAAGTCTGGTGTTAATCTTTCGCTTAGATATTCCGATGTAAGAACCTCCTTAATTGTTAAGGTATGTAAACGGGATTTTGTAAATAATACCTGTGGTCTCGAGGAGAGGGGGGGGGGGATTGGATATTTGTCATTAAAAATTATTTGATAGAAGCTTTAATTAAAATCAGAGATGCGGCTAAAAAATAAAATGCGAATATACCTATTAAACCGAACCCCAGTAAAACGTGTTTTGCCCTACCCCCACCTATGCAGAATGGGAAAAAGTAATTTCTAAAAATCTCTCTGTAGTGTGTGTATTGGGTACGCGTAACCAATCGACGTATCGAAAAATTGCTTTCCTGAGTAAATTTGGAGTAATACATCCTGAGAAAACAGTACATAAAGAAGCAACCTCTAGGAGAAATAACTGCTCTTATCTGTCTAGGCATTGAATCGAACAGCGATTGGATGACATATTCGGGTACAGCAATTCATGAAGCTTCAACAGGATGCCACAGTTCATAGACCGTAGTTACTGGTGAGTGGTGACGGGCCAATCGCTTTTCAACGATTAAACAGTCATTTTCATTGGCGTGAGATCAGGCGAACACGCTGGTCGAAGCAATGGTTGAACACATTCTGTATCAAAGAAGGACCGGACAATACAAACAACATGCGGTCTTACATTATCCTGCTTAAATTTTGCGCTACGGAGGCCTCAAATATAGGGCAGAGGGACGGGCCTTAACTCATCAGAAATTTAATGGCCGCTATTCAGAATGCCAGGAATGCGAAAAGTAATCGAGACGCGTATCCAGTGGGAACCCATAACATCATTGCAATCGATGGACAGTATGACGATGTCGAATCCCAGCTGGCAATGTGCATTATTCATAATGCCTTTAAATACGGATAAGACAATCTTGATGCTGTAAACAGGATGGTGATTTGTCTGAAAGGTGACTTTACACCATTCCTGCTTCTAGGTTCATCGTTGATTGCACATTAAAGGCGCCCATATCAGTGATGCAATGTTGAGGGTAATCAGAATTTTGGTAGCCGCATACTGGGTCACCACCGGGATTGATGGTATGTGGTACCATTGGATACACGTCCCGATCACCTCTTGTTTTCATTCCCGCCACTCTGAATACTAGCCACTACATTTCTGACGAGTTAAGGCCCATCACTCTGTCTTATATTCAAGGCCTCCAAAGCACAACATTTAAGCAGGATAATGCATGACCGCAAGTTGTCCATATTGTCTGAATCTTCATTGATGCCGAATGTGTTCGACTGTTGCTCTTGCCAGCGCGTTCTCCTGATCCCACACCAATGAAAATGACTGTTTAATCGTTGAAAAGCGACTGCCCCCCCCCACTTCTCACTAGTAACTTCGATCGATGAATTGTGGCATTGTGTTAAAGATTTATGAATTGCTCTACCCGTGCATGTTATCCAATCGCTGTTCGATTAAATACCTAGGTAGATAAGTGCTGTTATTGCTCACAGAGGTCGCTGCTTTATGTACTATTTTCTCAGTACATATTACTCCAAATTTCCTGAAATTTTAATCAATTATTCTTCCTACTATAATGCATGGATCCGACAAATTTCATTCCGTTATTATCATTCCTTCTTGGTGTAGCAATTTTAATGGCCAGTAGTGTATATACATAAAATCACTGGATATATTGCATTATATGTTTAATCTGCCGAAAGTTTAGCCACAAGTTTGGAAATTCCAATATCACACGGGTTGTTATTCTATTGACTTTCTTGATATTTATTAAATTCATTTTAACATTTTCAAGGAAGCAGCGCTTTTAATGTAGTAAAATTTATTATTAGAGAGAGAGATATAATTATTACTTATTTATGCTTTTTTTTTTATGAAAGATATATATACATTTCACAAACTAATGTACAACTAATAACTTTCAATAATTAAATTTTATTTTTTCTTCTATTAATGCTTGAAATACCCAACTATTTTCAATGCTATACGTGATAACGAACATTGTATGCATTTAACTCGTGAATATAAATTTTTAATGATTGCACTAAATATTTCATTCATTACTTTTTTTTTTTTTTTTTTTTACCTGAGAAAAGTAGAATTGAAAAATCCCTAAAAATTCATTCGGACTTTTTGAAATTCAGTGTTCTCTGGGGTCATGAATCTTTCGTTATAAGTTCCCCCACTCCTCACGTTCCGTGATGTTGTACTTTTTAACAATTATACAAATGAAGGTCTCTGCACTCAACAAGGAAACTAAAAGCCCAATCAAACTGCGCCAGTAGAACAGCAATACCGACCACTATCGGAGTTCATCGAATTGCCCAATATTGTATGGCACACTCTTTTACCATTATCGGCGATATCGGAGTACATCGGATCGCTCGAACTTCAGTGTATTCTGGTTTACTGTATTTATGATGTTTTTAAAATAGTTCATTGTCTTCTGTTTTTCGAAAATTAAAATGAAATTTAAATATTAAACCAAATGTTGAACTTTTTAGAAAATTCAACAACATTATCAGTCCAACATTGGGCATTATGGGAAAAGGTTAGTAAATAAGGCGATCTTCACGGATGCTCGATAATTTCGGGCGACACTGAACGGTATTGGGACAATACTGTTGTGCTACGTGAGTACTTAACTTTTGTGACCAAAGGACTTTTCCTAGTTTGTTTGTATTTTTAAAAATGTATGTCACACTTCCAGTAACAACAAGCAGTGCTGAGAGGTCATTCTGCACAATGAAGAATTTGAAAACTTACTTGAGAGAGAGTATCAGTGAAGCCAGACTGAATGAACATTCACAGTGAAGTGGAAATTGACCTACACCGGATAATAAATGCTCTCGCTAGAAAAGAACAGGACTTTGTAGCATTCTTCAGCAGTCTGTATGTTGAAATTTGATCTGTAAATTTGTCTGGTAGAAAAATGTTTTCTTCATGCTGTTGCAGCTTCTTAACAGCTTATTCAAACAGATGGAGAAATTCCTTCTCTGCGTTAACCGAATTATATATATAACTATTGCAACTTTTTCAACGGCACTCACAGTCACAGCAGTTGTCAGACTAGCTTAACTGAATAATATAATAATATGTAATCATAAGAGAGTGCTTGAAAACAAGTATACAATATAAGCAGACCAGAATAAATAATTTTATCTTCATTATTTCTTTATTTCTGTTGCATTGTATAAATGTCACCTAATACTTATTCTTCTAATCATTTAATTAATTTGCACTGCACTGTACAATTGTTGCTAATTGGATTAAAATAAATGCTCGAAAGATGATATCTGCTTTATTAACTGATATGGCCTCTGTCCACTTTCCCCCCCAAAAAAAATTTACCGAGGCGTTATCCTCTCTCATAAAAATTTTGTGGACCCACTAGCCCCTCCCTTGGGAATATCTCGGTGCGTCACTGAAAACTTCACACTACAAATATGGAAAAAGTCAATTTTTGAAAAAATTTTTTGGCAAAAGTATTTGCTTTAAAGGAAAAATTCAAGAGATTTTCAGGAAACTAGATTAGTAGGTCTAATTTTTTTTAGTTCCCCATCATACTATAGGTATGGGAAACTTAGGTAATCGTGAAAATTTTCGACCGCGGTTTTTTTACTTTTTTCGCGTTTTCTGGTGTAAGGAATCCGAAAATGACAAATTTTTTATGGTGTCTGTTAGTGTGTTAGTCTGTTAGTGTGTTAGTCCGTTAGTTTGTTAGTCTGTGTACACGATATCTCAAGAACAAATTGTCGCAGAGAGGTCAGATCAGTTTTAAAATATTACTTTCGACACTGGCAAGAACTCTATTCATTTGCAACATTCGAATTAAAAAACTTCCGCAGTTATTCGAAATTTACGATTTTCTTAACATGGGAGAATAGGACAAAAATTCACTTAAAGGTGCATTAAATGGAAACATTTTACTGTAAAAATGTCAAACCAGTTTTAAAATATCAGTTTTGATGCCGGAATGAACATCACTAACTATAAATATGCTACTTTGAAAATTTCGCAAATTATTGGAAAAGTTACGAATTTCTTAACATGGCAGTGTAGGGCAAAATTTCACATAAACGTCAATTTTTAGAGATATTTTCATCATAAAGATGTCAGACTACTTTTGAAATATTATTTAGGACGTTGGCATGAATATTAATGACTATGAATTTTCCAATATAAAAATATCGTAAGTTATTGGAAATTTACGAATTTCTTAACATGGCAGAATAGAGCAAAATTTCACATAAACATCAATCTTGAGGGATATTTTCATCGTAAAGATGTCAAACCACTTTCGAAATATTATTTAGGATACTGGCATGAATATCATAGACTATGATTTTTCCAATTTAAAAAATTCGTAAGTTATCTGGAATTTACGATTTACTTAACATGTCAGAATAAGGCAAAATTAACCATCAATTTCCATTTTGAGGATCAAAAATACATTAGACAACTTCAATATTTTTACGATATTTGTTTGAACATGATTGAATACAAATATTCTAATAGGAAAATTTCGTAAATTATTCGTAATTTACGATTTTATGAATATGGCGAAATTGTAAATTTTTCATATAAATATGAATTTTGAGAATTATTGCATTGGAAATAGTAGAATGAAAACTAAACAACGGAATTGACCCTGATAAAATAAATTAATAGATTAGAATAAGATAAATATATCGAAGTGAACGGTGGATAGCCTATTAGGCGGGGATTTCATTCTGTCACTGTATCAAGCTTTGGTCAAATTCATTTTTTTTTTAACATCATTATAATATGTTTCGCTCTAGAAATTTATGAGAATATAAATATGATGGGGAACTGAGCAGAGTCCACCTATGCCATTTAGTTTTTATTTTAGGGCAAAAAGTATGCCCAAAATTCAGCTTTTCATTTGAGAACAGCCTTAACATTTATAGCTAACATTTTACAGTCATTGATAATACTGGTCTGCAACTAAAACACTGTATAAGTTGTTTTATTTATTTATTTTTTAATGAATTTTTACTTATTGAAACCGAAAAATACAGTTAAAAAATTCCACCAATGTCAATTTTTTTTTCGTAGGCAAAAAAAAAGGTGAACATAGAATGTTTAATACTCCATGAAAGAACTTTTTGTGTCATTAGGAGAAAGAATATGTTTAGGTTATTGTGGGTCGGTGCAGACCCGAACCATTTTTCTTTTGTCTCATTCTTCAGAATCTACATATGGAAGAAATACCTATCTATCGAGTTCGTGAATTTTTTCGTAAAAATACAATTCTGAAACTTTATTATACAGTTGCAATTTTTCAAATATTTCAATTTGTTCAAAGGATATGAATGTTTTAGTCAATGTTTGCATTTTTGAGAAGTGGGTGTATTTCGGATAAAAACTAAAATATTTGTTTAATTTTTTTTTTTTTTTTTTTTTTTTTTTTTTGCAATATTCATTGTCTGCCTTTAAAGCAGGAATATTAAAGAGTATTCAGGGATTTTATCAGAATCTTTTTAAGTAAAAATTGCGGATTCTAACATGCCTCGGGTCTTCAGCGACCTATGATAATCTGACAAGGTGCTGATAAAAGCTATAAACGGATCGGGTTAATTTAATGTATTAAAAATAAGTGTTTTTTTTTCAAACCCCAATTATTTTGGAAATAAACCTGTACATGATAAGCAGAAATGAAGATTTTTTTTTTCAGTATCCTCGAAAGTTTACCAAAAAATATCATGCAGTTCAAAAAAAAGTTTTTTTTATTTATTTTATTTTATTTTATTTATTTATTTATTTATTTATTTATTTTTTTACGGACTTGTGTAAATTTGTACAGTTAATAAATTTAATTAACATCTGTTTCTCAAAAATGTGTGATGATTGATAATCCATATAATTATTATTTAGATTATATATAAATTAGATGTTTATTTTCAGATTCGTTTCAAGTTTAATTAATTCCCTAAACCGAAAGATTTCGCTTTAATTTGTAAGCAAATTTAATAACGTTTCACTTTATTGTCTTAATTGTATTTTTTAACGTCTTTATAAATCTTTATTCTGAAAAAAATTTATTTTTTACGGGGATGGAGGGCGTTGAAAAATTTTCTTCGAAATTATTGTCTTAAAGTTATGGAAGTTAACATACCTAAATATTGAAATGTGTTGAAATTAAACATATTAAATTTTCTCGAAAATTATTGAAAAAAAAAAAAAAATCTGGTGTGAAACAACCACACGACTTCCATTACCCACTATCACACGTATTATATGCATTTTTGAGAGAGAATGTGATCAGAAAACATAAAAGTGACCTAAAGAAGTAGAAACCTAAAATTTTTCCGGTACGAGAAACTTATAAAGACATATAAAATGAAGCTTACATATAGCGAGGTAAAAAATAAGAGAAAAAAAAAATGGTTTTTTTTTTTTTTTTTTTGAAACACAAATTTCCGAGATTTGAAGATGACCTACAGTACTGTGCAAATTAATTGGGACAAACATATTTTTTAAGAAAATTGTTCCTTTCTCGGGGATTTTCTGCCTCAAACCGGTTTCAACTGCATTTTCTTACAATGTGCGACTGCCCTTGACTAATCTAAACCAGTTTGACCACGTGATCATGACATATCGAAAATTTTACCCTTCAGTTGCGCTTCAGTTGCTGTAAGAAATGGTCGATTGTGTGAATTGTCTGCTTCTGACGTGTATTTAAAAAATGGATATCACTCCTAGGAAAAGGACTAGAACTGTTACTCTTAGTCAGCATACTTCTATGACTGTGAGGGATATTGCTGCAGCAGTTGGAGTTGGAAAATCCAGTGTTTCTAGGATTATAAATCAGCAAAAGAATTTTGGGACAGTGTCTCCAAAACGGAAGGGTAAATGTGGATGCAAACGCAAGACCACACCTCGAACAGACAAATTTCTTGTACGAAATAGTAAAATGCATCCTCACAAAACAAGTACAGATCTTCAGAGAGAATTATTAGCTACTGGTGTGAGTGTGGATTCATCGACAATTCGACGAAGGCTTATTGAATCTGGGCGATTTGCAAGAACACCAATCAAAAAACAGTTATTAACACCTGCAATGAAGAGAAAACGTTTGGACTGGGCCAGGAAATATGAATCCTGGACTGCACAAGACTGGAAGAAGGTTGTATTCAGCCACGAAACGCATTTTATTGTGCAAGGGTTTCGACCAAGATTTGTCTCGCGAAGTGATGGAGAACTTATCAGGGAACAACATCTCATTCAAACAGTTAAGCACCCTCAGAAACAGATGTTTTGGGGGGTATTTTACTTCTGGAGGACCTGGCAGCTTAGTACCAGTTGAAGGGATGATGAACTTTAAAAAATACATTTCTATAATAGAGAGAAAAATTGTGCCTATGATGCAAGCGTTCGCTGGCGGTGTTGGTATCTTTCAACAAGATCTTGCTCCATGCCATACTTCTAAGCTAACAAAGAATTTTTTTCAAGAACAGAAATTACTGGTTTTGGATTGGCCTGGTAATTCTCCTGATGTAAATCCCATCGAAAATTTGTGGAGCATTGTAAAGAGACGTGTGAGTAAAATGGACTGCTCAACAAAGAAAACAATAATTGAGAATGTTATAAAAGTTTGGTTTGGTGATAACGAGATCAAAAATTTATGTTCTAATTTAGTGGAATCTATGCCAAACCATGTACAGGATCTCATTCAAGCTAGAGGAGGACATATTTCGTATTAAATTGCTATACCGTGCATGTAAGTCAACTTATACCAATTAAACAACATTTGTGTAAATTTTTGAGCTTGTCCCAATTAATTTGCACAGTACTGTACCTAAGCAGAAAGACTGTTAATTTTCCTCTAATAACCACATAATGCACGAGAAAGAAAGAAATGGATTTATATAACAATTTTCAAGAACATCGTTGGAGCCGTTTTTGAGATACCAACTTTTACAAAAAATCAATTATTGACCGAAAACAATAATTACGTACAAAAGTATACATAAAAGTGAGTTAATATGACGAGTTTGAAAAAAATCCGTACAGCCGTGTTTAAAGGAACGCGCTTGCAAGACCTGAAATTGAGCTATTTATACAGGACGCCTGTCAATTTTCCTGAACTAATCAACTATATCATTCGAAAGTACATCTAATAAAGTGTTAAATCTAATAAAGCAAATTTGAACAAAATCGTTACAGCCATTTTTAGATACGACTTACGGTCCCACTTCCGGTCTCCGATGTCCCTCTTCCGGTTTTCAATTTTCACCAAAATTTGGAAAATTCATCTGTACACCAGACCCGTCTTAATTCTGAAGTTTTGTAGTTTTATCTTTATTAGTTTCGGAGATATGATAGCCAGAAGATTCCACACGCACACACACACGCACACACACACACACACACACACACACACACTGACCAATTGCCAAAAACCTCTTCTTTGGACTCAGGGAACCTTAAAACGTGTAAATCAGGTGAAATCTCGATATCGAAATTTTTGGACCAAATACAATACTTCCATTACCTACGGTAGTAGGATAATGGAAGTAAAAAATAAATAAATAAATAAATAAATAAAATAAAATAAAATAAAATTCCACATTTAAATTTTTTTGAAAAATTTTAAAATATTCCATACGATTTAAATTTCCCCCTTTATTTTAGGTTATTATGCTTTATCAATATACTCTAAATATTTTTTTGCATTACTTTGTTGATTCATTGGTAAGTATTTTTTTTTTTTTTTTATGTTTGAATGCTAAAACTTCATACAAATTTTTAAAATTCAAGCATAAAAATGTTTTTGAAAAATTAACTTATCAATCAATCCTCAAAATAATGCACAAATATGTTTAAAATATATTTATAAACTAAAATAATTCAAAATCAAGGGGAAAATATGTAAACTAAATTTCATGAAGCGTTTTAAAATTTTTCAAAAAAAAAAAAAAAAAAAGAGTTAAATTTTGAATTTAATATTTTTCAATTTTAATAATTTTAGGGAAGTTTTAGTATATTTAATGTTGATATATTTTATTGCATATATATGCAGATATTTATATCTCTGTAAGAGAGTCATTTCAAAGAACGATTTTAAAAGTCCATCATCCTCCTAAGGAAGTTGTTTTAACTGAATAATTCTTTTAATCATTCCTGGTAATTGCTCAACCTTTGCATTTTGTCTTTCTTCAGCGAGAAAACTGTTAATGTAATTAATGCATTTATATAAATTGATTATATGTATAATTAATGTTATTGTTAGGGAGTAAGGCCAATTGACTACGCTAGGGTCCTAGGCCTGACAGCGAATGCCCTCTGTGGTGGTGGTGGTGGTGTGTGTGTGTGTGGGGGGGGGTCTTTTATATATAATTAATATATGTGGCATATAGAAATTTAAATTCTTAACCTTTTTTAATGGAAATTCTCATTTTACATTTTTCGCGTTTTTTGTATTTTTGGCAAAATATGCTTTTTCTATTTCTGCATTAGATATGATGAAACAACATCATGCCTGTTTGTTGTCATTTTTCGAAATGACGTTAGAGGAGAGAAAAAAAAAATCACGTGATCCTTCGAAGTCCGGTTTGAAGGTTAGATTAAACAAGGCCAAAGTAACTCAGCAGAGCCGGCTGATAGCCGAAGTTTTAATTTCCATCACAAAAAGCACGTTGGTCATTCATCAGAAGAAAATACGCACGGCGGAAATTCTCTGATTTCTCTCTGTAATCAGATAGGAAGAATTAAAGAAACATTTTTATGCTTCTCTTCTAAGTTTCGCTTAATTTCCCAATGCTTCATTCGGGTTAAAAATTTTATATTGGACTGTCTTAAAGTTTTTATTGGATTGTAAAATATCTATCATTAATAATGTGAAAATAGGTTGAGAAAGAGAAGAGAGATTTTTGTTTTTAGTATTTATATTAACTATCTTGTACTGATCACTTTACAAATAAACAATACGGTTGTTTTGCTCTAGATACCGAGAATTTTGTAACGATAACCTAGATGTGATTTTGTGCATTAACGAGATAGATAATTTGAATAAGATTGAAAATGTCTAGTTCCGATTTATCGTCCACGATCTTGTGGCAGACCCTATCGAAAGATGTCTACAGTTATGGGAAATTTGAAGGCAGTAAAAGTAATACCACGACGATTATGGAAGTTAGTGAAGATCTAGAATCTCAACCCCTACTAGGAAACGACGAAAAGCAGATTAAAAAAAATAAAGGTAATTTGAATTTTTGTCTCGAAGTTGTAAATTTACACTTGTCATTTAATGCTTTTTTCTTCAGAAATTTGATCTATATCTATGATACTAATTTATATTATTTAATTTAAAATTATTACATTTCATATTTCTGTTTTAATTTTTTAATGATTTTTTTTTTCCTTCTTATAAATAAGTTTGAAATAGTAAACTAAATGATGGAGATAAAGTTAAAATGCATTATGAGATTACAGTTAACTTTATAAAAAAATTCTTATTTAATAAAATTTGTTTAATCTGTTTAAACTTTACCTTCAGCACATAACTGTAGTGAACCAAAATAGAAAACTTCTGTTGTATAATAATTATTATACATTATGTGAAATAAATAAATAAAAATAAATAAATAATAAACTTTTAATTTTAATTAGACTTAAATTTTGACACTTTAGGTTACGAAAAAATTTTGTATGTGTCCAAATGACAAATTTTATTGCATCCTTAGCGTTAGCATATATTATTTGCATTTTTTTTTTTCACACGTTACTTAAACAAAGAAATATCTTAACATTTTAATTATAGCATTATTAAGTCATTATGACTTTTACAAATACATATTTTTTTTTAACATTTTAACTTAAAATCAAACAAACTGATCAACAAAAAAATAATGCATATATATTGAGAATAAATGAGACGGGTTAAAAAAGACTTGTTAATATAGACTTTTGAAAATTTTAGTTTTATTAAATTCAAAACTAAACGTGTGTAATTAATTTAAGAAATTAAAGTAAATGCATTAGATAAGATCTGACAACAGTTACCTAAAATCGAGAGCTTAATTTCAATCACACACCTCAATTTTCAAATAAATATTTTTTTTTAATAAAATTATTTTAACTGAATTTCTCTCACTGAATTTTTAATTAGTTTGACGAATTCTTACTGGATGATATTAAAGTTGTCCGTATGCTGTTTTCCATTACGATGAATGTAAATTCTTATTTAAAAAAATTAAAATCGAAAAAAAAAAAAAAAAAAAAAAGTTCGCTTTAATGTAATGTTGTATGTAATAAAAATGATTTAAGTTGATACATTTTTCTTTTTGAAAGAGGAACCCATTTTTACTTCCCGATATACATACATGTGTAAGGAAAATATTTAATAATAAAAAAGTTCGACTTAGAAATTTTAGTATGTCTATACGTTTTGAGGTCAACGAAGTTCTCTTTTGCTATTTTTGTTATTATGTATGTACATTCATGTGTAGCGTCTAAACACGATAGCGTCTAAATGCTTTGCTGGCATGAGCTGGGAGTTAGTACGTATGTTACAGGTCACCATAGCACGAAGTGTATAGATTTTGGTGAATGCACTTATAGATTTTTTTTTTTTTTTTGGATAAGATTGACTTTCGGTAGGCTCTTACGTTTGGCGTATTACGTGAGTACGATGGAGCCTAAATCAAAATTTATATGCATGTTATAGATCCCCGTCACACGAACTGTATAGATTTTGGTGAATCTAGCAGTTTTATGATCTTTGGACTCAAATTATTTGAAATGCAATAGCATTAAATTAAACATACTACTTGGTGAAAAATATTCTTACATCTTATTAAAATTTTCTCTTTTATTTATTTAACGACTTCTCTTAATATACCTAAACAAACGTTAATTACTTAATATTCGGAAAGTCGAGTGGAGTCACTCCAGATTTTTTAAATAAGCTTGTATATCTTATGTAATTGATGAAATTTATTTTAATCGTATAATTATTCCCGTATATATTCAATTAAGAAATTATCTATAAGAAGAATTTTACGAAAGTGTTAATTTATTACGTAAATAACAAATTATTGAAAATGTAATTTCTTAAAATTCCAGAATATTTAAAATGATTGATTAGTTTTAAGATCAAATAGAGTTCATTAATCTCGGTACCAGAAGACTCATTGCAGAATTCAGTCCTGGGTTCCATGGTTCAGGAAAGAGAAAATATACTTTGATGAAGACTTATACTCACTGTACAATAATTTTATGGTTAATTATATAGGATAATAGTAATTTTATATATAAATATGTTAAAAAGTTAAAAATATGCATTTAAAAGCTATTTATAGTTAATGTAAAAGTTGAACCTCTATAAAATGCATGTAATCAGAAGTATGCCCAATTACGATACCTATAAAACGCATTTCGATATAATGGTAATTTTTTCTGAAGGAGAAAAAAAAATGCATTTAAATACATAATTTATATAGAACTATTTAGTATTGGTATGGAGGAAAGTGTGTCATCTATTGAAGAAATGTATAAAATTTATTATTTATTTGTTTATTTATTTATTTTTTGAAATGGTATGACTTAAAGAAAAATAGTCACAAAAATATTTATTTAAATATTTTTATAAGTATTATATAGTACGAAGTTCATATTTAATTACAAAATTAAATACTTATTTTATTTACATTTTATAATTACTTTAAATATCGGTTATGTGCCCCCTCAATTTTCAAGAAAAATCGGAATATATTTAGGGAAATTATGGATAAACGGTAAAAATGTAGAAATTGACACGTATTTTCCTGTTAAAATTAGGGGGGGGGAAATTAAAATAAAACATTTTTTTTAAGTTGCAGTAATAACAAAATTATTAAATGCAGTAAGATCTTGGATAACCAGTATTCAACTAACCGAAAAATTTCGGGAAATTTTTTTCTCCACTAAATATAAATTGTTTTAGAAAATTGCTGCAATTTTAGAAAGCTTATGTTTTTCTTTTTCAAACAATCACATTGTCTGATGTATCATAAAACAAATCAATGTTCATATTAAGGCAAAGTCTTTTTTCTTTTCTTTCTTTCTTTCTTTTTTTTAAAAATAGTTTTATTACTTACGTATAAATAAATATATTTCTTTTTACGACGGGGAAAATAATAATAATAATAAAAAAAAAGAACGTGCAAAGATTTTTTTTTTTTTAATTTAAATTAATTGTTTATTTATAGTTTTATTCGTTTATGTTCTCACAATGAGTTCAAATTGTTATAATTAGGATTTTATTGAGATAGTACCTGTAGTAATTCATTTTACTTTAGTACTTGTCAAACTTATTTAAACGTTAAAATTGAAAGAAAATTTTAATGGAATAAAATTAAAATTTTCTCTCAGTTTTAAAGTTTGTATAATTTGATACAAAAACTCAACGGTCGTATAAATAACTAACGTCTGTTCATTCATAATTTTAATATCTATACATAAATAAAATAAAAAATTAATGCCTCGAAAAATGCATCTTTCTTATGTAAAGGCTTATTGCTGACACAAGAGTTTTATTGATCCGTCAACATGTCTTATCGCCCTCCTGGGTTGGGTTTAGAATCCATTTATTTATAACTTTCAGTCGCAATATCATAAAGCTCGAAGGTTTTTAATTTAATTTTATTCCGTCTTATAGTTTCTTTACATTGTTTCTTTAATTCAAAAAAATTATAAGTACAACTTCAACCAGAGTAGCGCCGGGTAGACCTGCTAGTATAATATAAAATATTATATTATGTACATTTTCTTACGAATAAATCTCTGTGTGAGTACGTACAATTACTATAAATTAAATAATAAATAATTGCTATTTGTTTTCAAAATTATTCATCACTTAATGTTTTTTTTTTTTTTTTTTTTTTAATTTCATTTTCATACTTAGAAAAATCATAACCATTAAATTTATTACCATTTTTCAAAAATTATTATTATTATTGTTTAATATTTTATTTTAAAGCTGTAAAACGCTAAATATTAACCAAGTACACTTTTTGCACATTATAATCTTAAAATGAAATATTAAAACTAAATAAAAAATTAATTTTCGGAAAACGAGAATCAATTCAACGGTTAACAATTTTCTAAAAGTAAAAATGCAATTTAAAAAAGTACGTTAGGTGATAAGTAATTTTTTTGGGGAAAAAAAAAAAAACTATAGAATAAGAATACGGACCAAATCTATGATCTTATTGATTATCTTTACTAATCTGTTTCTACTGAGTAAAAAGTTCTTCATTTTCGAAGTTTTCAGAATACATGTTTAGTACTAATTTATTATTATTATGCATTTATTGTAGTTTTTTTATTTTATTTTTACAATCTCAGAAACTTTTTTTAAGATGCTACCTCTATAAGTTGTCACACTTTGTATTTTGCTACCTCTATATCGATCATTATTCGCAAATGTCTATAAAATTATTTTATAAACACAATAATGCACGTAGAAGGAAAACAACTTTAACACACACACATATATATATATATATATATATATATATATATATGTTTTTTTTTTTCAAGTTAAAAACAAGTAGTATTACAAATCCTTTCAAACAGTAAGTTTATAATTATATATATATATACAATGCATTGAAAAATTTTTGAACAGTCTATGTACGAATTATTAATTTTATACATTTATAAACTATAATATACTAAAGTTTAAATGGGCTGTGAAGTTTCATAAAAATTGCCTATTCGTAAATGATAGCAAATTTGAATATGATAGCAAATTTGAATTCTTCTATATGTTCTATAACATGAATAATAATTTTACACATTACACAAAGTATAAAAATTTAGTACTTTTGGAAAAGTACACACTATTTGAAAACTTTCTTCTAGAGTAGTAAATATTGGTATGAATACAAATATTTTAGGAGACCTTCTGAAAGTTAATTCAACTGGTTTACTGATTATTTTCTGTGGCAATAATGTCATAATAATAATTTCTTGCACATGTATTATTGCACTGATGGTAATAGTATATGATCTATAAATGACGATAATCAATAAATGATTGTTTGGGTTATTTAAAATTAAATAACACCATTATTTTTAATTTAAAACATTGTAAGAGTATTAAAATTATTTTTAAATAATTATATTGAACTATTTAATTTTTCCATAACTCTTTCTAAACAAACGATATATTGCATGAACATTTAATTATTGTTTTTAAATAGCAAACATAATACAGTTCGTATAAATATTGTTTATCACTTTCAGTAAATGGGAAATAATCTAGCGTTAATTAAGTATGATATAGTTAAAGCTTATAGGATCGTAATGTACACGAATTCGTTTGTGTGTTGCTAAAGGTAAATGCTACGCTCTCCATTTTCAATCCAAACATATTTACTAAAGATAGGAGTTGGATGGATAGACATACAGACGTACCGAAGTCATAAACATATTTATTATACTTATCTACGTTTATAATGTTTATATTATAATTTGTTTTGCAATTATGTTTGAATATAAAGTATTAATAAATAAGCAGAACAAGTTCAGTGTGGTTTTGAAAGTAAATATAAAATAAGATTTCGGATGCAAGTCAGCTTTGCTCATGTGGAATCTTAAATTAAATTTTACACTTTCCATACGTGACAAGTACTTCTATTTTCTTTTAAACTGTGTTTGTCTCTAATTATTGCACTTCGAAATGAGACGAAAGATTAACATGATGACATAGATATGAGCATAAGAGACAGACACTTGTGCGTTGATTTGGATTCTTAAAGTGACGTAATTTTATGTGGCTGCCAAAACGTGTTCTGCATGTTCTATTAAAAAAAAAAAAAAAAAAAAAAAAAAAAAAAAAATCAAAACAATAATAAATTAATTTATAAAATAATAGTAACCCAGCCTAATTTCGTAATGCAACAAAATTTGTATGCAAAATAAAATCTTTGGTAAATTTCATAAATGTGATTTTTTTTTTTTTTTTTTTTTTTTTACGTGTCTAGCTTCCGCATTTGATTGCTAAAAACGTTCACGGACAAGTCATCTCGACAAAATAAAAATAAAACACCCGATAAGAAAGAAACTTTTTCTAGGATATGAATAATTAAAAATAACCTTTTTTCTTTGTATTTGTTACATTGGTTTCGTTTTCCGACAGCCTTCTGACATGATTCTTGAAAGCTTTATCTGGTTTCATCCAGTTCAAACCGAAAGAAATTCTTCTTGCGTCCGTCAACATTCGTGCACTTTCTCCTCTCGCACAAACGTGAGATCTACTTTTGTTTAATTATCACTTTCTTTCAATTTTCACCAACTTTTTTTTACATTAATGCGGCATATCAGTCAGATTCTCTATTTCTTCTTTCCCGTGAAATTCTATGGGATTTTATTTGTTTAGTATTATTATAAGAGTATCACTTTAAAAAAAGAAATTCTTCGAATTTTATTTTTTGAATACCATTCTTTGAACATGTCGCCTTTTGTCTTAGTAAGCAACCTTTTCTTTTTCAAAATTAAAAATTAGTGCCATGAGTTTATTAAATGAAATAAAATATTTAAATTTATTATTATTATTTTTAAATTACTCAGTAAGATATAAGGCATCATGTTCAAAAAGTTAAGAGGCTTTCTAAGTCTGAATGCATTATCATGGCTTTCTAAGTCCGAAAAAAATGCGTATTTTCTCTTTATTTTTTAGAACAATAAATAGAAATTTTAATTAAAATTTTTTGAGCATATAAAATAAACAATATTTTATAAAATTTTCATTTAACTAGTGGATCTGCAGATCAGGAGCCTCAATGTCCTATTTCCATCAGTCATTATTCAACAAATCATTTTTGTTTATTCTATATTCTATATATATATGTGTGTGATTGACTCGCTACATAAACAAATACGTCTCTGAGGTAGGCTACCGCCCCCCTCAACTCCTTGCTGTATATCTCTGTCTGTATATATATGCATATTTATATATTTTCATAATAACTGATAGCTTACTATTAATTCCTTGTTACTAATAAATACTTGTATCAAATTTCATGCAAAATGATTGTATAACATATCGGAATCATTTTGTGTAACCCTGTGAACTAATTATCAATTTATGCCCCTAAATTTCCTCAGAAAAACGTGCTTTTAAACATTCTAATAACATTTCATTATATTAAATGGGGTGCACTTATGTTAAAATACACTTTTAAGAAGTACCGTCTATAGATCGTAATGGCAGGAAATTAATTTGCGTGTCCCTGAAAAGGAGCCACATTTATTATATACGCCAATAATAGGAATACACCTAATTAATTATAACACATTAATATTTCAAACTAACTTGACTCATTTGGATGATTACAGAATATCATTAGAATTCTTTTGTGTGGTCCTGTAAATAAATTTAGTCTATACATCCTTTTTTTTTTTTTTTTTTTTTTTGAGAAAACATATTATACCATTATTCATTTTGTTATACTTTATTATTTTTACTGTAATAAATTACAGAAGCTAATCCAATTGTTGTTATACATTTGGAGGAAGAAAAAAAAAGTAAAAATAAAAGAGAGAGAGGAAAAAAAAAAAAAAGAGAGAGAGAGAGAGAGAATATTTATATTTCGATTATGTTTACCTTTAAAATGCATGCGTCTATAATCCGCTCATGGTTAATCAACCCTACTTTAATTTAAAGCCGGAAAGCAAAATACTGCATAATTCATCAGTTCTAAAACATTTTCCAATTTATGAGTATGTTGATGAAAAATATTCATATTTTCGTGTGATTAGATATGTAAAGAAGCATGTTCATTGACGTACAAAAAATTGCCTTATTCAGCGAATATTATTTAATCTAAAATTACTCAACTCATGTGAAAAACCATGGTGAAGGGGAAAAAAAAAATTGCAAATGTTTAAAACTCAGTGTCTAAACATAAATAAATAAATAAATAAAAATTGATTTATTGATATCAGAAAATGTTGCTGAAGTTGTTAAAGTTGCAAACAATGAAATTATATCAATTTCAATGAAAGTGAAGTTTGTTAAGTGGCTTGGCACCTTTTGTACTTTCACTGTGATAAGAAAAATCTACAATTTAATCTGATATAACCTGACGTATATTCATTAATGTAACTCGAAAGTTGGCAGTCTTCATTTCTTGAAGCTCTCAAATAAGTATTTGAACACAAATTTAGTCATTAATATTAAAAGATAGTCATCAAATTTGCCAAGCAAACGCCAAGTCATAAAGTATTTGTTAAGATTACTGTCTACATTGCCAATGCACAATACAAAAATGTTTTTCAAATGCTTTTTTTACTTACTTAAGAGAGTAATTTTTAAAGATATAAACAATAAAAATTATGTTTATCACATCATCATATTAATTAATGAGGCTTTGATGATTTAAACCCAGCACTGTTTGATACTAGGTAGCACTCGTTGGCCTAGTCATTCGGAATTTTCCATGGTTTTCTCAGAAACTCGCGTAAATACATACTAAGACCTCCTTAGAAAGACTTTATGGAGGGTACTGCATTCAAGCCTAGGACCACCGTGTAGTCAATCGGCCCTAATAGTGTACTATCACCACCACCAAACTCGGCACCTTTTGTCTACCAGTTTGAGAAAAAAACCTCTCGGTCAATACTGGGGTTCAAGTAGAAAAATATAACATATGTTATGTTCGAAGCTTTCTTTTCTTTTTTTTTTTTTTTTTTTTTTTCCTTACCTCATTTTTAAGCAATTTAGATTAATATTTCGAAAAATAGAGTACAAGAAACGTACGATGAGCTGTATGAACAGGACTATATATATAAAGTTAAAAGTTTGTCTTTGTATCTGTCCGGATTTTTAGTTAGTTATACAGAGCTACACCGTTCAACCGATCGCTACGAAAATTGGTACACTTATTAACACAAAATGTAGCTAACGCCGTGTTTTTCCATTCAATCAGATAATTGGTTCAAAGGATATTAAATAATAACAATATTTTAACTTAAAAATTATTGAAAAGAAAAGGGAAAAAATGTGTAAATAAATAAATAAATAAATAATACATGTTTATTTTTTTTACCGATATAAAATAAGATATTTGTATTATGCATAAATAATAAACTTAGCTACGCTACGAAAATTGATACACTTATTACTTATGAGTTCGCGTGTAAATAAATATTTTCATATAAATATTTGGCGTTAGCTAAAATTTAATTTAACTAAGCATTTTTCTTTTCTACAGTAAAATAATTTTTCTTTCGTTTTTATTAATACTTCATGTAACGCAGTGTTATTATAATGTTAACTCCACGTGTGATTTAATGTTCTGATTTAAATAGTTATAATTTGGATTTTGTTAAGATTTGTTTTATTTTTTATTTGTAGTTCAACCTGGGCAACGACAGGTAGACTTGCTAGTTAGTAAAATAAAAACCATCATTAAAAATTTTACGATTAACGCATCATATGTGTAATTAATATTTTCAATTTAATAGTCTATTTTATTTTCAGTCATTTAAAAAAAAAAAAAAAAACTAGTATGTTGTGGCCACCACACGACTTTCTTCTATATTTTCCTATACAAATTCAATCAGTAAAAATAATTTATTAAAATTATTATTTAAAAAAATTATCTTCCATGATAATGCAGACGATTTCCATATTAGAGAAGTAGTATAGCACTAAATATAAAAAAACGTCAATTTTATTGTCAATATTATTTATTTACTTTTTATTTATTTATTTATTTTATTTATTTTATTTGTTTTTTATTTATTTATTTTTATTTATTTATTTATTTAATTATTTTATTTATTTATTTATATTTTTATTTTTATTTTTTTGTTAAAAATGAAAAAAATCGATAATTTTATTTTAAATTATCGCAGATCTATGGTTGAACCATTCGTTTTAAAGGTACTGGCGAGCTCTTTTGAAAGATACCCATCATGAAAATTTACTCCCCTCGAGGGGAGACTTCCCCTCCAGGGGGGGGGAGGCGAGGCTCCTACACATACAAAAAAAAATTCCCAATTGATTATCTCTATTATAAATAATTCTGGTAAATTTCATAATGATTACTAAAAAATAATTCTCTTTATGCACATTAAAAAAAAAAAAAAAAAAAAAAAAAAAAACGATTTTTTTTTTCAAAGTTTTTTTTTTTGTAAAAAAAAAAAAAAATCGATAACTTTGTTTTAAATTATCACATATTTATAGTTCAACCATTCGTTTTAAAGGTATTGACGAGACCTTTCGAAAGATACCCATCTTGAAAATTTACCCCCCCCCCCCCCCGGGGGGTACTTTCCCATGGGGGGGGGAAGCGATGACCGAGATTTTTTTCCTAATTAACTACTACTTTTATCAATAATTCATATTAATTTCACAATCACAGGTTAAGAATAACTCCCATTATGTACATTTATACGAAATTTTGTCCTATACTGCCATGTTAAAAATTTAGAAAAAATACGATCACAGCACCACCTGTTGAGTGATTGATCCCCAAATCTAATCAGCCCCAGTTTATGTCAGGGGCCAACTAAATACCAAGTCTGGTTAAATTTCGTTTAAAAAAAAAAAAAAAAAAATACGATTTTTTTTCTAAGTTATTTTTTGTTAAAAGTAAAAAAAATCGATAACTTTGTTTTAAATTATCACAGATTTATAGTTCAACCATTCGTTTTAAAGGTATTGACGAGACCTTTCGAAAGATACCCATCTTGAAAATTTACTCCCCTCGAGGGTGGACTTCCCCCCCAGGGGGGTTCACGAGGCTCCTACGCATACAAAAAATTTTCCCCAGTTGACTACTTCTATTATAAATAATTCTTGTAAATTTCATAATGATTACTAAAAAATAATTCTCTTTATGCACATTTATACAAAATTTTGTCCTATAACACCATGTTAAAAATTTAGAAAAAGCGGGATGGCAACGCAACCTGTAAGACAATTTTTACCAAAAGTTGATAGGCACTAATTTATGTCAAGGTGCAACTACATACTAATTTGTATGAAATTCTGTGCAGTAGTTCCTGAGATACAGTTGCCACAAAATTTTGTCACACACACACAGAGACAGACTGACAGACAGACAGACAGACATTTTCTAAAAAGGGTCAAATCGTGTTTTACAGCTCTCAAAACGTGTAAATCTATCAAAAACCCGAGGTCGAAAATTTTTACGAATCCAATACTTTCTCTATATTACATATAGAAGAAAGTAAAAAATCTATTTTATTGCCTTTTGTAGTTTTTATTGTTTGCGAGCAAAAACAATGTTCTAGAGAGAAAAAAAAGGATTTATTTATTTATTCCGTTTATGCAACAAAATCAATGCCTATTAAAGAATTGCCTTATGACGGAAAACGATTAAAGCTAGAATCAATAACGTCTTCTCGCATTAAACAAATAAAATTAAGGTATTTCTTTATCATGTCCTTCAAACATTGTCAAGAATAAGAAAGAAGGAGCGAGAGAAGGAAAAAGAAAATCCAGTCTGATTGCTAGTTTTTGGATATCCAAAGATAATCGTGCACATCCTGTTGTTTTTGCGTACTTTGTGCATAATATTTTTGTGAATTTAAGGCCCTGATATTAACCAACACGGAAACATTCGAAGACATTACATACCGATATTGTTTTCGAATTTCAGGATATTATTATACACTTTATTTTTAATGCATACTGAGTAAGTAATGGTGTTGTAAAATTAAGGTCATATATATTCGGAAAACAGGAGGAATTCAGTGACACTGGTTCAATGATATGAATATCATTGAAAATTTATCGTTTTATTTTTTTAACGTTAAATTACATACAAATATCGATTCTTCAATGATAAACTGTAAATAAATGAAAGTTTAGCTTTTACAGAAACTAAAACATTTTACGTGGGTCTGTGATTTTTACGTTTCACTGCATATTAAAACACGAGGTTATTTATTGTACAGAAATGAAAAGGAAAAAATGTTGCTTAAGGACTAATCCATATTTGAAATTTTCTTCTCTCGCCAAATTCATACATTAAAATTTTGTCCTAAACACAATTTAAATTTGAACCTGAGTTTTTATGGTTTTTATTTTTTCTCCTGACAATACACTGAATTGCAACTTAAATTAATTTTTCTCAATAATATGGTTTTATTATATGATATTTCTTCAATAAAAATATTTCATATTCTGAATACCTTCTTATTTTGTTTTTCTTTATGGATAACAATTTATTTACTTGTGGTGATTGTGACGTCATATAATTTATCCTTTTTATTTTTGCTTCCAATACATTGGAAGAAAAGAAATATTGTAACATCATAAGTACAACAAAGATTTTACATCTATTTATTAATAGACAAACACGAAATTTATCGTGCGCTTTTAACATATTAATTATAGAAGTAGAGGGTTGAAAGTGGTATCATTCGAAATGTATGATTAGCCAGATTTACAGAATAGAAAAATTATTTTCTTACACTGTCATCAAGAAGGTAATTTAAAATACTTTTATTTTTTATGCACTTTTTCATTTTATACACATATTCTTTTGTATTAAAAAATTCCTAAAGGATAAAGATGTTAAATCTGGCATTTACTTAAAATTCAAATAAAACCATGGACACAGTAATTTGTATAGATGTAGCATTCTTAAACTCTCAAATACAGATTTTTCATTCTAAGAGGCAACGGCTGTTAGAGTGGTAAAAATGATTATGAGTGGATGAGTCGTAGATCGAAGTTTTATACTATTGAACATATACCCAAATTAAAAAAGGATTTGATTTATGAAAGTTCTATTTTTTTTTTTCTAATTTATTTATTATATACTTTCTTTTTCTTTTCTTTTTTTTTTTTTTCATTTATATCACCTCTAACTTGAAGACACATTTTATTATCTAAAACATAATGCATTTCAACTGACTGAAATTGACTACTTATTTTTATATAAGTGTCTTGAACACGATTGAATACTGATTATATTGAATAAATTTTTATTCGTGTTAATCGGTAGGTGGCACTGTCATATAAAATGATATAGAAGAAAGTATTGCATTCGTGAATATTTTTGATTTCCGGTTTTCGATGAATTTACGCATTTTGACATGTCCTAAACATAATTCGCACATTTTTAGAAACTATTTGTCTGTTATTATGTGACGTGTTAGGGAAATTTTGTAGTATCTCATGAACCATTGGACAGACTTTAAGTACGACTGACAATTGGTTAGACTTTGATTTAAATTGGTGCTGATTAGCCGTTGGAATATACCACCCAATAGGTGGTGCTGCTATGTTGTGATTCACCCCATTTAAGTTAAGACTATATTTCAGCTTTCGTTGTGTATAAACGCACCAAACATGATATATGATATGGGCATTATGTAAAACAATGCTGTTTTAATTTGGGTACATATCGGCCGCCAAGTGGCGGTGCTGTGTTGCAATTTAATTCTGTTTACGAGAAGGCAATTACTTTGCTTTGAAAAAACAGTAGTCGAGTTTAGACCACTGGGCGACACTAGTTTTTATTAATTATCAACATTTTATTTTTTAAGCAAAAGATTCAATTTAAATAAAATTACATATTTTGGAAATATGATCCCCCCCCCCTCTCTATTTTTTTTTTATTTCGAAGCCAGCAGACTATAATTATTGTCAGGCGCAACTATGGGTCTCGTTCAGATACCCGTAATATTTTAAGACCTGGAATTTTGTTTTTAGCTTAAATAATTTAATTCAAATATCTAAAAAAAATATATCTGCCGTACTTCATGAAAATTTTACTTCTAAAACTACAATGAAAATTTTTATAAAGTTTAAAATTTCACTCAATATGAAATGCCCTTTTCTTATTTACTGCAGTGGTAGTGCCGAGTAATGTATTGGTAATTCAGAAGATTGCACTACAAAATACAATATTTCTTGGATATTTTTTTAATAAATTCCATTAGTTATTCCAGTTTATTGTATCGCATGTTATTAAAGGTTAATGATATATATATTACGTAGAAAAATAATCTGGTGGGACACTCACAAGAGTTTCTCTTATCCTGCATTTTAACACTATAAAAACTGATTGCAGATTAGGGGGTAAGGTAACAAATACTGTATATAAATCTACGTTAAAAAGAATTCAAACTAGATTGAGGAACAACTTTATTTAACAAATGTGAAGGGCCTACCGCCCTTCCCCCAGTCCTCCGTTTGAATATTATACCTACACATGCTTTGAATTCAAGTCTGTTATTGAATTTAAAAGTTTTTTTCAAATTATTTAGACAACTTTCACCTGCATCACTCCTTGAAATTTATCAATCTTGATCAAACTTTTCAAGTGGTAATCTCATATCAATTTCAAAATAGAACATTTGAATTGGCTGCAATCATAGATATAGTAATAAGACATAGATTAATCAGCGAGAGGGAAAAAGTGATTCCTTTTTACTCGGGAAAAGTCACTCTAATGGCTGTCTTTCCCCGAGTAAATTACACACAGGAATACACATGGATAATTTAGTAGATAAAATTTACGAATAATTTATTTACTAAAGGTGAATGAAAAACTCTAAACACAGTTTCAAATTCATTTTTCTTTTTTTTTTTTTTTTCAATACCTTCTAATGGCTGATTTCAAAAGTTTTTCTCGGCATCAAAAATTTTTGCTCGATAACATGGAAATGATCGATCTATATATATTACTATATCTATGTATTTTAAATTGCGTCGATAATGACAAATTTTATATGTAAAATGGTCATTATTAAAGAGGAATACTGACTTAATTTAGGTGTATGTAGACCGACGAATGGCGTTGCTAACCTACTGCGGTGTTCAGTATAACTATATCTTAGCATCTATTGGCTAAAATTACTCAGAACTGTATATGTAAAATTGTTATTGTAAAAAGCTATATTGGTTATTCTTTTGCGTAGGTTAAACGGTCGGTGGTGCGTGCTGTTATTTATATTTATATGTAAAAAATTTTTGTGATTATTGTAGCACACAAGTTTCAAGATAACTTAAGAACATTTTTTTCGTTATATTTTAACAAAATTAAAATCCTGCTTAAATATTTTAAAGATTTTTTGAAATTTTTTGGAGATAATTTTAAGGTTTCTTACAAAGCAATTCATATCCTTCATATCCTCTAAATTTGTAATTAAATACAGGAAAGCTATTTGAAACAAGGGATGATACCGCTAGGTTCAACGAATTCCAACGTGAAAAGTCTTTTGTAATCTCACAGCTGACGCTCGGTAATCAAATACTTTGCAGCACTCTCTTCGCTTTTCTTTTCTTTTCCCCGCTTTTTGTGCTCATTTTGAGATGTATTTGAATAATAACTCAAACAAAGCGAGTGAAATAAAGTAAGAATGAACTTTCTTGAGAGTTTGAAAGTGACATATGAAGGCAGATGGCGAAAGAGAAAAACTCACGTGAGAGAAATTAGAGATGTCATGTCTGGCCTATATGAATGGGGTTAGAGCCATTCGATAAGATTTCATTTTTTTCATGAAAATCACGTTAACAGTTACTGGAAGTTGTGTAACATTAGCTTCTTTTTTCTTTGCCGAATTTAGTACTACTTTATTTCAAAGTCTACTTTATTAACATAGCTACTTCATTTTCACCGCAGTTATTTTATTTCATTATCTATCTTCTTAAAAAATGTGGTTTTTTTATACATTTTCTTCTCATTTGCAATCTATTTTCCTTTTCATCTATCGAATTTATTGGCTAATTCTACTTCATTTTCACAGCAGTTATTTTATTTCGTCATTTACCTATCTTTAAAAATATGCGCTTTTATTATATATTTTCTTCTCGTTTAGAATCAATTTTCTTTTTCATCTGTCGAATTTATTGGCAAATTCTAATCGTTTCAATGTCATTCGAAAAACAAGTAGTTTAAATTACGAGGGAAAAACAAAATATGAATCTTATATTTTGTCTATATCAAATAAGCAAAGTAAAACTTCTTTAAGAACTACCGACTGTGCCACGTGCCATTCAGTGAGATGGACTTTTATTAGAGGTTTTTCAAGAATCTTAAATTCCTGCTGCAAATTTCATAAATGGTCATTGTTACTCAGCTATACATTATTATTTATCTATATGGCTTTTTAATAACAATCAATATTATTTTGTTTGAATTTTTTTAAGTTTTTAGAAATAATTTTGTTTTACTAACACTTACAAAAAAAAAAAAAAAAAAAAAAAATCTGAACAAATTATTTAGCTTAGCATCATTTCTCAGTGGTAAAGAGATCTTTATTAATCTATAAATACTAAGTAGAATTTCCTGTCAGAAAATACCAGTTTTAATATTTAATAATAACTAGGTTTATATCACAGGTCGATATGTAAAATTTTGATTTTATAATTTTGGCTGATCTTTATGGTGTGCTGAAACCGAAAATAAAGCCAGTTTTTCTCTATCACGTATAGATTTTTGCCAATACAGGGTGCCTGCCTATACAATTTCTTCCATTACTCTTCCACCAATATAATTATATAGTAAGTTTTATTGTATGTTTCCATGATTAATTAATCATAGGTGTCTATTGTTGTAGTTGTGAAGCACTAGTGTGACTTACAACCATATCAACCAACCAACCAACCGATTGCTATAATGGTATATGTAAGAAATCGTGTCGGTAAACACCCTGTATTGGCAAAAATCTACACATGATAGATAAAAATGGACTGCATTTTCGGTTTCAGCATATCAAGAAACATAAAGATCAGCTTAAATCATCAAATCAAATTTTGTCAACTTCATTTTTGTAGGCTTGTGTATTTTATTTTGCCAATTAAAAGTCAACATTTATCCATTTAGAAAGCATTGCATTCAAATTTAATAGCTAAATAATGGTTTGACACAAAATTCCCGATTTTAAGCTCGATCTTCATCTCTAAATACAAGATGTTTCAGAAAGGACTCCCCAACTTTGAAATGACATAACTGCAAAAGAGTAAGAAACAGAAAGTTGAAACATGTGGTAGGTTGGATGGACAGGTCTGGAATTTATTATACACCGATCTGCAAAAATAATTCCAAGATTGTTGATAAGTGGAGCCATAAGCGAATGAAGCCTAAAATAGTACTCAGGAGCAGTGATTCCAGATTGGGGATTTTGTTACCATTTCGGACCTTTTTTGGGCTTCTGGGGACTTTTTTGGGGAGAAACCTGGGGAATTTTCCAACTTTTTTTTTTTTTTTTTGGTCTTAAATTGGTCTACAGGATTAGTTCACGTTCACTGTTATGAACTGTGGGGATTTGTCCTTACGCGTACGGACTTTTAGCAATTTTCTTTAGCATGTAAAGATTTTTTTTTTTTTTTTTTTTTTTTTTTTTTTTGGAGGTTCCATTTCTCCTTAGGACACCCTCAGAATATCCTGAGGATGAAAAGCATCGTACGAACATCCTCAGCGCCTGTTGTTATACACATACGGAATTTAATATGAATACAATTGATTAGAGGATCTAATAATACATCTTCACGAATACCCTAGGGAGAGCTAATGAAATGGGACGCAGATTAAAAATTTTTCGACAACTAATATATATATATAAATTTAATTAATTAGTGTAACATTAATTAATTAAAAGTTAATTAACAAGTGCAAAATTAATTAAAAGTTAATTAACTAGTCTCTATTCATACTAGTGATGCACTAGTTATTAATAAAGTTAATTAATAAAGTTAATAACTGGTGTATATAAAAGTTATTCTTGTATTTGGGGATTTTTTTCAAAAATAAGCTTTATCTGGGGAAAGATTTGGGCCTAAATCTGCTAATTATTTCGATTTTTTTTTTTTTTTTTTTAGTAGAAATTGAGTTGGGGATTTTTTTTTTTGAGAAAAATCTCTGATTTTGGGAAATTTGAAAGCCTGTCTGGGAAAATTGACTGTCGTCTATCTGACAGCACTGCTCAGAAGTACAGAAAGTTCATTCGCCAGTCTGTTTCATTGCTAACACGTGTAAGGTGTAAGGGAGTTATATCAAATTAGTCATTATCGGAAATTGAAAAACATCATGTCGTTCTCCTTGGAGTAACGTGTTTTTGTGGTATTGGAATTAATACCACTGATTAGGTCGAAGTCCGACGAAGTCCAGGGTAAAGTTTTCAACAAAAGTTTTATGTTAAAAAGGCCTAGACTATAAAACAACTCGTAATTTATTCATATAGAAAATCCCAGACCTGTCTGTCCAATATACCACTTGTTTCAATTTTCTGTCTCTCACTGTTTCGCAGTTATGACATTTCAAACTTGGAAAGTCATTTCTGAAACACCCTGTATGTGAATAGAGAAATGTATAACTCTTAACACTAATTTCTTTTCTCTGTACACCAATTACACTGGGCTGAAATTTTTTTTTTTTTTTTGAGTCCTGGTAACATTCCTGCTGATTCTTGTGTAAAATGACCTCCTGAATCTGAATATAACCCCCATATCACCCTACCACCCACCGTTTTCTCGGGACGTCACCTCTTCCCCCAATTTTTATAACTCTTCGGTAATATTATGGCCATGAATTTGATTTGGAGAATGGAAAAGAATTGTTTTTACACTTAAAAACAAAAAATATAATGTATAATAAATAATAATTGATTAATAAAATATAATAAATGTAACTTATAATTTCAGTGGCAAATCTTACCGCAATTTCTTTCCTTGCTGCAAATGTTCATGTTTTAGAATTTTTCACATTGATAGCCCTTCAGAAGATATTTAACAGTTAAAATATTTCTTTTCTCCACTATAAATCAAAGTTATAGCCATAAAATTGCCGAAAAGTTGTAAAAATAGGGAGCTTTCCCCAAAACGGTGGGTGATAGGGCAAAATGGCCGTCATATTCGGATTCAGGAGGTCATTTTACATAGGAATTTGCAAAAATGGTGTTTGGGGAGCAATTTTCATGCCGAGCAGTGTTATTAATATACACATAGAGATTAATCTTAATTTTATATATGGTGGACTGTTGTCTATTCAAATAAAGGGAAGTTTAAAATATATTTGCTTTCGTAAAATGTGATTCTTAAAGAGAGGTATAGAAATGTACATTGGTATTTAATAGAGGTAAATTAATTTTAACCATTAAATGTAAAGTGTCTCAATAACGAAACACTGTCTTTAACTCCTAATTCAAGTATTAATCGTAGTGATAGTTTTACTTTTAATTCTATGTCATGTTACCTTTGTCCATTCAAACACAGTATGGGGAAATAAAAAGTAAGAAAAAAGTAAGTCTGCGCACCTTTCAATGTGGCTTTTAGATTAACGAATTGTTCTGGCACACCTAAAGAAATTCGTGGAAGTTAGAAGCGCGAATAAAATTACATTTTTTGGAGATATATTTCAAAAATTCAATCTGTTTTTCTTTGTTTTATAATAATTAGTAAGTAAATATATGCATACATTTTTTTCTTAGCAATTTAATGATATTACTTATATATTTGTACTGGGTGTTTGTATCATTTCTGAAACATTTCATTTTTCAAAAAAATTTTCATAATAAATTAATTAATAAATTAATTAAAAATATAAAAAATAAAATCTATTTACTTATTATTATTATTATTACTGTTATTATTATTGTATTTTTGCATAAACCTATTTAATAATTTATATATAATGGACTCTTTTCGGTCGAAATTGCAAAAAAAAAAAAAAAAAAAAACATGCAATTAAGGGCTAAGTTGTATGTGGGAAATTTGGGATAAGAAAAAAAATGGCCCTAAGCGGAACTAGTCTTTCAATGGAGGAGGACTTTTAGAGAGGTTTTGCTTTATTTCATCTTGGCGTTAAGATTATTTATAAATATTTAAGAGTCAATCAATTTCATTTTATCTACATTTTAATAAATGCATGTCAATTAAATTCTAAAGATATTGTTACGGCATAAGATCCAATGAGCAATTTACTGTAGAATTACGAAATAAAAGTCTAATTTTTTTTTAATTTAAATTAAATATTCATGTAAAATTATAAAACATATTGACTTCATAAAAGGCGAAATTGTGGAAAAATTATTTTATTTGTGGGTCATTTATTATATATATATATATATATATATATATATATGTATATTTATTTTAAAATGTTGCTCAAAAACAGCTCTGTCATTTCTAAGTAACTACTAAAAGTAAACGCTTCTTTTTTCAGGGTTATGCAAACTATTTGTATTTAAATATTTACTGCTGTGTGGAAATGCGTGTTTTTTTCATGGGATGGTATTGAAACAGTTTCTTGCAAAACTTCCTTTTTTAAAATGTTCTATGAAATCAACTAAGATTGCTTAAGATTAACCAACAAAGTCTGGCAAATGTTTGTACTATCGTAATTCGAATACTCTGCCAATTTTTATTTATTTATTTACTGATTTTTTACTAGTGGTAATGAAAGTGTTTATAAAATCAACACCACACTAATATTCACGATATTTTTATTTCTTCACAATCGATGCTTATTCTTAAAAAGTGTATTCGAAAAATTTACAATTTTTTTTTCAATATCATCAAAATTGTTTTTCTTTTCATATAGTATATATAAATGAAAAGAGAATGCTGATGCTTTGCTTAAATTTAAACATTTTTAATGATAACACTGCGCTGAAAATAAATAAATGAATAAAAATAAAAATAAAAATAAATAAAAATAAAAATAAAAAATTCTCGAGCCCTGATACCATTCTTGCTGGTTCTTATGTACAGTCGGTATCAAAAGTGTCCGAACACTAGCAAAAATTCTTATATTAAAAAAGTACACTTAATATAGTTTTGTTAAATAAATCCTTGTTGAACCCTGTTTTTAGACTGACTAAGAACAGGATTCGACAAGGATTTATTTATCAAAACTGCATTAAGTGTACTTTTTTTTAATATAGGAATTTTTGCTAGTGTTCGGAGACTTTTGTTACCGACTGTAATATGATCTGCTAAATCCGAATGTGACCCTCATTTTGCGCAATCACCCACCGTTTTCGCGAGATGCCTCCCTGCCTCCAATTTTTATCACCATTTGGTAATTTAATGGCCATGAATTTCATTTGGAGGGTGGAAAAGGATTATTTTAACACTTAAAAAATTTAAGAAATAATAAATAATAATAGTAATAGATTAATAAAATAAATAAATGTAATTTGTAATTTCAGTGGCGAATTTCCCCAACCCCCCCTCCAAATTTCTCTCTTGCTACGAATGTTTATGCTTTAGAATTTTTCACCTCTGTAGCCCCTCAGAAGATATTTAACAGTTAAAATAATCCTCTACCCCCTTCAAATGAAATTCGTAGCCATAAAATTACCTGACAATGAAAAAATTGGGGGCGTCCCCAAAAAATGGTGGGTGATGGGGCAAAATGGGCGTCATATTTGGATCAAGGAGGTTATTTTACATAGGAATTTGCATGAGTGGTATTGGGGCCGATTTTCGTTCAGAGGAGTGTAACCTAACATGAGTCTTACAGATACGATTCTTAATTTGCTTCATATTTAAAAAAAAAAAAAAAAAAAAAAAAATATATTGAATTTTATTCCGGGTACATTTAATTCTATAAGATTTTCTGCAATATTTTCCACACAAACACAAGTGAAATTTGTGGAATCAGTTCTTGTAGTACAGCCGGATAAACTTTTCTGAAGTTTTTAACTTATTGTGAAATGTGAATCATTTTAAACTTTCACTAATTTTATTCTCGCACAGTCAAATTATCATTTATAAAAGAGAAATAGTCAGTTTTTCGTTTGATTTCACAGTACTTTATTTTATCTCTTAACTTAAATAATGTTCTTTTCCTTTAAGCTATATTTAACTTTTTTCTTCTATTCTTTTATTATTTAATAAATTCATCTTTTCTGCTTCAGTTTCACGTCACAGCTATTCTTTTTCGATTTCCATCTTCGGTTGTTTAATATTCATTTTCTTTTCTTAGTAATATTCACTAAATTCAATTATTTCGCCGTTTTAGCTGTGTGACATTTTGTATCTTTCAATATTTATTATGCATACATTGCTAGGCAATTGGTAAATACTTATCATAAATTATAGTATAGCATAACAGTTAGGTGGGACTGGAAGCACAAAAGGATATTATTTGAACATTAAAATAACGATTTTTTATTGTTTTGGAAAATTCTAATGCGTTTTAAAAATATTTGCATGGAGTGTTCATTTGATGTAATGTATAGAAAAATAGTTTGATGTAATATACGGATTGCGATGCAACATTTTAAAGCGTTTCGTCATGCTTTGCACAATATTATTTAGCAGATGTTGAGTCATATTATCCCGATTCTCAGTTAATATACAGGTAAAGATATTCTTGTTTATTTGAGGACATTTTTCGACAAAAAATTCAATTTCACAGAACCGTGGTCTGGGAGGAAACTTTGGTGGTCCGTAGAAAATATTTGAATTTCTTTCTTTCTTTCTTTCTTTTTTCTTTTCTTTTTTTTTTTTTTTTTTTTTTAATGTTTCATTGAAAACTATAGTGATATTAACACGTTGAGCGCCATGTCAGCCATTCTAGATTCTACACATTTTGTCATATATCTCTAAGTACTAAAGGAATCATCTTGAAACTTTAGGAGCGTGCATAACATGTTATACTTCAAACATTTCAGTGAAAGTTTTACCCCAAAAGTAAAAGCAGTACCAATAAAAAATTAAAACGTTGAGCGGCCTGTCAGCCCTCGGTGGTTGGCAGTGTCAAATATGATATAAAGTCGCGTCAACCATCGGTGGCGGATATAAAATAGGATATAAAGCTAAAAATATTACATTTAATGATTGAAAATTTATTAAAAATTGGCTTAATTTTTATTTATTACAGGAGGAATCATTATGGAATTTTAATGGATTTTAAGAATTTGCGTGGCTCTCAACGTGTTAATTTTAACTTCAGGATTTTCTTAGTCACTCATACTCACAATATTAGACTTCAGAATTTTTTGGATAAGAGAGAAGATAAAAATAATATATATATATATATTATCACATAAATTTGAATTGTAAGCATCAGACATACACTACCTACCAATAAGTATTTGGACACTTTCGAATTTAGACGTCTTGTTCAATATCTTGAAAAATTCTTTAGGAATCGTTATGGAACTTTGGGAGTATAAAAAACATGTTACACCTCATATATTTGAGCAAAAGTTTTTTCCTGAAAAGGAAAAGGGGACCAGTAAACAATTAAACAAAAATCGAAACGTTTTGCCTCAGCCTGTAAAAAGTAACGCTCTAAATCCATTTTGGCTGTAGCACGTGATTATAAGAATTCTTCTAATTATCTGTATAAATTTTTATGAGGTTACCATGTGTGTGTATGCATGGAGATATAACGGTTTTTTTAAAAAATTGCAAAAAAAAAAAAAAAAAAAAAAAAGCCACTTTTTAAATTATAACACGCAAGGTATTTGACCTAGTGCAAAGCTATTTTTAGGAAACTTGGCATACTGCAATCAGAATGCAAAAATGTTAAATATCTTAAGAAATATGAGCATTTTCACAAAATAATTTTTAACTACGCTTACGCAAGCTTTACAAAAATTCCATTTGCATAATGTAATAGTCCAAAGTATTTGAATTATTTAGTATATGAAAACCCCAAACAAATATCGTGTAAATTAAAATAGGTATAAGTTATAGAATGAAAAGTATTTCAGTTCCTTTCCAAAAAAAAAAAAAAAGAAAGAAAGATGATAAAGAGCTTTATCAATATTTATTTACAATCCACGAATACTGTAATACCATTTGGCATTGATTGAATCAAAATAAAAATGATAGTTTGGTTTTTATTTTGAGATAAACTGAAATTCCGTTCATTCTATAACTCATAACAGTTTTTAATTTACACGGTAGTTGTTTGAGTTTTTCATATAAGTAGCTCAATACTTTTAGCTATTAAATTATACAAATGAAATTTTTATAAAGCTTGCGCATGCGTAGTTAAAAATTATTTAGGAAAAATGCTCATATTTCGTAAGGTATTTAACATTTTTGCATTCTAATTGTAGTATGCTATGTCTAATGTAATATGCCAAATTTTCTAAAAATGGCTTTGCAATGGGTCTAATACATTAAGTGTTATAATTTTAAAAAGTGGCATTTTTTTTTCTTTTTTCATTTTTTTAAAGAAACTGTTACATCTCCATGAATATATGTGGTAGCCTCATAAAGGTTTATGCAGATAATGAGAAAAGTACTCATAATCACATGCTACAGCTAAAACGCATTTAAAGCATTACTTTTTACAGGGTGATGCAAAATATTATGATTTTTTTTTTTTTTTTTTTTTACTAGTCTCTTTTTCATGTCCAGGAAAAAGCTTTTGCTGAAAGATATGAAGTGTAACATGTTCTTTACGTTTCCAAAGTTTCAAGATGATACCTAAAGAATTTTTCTAGATATTTGACAAAACGTCTGAATTTCAAAGTGTCCAAATACTTATTGGTAGGTAGTGTAGTTATCGCTTCGAATTTCTGATCTGCATTTAGCTAGGAATTCTAAATTTAATAGAATATTCGAATTCTTCGAAGGTTTCAAATGTACATAAAAATATAATTTTTAATGTGATTTCTATAATCTAACACAGTGATTCTCAACCATTGTGCCGCGGCATTTTTGTGTTTCGCCAGATTTTAGAAATGTATATATAGTTCAAATTATAATGCTTTTTTTGTTTATTATTATTATTATTATTATTATTATTATTACAAGTAAAGTTTGTTTAAATTAAAGTACACAGAAAAAGAAAACTGTTGTTTTTACAGTTAAATACCATATTTTTAACTGTTTTTATCTTCGGCAACTGTGACCTTTCATAAAGTGAAATATTTGCTCCAAGGGAAATGTGTGCCGCCAAATTTTGAAATCGTTAAAAGTGTGCCGCGACAAAAAAAAAAAAAAAAGTTGAGAATCACTGATCTAACAATATAATATAGGGAAGATTGGGGTTAGTTGGCATAAAGTGCTATAATTGTCACTCAGCTTGTATTTCTTGTCACAGTGGAAGTACTGTTGCACCATACATCGTAAATTCAATGAGCTTGGAAGCGTGATAAAGGAAAAATCTCTGTTTCATCATTTTTTGACTAATGAGCAATTTTTTTAATTTTCTTTTTTTTTTCTTTTGACTGGCGTATTTGTAGATCAAATTAAGGCGTTGCTTATGGTGGTTTTCGAAAGAATGATTAACTTTTCTTGCATGCGTGTAGCATTATCTTTCTTTTTTTCTGATATTTGTGATTCTGTGGCATCTATCTTATGTTGGGTATCCCTGTGCCTGTGGAGCTAGTTGGCAGAGTTAGATATGGGGTCAGTTGGCATAGCTGTAACGTATCTATAGCATAGTTTAACTTTCTTTTATGATATTTCAAAGACTAAAGAATCTGTCTGAGATAAAGAGTTTTTACACTCAGTCACCTGCCGAGACGATGGTGAGGGTTTTTGTTCGACAATTCTTATGGATCCCGAAGAACCCCTCCCCCCCCCCAAAAAAAAAAAATAAATAAATAAAAAATAAAATAAAATAAAATAAAATAAATACATAAATAAGTAAAATAAATAAATATAAATATAAATAAATAAAAAAATAAAAAAAATACAGAAAGATCCCATAAAACAAGACCAACAACAAATGCCGCACAAAAGCAAGAGTTTCTTAACCACTCCGAATGCTAACTAAATGATCTTATCGTGGTCAAATACCAATCTTGTCAGTACCTTAGGAAAATTGAAATCTAAACAATGAGATTCGCATGTCCACCACAGTTAAAAAGAAAATAAAAGAGAGATGGCCAGACAAGAATGATTACATTTTATACGACCAAAATAAAATTTTACACAAAATGAAACCATCTGTTCAAGTAAACGAGCCGAGCGGTCAATTCTTACATTCGTGATTGATCTTAAACATTGGTCGAATTCAGTTTGAATAATTATAGGTAGGTAGATTAATGAGCAAAATTTTTTTTTTTTTGATGAATTCATTACTTGTTTATACATTTAAGAAGAAATTTTTGGCAAAATAATATTAAAATGTTTCGATATATATATATATATATATATATATAAATGTTACCTTTCGAAAATTGCTTCGTTCTACCTAATTATCCCTACGCATATTATGTTATGGCAACTTGTCCCTGCGTGTGTTCCCCTTAGCCCTATAGCAGGAAATAGTTGGTATAATTGCAAGCTCTTAGATTTTTTTTTTTTTTGGGGGGGGGGAGGAGTTTTTTAAACACGTTTTTAATTGATGCGTCATACATGATTTTGCAGCCAAGGAGTTAAGCCTTCCGATTTCATCAAAATTTCTCTAAGTATTGCACAAATAATTAGAAAAATCAAAAACCGTAATCTGTGCTAACTAGACCCAGTGTTCCCCACATATTACTAAATTTAATTAATACAGTTTTATATATGGAAATAGTAATTTATTGCTGTAATTAAATCTTTCATCTGAGTCTCATATAATAAGCAAATAATAAACAAGGTATCCACATTGTTTCTCTACAGTTGTTTTATTTGAATCAACAATCTTTAATCCTAGTTCTTATGATTATTTACGCTTTTTTAATAATAAAAAAACTTTTAAAATGTTTTATATTGAATAAGTGTATTTCACAATTATAAATTGTGTATTCGCTGATTATTATTCTGCAAATATATTTACGTTTCTTAATCAATAATATTAGTGGTCCGTGGGATTTTTAATTATGAATTTGGTTGTCCGTGAAGTCAAAAACGTTGGCGAGCGCTGGTCTAGGCAATCTTTAACAGCACAGTGAGTGTTTGATGGTTCGGGGCGCATTCGAAAGTATTTTCCGGTCACTTCCCGAGTTGGGAAATGACGTCACGCGGGAAGTTCGGGAAATTAGAACTACCATATAGGAGCCATGTTTGTTTATATATTTGTTTCTCGGGTGATGAGACGTGTACGGAAGTAGTTATATCTCGGTCATTTTTCGTAAGGCTCCTATATGGTAGTTCTAATTTCCCGAACTTCCCGCTTGACGTCATTTCCCAACTCGGGAAGTGACCGGGAAATACTTTCGAATGCGCCCTCGGTGCATTGTTATCCCTGAAAACAAATCTGTTCGAACACATAGTTACCATCGTTTGCCGTGGTAACTGGAAGATGTGCTACCACTAATTTTTAATAGAAATTTTTAGTACTGTTTTAGATCGATTATCTACTGCTAATTTTATTTGGAAAATAGTCTTAAAAAAAGTGATGTTTATCCCTTAAACTCTAAAAATTGGTAAACTATGCGAACATGAGACAACAGAATTTCATTTTTGACTTGTTGCTCGGATTATGCATAGTCCGAATATCAACAAGATATTGAGGTCATGTGATCAATGATGACGATGCCGGCCCCTAGTATGATACACTTAGGTAAGTTGGATAACAATCCCTATCCTGGATATTTTCTGAATAAATAAGCTTAATCCTCTCATATCAGATCAACTGGCATTTACAATCCAATGAAATATCAAATGTACTCTCATATGAGGAAAGTACGCAAGCAAAGTCCCGCTCAGACATATTATATGACGAATAGACATGAGAATAAAAATTTTAAAGACGCAGTCATGTTCTTACTGTATCAAACACGAATTCAAAATTTTCCGATTTAATTTCCTTTCATTTTATAGTTGCTATGAGTGACAGTGTTACATATCTTCAACAATTGCTCAATTCCTAATGATATTTCAATTTTATATTCTATATCACATGCACCACGTCACGTATGAAAAATTAATACAACTAAATAAATAAAAAATTATACAGACACGACATTATTTCATTATTTAAAACATGAAAATCTGACACTGACAGATTTTAATTTAGTGCCAGAGGCCTACTGCTAAACTTGTTAATATCGACAAATTCTTCTTTAGTTAATTCGTGACGATCTAAATTCCATGATAAAGTTTTCATTAAATCAAACCAATGTGTTTCAGCTGCAGATATTGTAACAAATAACGTTGGAAGTCCAAACTGTCTTATAGCCGCAAAACAACGTTTTTTCTCTTTTTCCCAATGAGGGGGAGGTGTGCCTTGGGGGGGACTCATGTCAAAGTGTGCCTTGGGGGGGGACTCATGTCAAAGTTGTATCTTGGGGGGGACTCATGTCAAAGTTGGGCCTGGGGGGGACTCATGTCAAAGTTGGGCCTGGGGGGGGACTCATGTCAAAGTTGGGCCTTGGGGCGTCTCATGTCAAAGTTGTACCTTGGGGGGGACTCATGTCAAAGTTGGGCCTGGGGGGGGACTCATGTCAAAGTTGTGCCTTGGGGGGACTTCATTCAATAAATCCCCATTCAATAAACCGACTGAAATAGGCCCTTAGCACTATTAAGAGTGTATTATAAAAATTCGACAACGCTGTACCGACTGAAATAGGGGTACCTTGGGGGGGACTCATGTCAAAGTTGGGCCTGGGGGGGACTCATGTCAAAGTTGGGCCTGGGGGGGACTCATGTCAAAGTTGTGCCTTGGGGGGACTTCATTCAATAAATCCCCATTCAATAAACCGACTGAAATAGGCCCTTAGCACTATTAAGAGTGACGTATAAAAATTCGACAACGGTGTACCGACTGAAATAGGGGTACCTTGGGGGGGACTCATGTCAAAGTTGGGCCTGGGGGGGGGACTCATGTCAAAGTTGTGCCTTGGGGGGACTTCATTCAATAAATCCCCATTCAATAAACCGACTGAAATAGGCCCTTAGCACTATTAAGAGTGTATTATAAAAATTCGACAACTGTACCGACTGAAATAGGCCTCTAGCACTAATAAAAGGAACTTAAACTTCTAATAACCGACTAAAAATTGTAATTTAACGAATACGTCTAAATAGCTTTATGCATAAGTTATCAAACCATTTTACAAAACTTGTATTTTGATCTTGCGCAAAATGTAATTTTAATCTTCATTCGCAAATAATATTAATCGTCGTTTTGACTGGTTAGCTTGTTTTTCTATGTCATCAGCTGTAGTCACCATAGTTCAGTTGACAACAAATGTACTGAATGATGTTCATATTCAGTACAATTAATAATCCAAGCTTTCAAAATAGTTTAAGTGTAGTATTTTCGAAACTTTAGAAGTAATTTTTGCCAGAACAAGAAAACATAAATAAATGAGTAAATAAATAACATATGCTTCAGAAAAGCAAATGATTATTTTTCAGTCCATATTGCACTGATGGTATAGAGACAGCAATCTCTAAACTTGGAATTAATTTCAAACTCTACAACATGCGCACTTGAAATCAGAAATTGCTTTTTTCTCATATTTTTATTTATCAGCAAATGTTTGAGATCTTCATGCTTTATTTATATATGGAACGTGACCTGCTTTATTCGAAGCCGATAAAGAAAATCTAGAACAAGCAAGGCTTACGCACAATCACGTTCTAAGATATATAATTTGATAAAGGATGTTTAGGAAAAGTGATGATAAAATATGATAAAACAATTTATTTAAATTTTGCCGCATAATTTAATTTTTCTTATTATGAAATGTATACTGTTTTTTTTTTTTTTTTTTTTTTTTTTTTTTTTATTACTTGAAAGCGAACACAAAACATGTTTTTTATTGCTTAAACTGTTTTGGAATTTGAGTTAAGTTTACACAATATCGGTTCATGATCAAAATATTAATATCAGTATTGAATTTTATACCACTTTAAAATTACAAGACTAGGAGCTTTTCTGATATTCCCTGTCTCCTACTTCCCTTATATTAGTACAGTAAAGTCTCGTACAACGCGGGTGCAAGTTTGCCTCATGAATATTACAATTTTACTTTTTAACACCACTAATTCTATATCAAAGTAACTGCTTTATATTAAAAAAAAAAACTAAATCGAGTATATGAACCAATAGATTGGTACTCTAAAAATTTAGTGGTGTTAAAAAATATAACTGCTTTATTTTATTTATTTATTTATTTATTTATTTTTTTGTCATCTCTGCCATCGCGTTGTACGAGACTTTACTGTATTTAAAAAGTATCCATGAAATTAACTGATACAAATTCCGTTTTTTAGATGGACGCAGTTCATCAGATTTCTTTCTAATCAATGAATTAAAGAGCCTTACCAGCATTTAAAGTACATATTTGAGATTATTATCTATTATCTAAACTTTAGAACCTATTATCTAAACTTTACTGATCAAATATATCTTTATATCTGAAACAAAAAGTTGACCTAATTCTTTATAGGCTAGTTACACAAATTGATACTGGATATTTACATAATCCCATGACCATGCAAGCTCATAAAAAATAAAAATAAATAAATAAATAAAAATAAAATAAATCATGATATCTTCTATGCAAATTACTCTATAAGCATGCGTTAAAAATTTTTATTTACAACGCAAATGCACATAGCCATCGCAAAAACTTTTATACGTACTTATATGGTGTCTTCTACATTGTAAACCTTTTGACTTTTACTAATTTATCAAACACCGAGACCTTGATTAATAAATGTAATAATTGCTTTTACTTTATCTTACACTATTAAGTGAGCAATATTTGTATATATATATATATATATATATATTTCACTGTTCTCGAAAACGGTAGCTCGGAGAGTCACGTGATTTAACACAAAGGTGCCCTCCGTAGGGTCATTGTGCACATCGAAGTCAGATTTTTGAATTTTTGATTAGTTTTCTTTTAATTAATAAAAATATGAAAATAAAACTTCCCATTTCTATAGGGCCGCGGTAGCACAGTCGCTAGAGCGCCGGCCTCGTAATTGGAAGATTGCGGGTTCGGTACTCGAGCCGGCCAAAGACCGTCGTGTACACTAATGGTGGCTGGTGCACGTAAAATTTGTCGTGGCCGCAATGTCCTCCATGTTCCCATCAAAATTATACCTCTGGGGGTCACCGAAGCGGGAGAGCCATCCCTTCCGTGGAGGATCAAAATTGCGATGGCATGTCTCCGGACCACCTCTAGGGGTGAGTCCCAGACCGTCGCCAATTGCCCATCTGCGCAGCACTAGTGCGACGTAAAACCGACCGACCGACCCATTTCTATAATGACGCAGAATGGAGAATCTTCGGAGAGATTTGATTGGTTTATTTGATTTTCATTGATTTGAGTGTATTTTGCATTGAACTATAGCTACGTTATGAGGAATTACAAGAGATTTGAATGGTTTACTTTATTTTCATTGATTTGAGTGTATTTTACGTTGAACTAGAGCTACGTTATGAGGAATTACTAGAGATTTGATTGATTTATTTGATTTTCATTGATTTGAGTGTATTTTACGTTGAATTAGAGCTACGTTTAGATTTTATTTAAAAATATTTGAATTTTTAATATTTTAATATTATGCGACTTTTACAGAGAACAAATTACGATTGGCGCCGCAGGCTCCCGAGAGCATGTTTTTTGGTAAAAAATTTCATGGGTCTCTGGCCAGCTAGCTGGTGGAGCCAGCTTGTGTTAGATTATGTGATGTGAACTCAGGGGCGTAGCGTGAAAATTTGATTGGGGGGGGAGACGCGACGTTTGACGCCCTTTTGTATTCCTCATCTGAAAATGCCACCCACATACTTTCAAGAGTGTTGCCAACCGACGAGAGGGCCTGTGCCCCTCTCGTCGGTTAATACGTACCCCCCCCTCCTCTCCTTCGGGGCATTATTCCTAAAATCTGCCAAAAAAAAAAAAAAAAAAAAAAAAAGGCTGTTTTTTTTTTTTTTCCCCTCCATTTAGTAGCTTTTTTTTTTATACTTCTTTGGAGCATTTAAACTATATTAATTAAAAACGAAGTGTTGAATTACTAAACTAAATACATGAAAAAACCTTTACTGACTTCGTTGCTTGCCGTTAAACTTCTCCACCGGGAACCCGGTGGAAAAGTTTAACGGCAAGCAACGAAGTCAGTAAAGGTTTTTTCATGTATTTAGTTTAGTAATTCTTTGGAGCATTCTAAATTTACTTACGAGTCAGTTCTGAAATGGGAGAAGGGCGCCGCAGTCGCCACAGAGCGTGAATTTGCTAAGGTCAGAATTTTCAAGGGTCGTTGCATGGTAAGCGAACATGCTGTTGTAGGTGCCTGAACAGGGAAGGGCGCCGCTCAGCTGGAGTTTGCTGCAAACTTATTCTTAAAGTGTCTTGAATACGATTAAAGTTTACAACAGTCTTTTGCATGGTAAGCGAACAGACTATTGTAAGTGTTTGAAATGGGAAATCATGCCATAGGCGCCCCCAAACAGGAATTTGTTATAATCAGATTTTTTTAAGGGTCGTGATAACGAAGAGAATTTTCAAGGATAGTTTGCACAGTAGGAAAATTGGTTGTTATACACGTTTAAAAAGGCTGTTTTAGGCGTCTAATTAGTTAAGAGGGCGCCACCTAACGGGAGTTTGCTACAGTCAGACATTTTAATGCGAACTTTTTTTGCTGAGCGGTGAACCAGTTGGTTGCCGAAGGAAGCTTCTGATGCATAAAAATCTTAAGTGTTTTTGGTAACTAAAGGTAATCAACAAAATTATGATCCACTTTCAAATGAACTTCAAGGTGCAAAACAGCGCCCCAGAAACCTCATTATGCCTTTGAAGGTGCCTGAACAGGGAAGGGCGCCGTTCAGCTGGAGTTTGCTACTCTTAAAGGATCCCGAATACGATTAGAATTTTCAACTGTCTTTTGTACGGTAAGCGAACAGGCTATTGTAAGTGAACAAAACGGGAACTCATGCCATAGGCGCCCCCAAACAGGAATTCGTTATGATCAGATTTTTTTAAGCGTCATGAATACAATGAGAATTTTCAAGGGTCGTTTGCACGATAGGAAAACAGGCTGTTTTAGGCGTCTAACTAGATTAGAGGGCGCCCAGGCGCCACCAAACTGGAGTTTGCTACAGTCAGACACAACTTTTTTGCTGGTCGGTGAACCAGTTGGTCAGCTTGTGATACATAAAACTCTTAAGTGTTTTTGTTAAATAACGATAATTAACAAAATTTTGATCCACTTTCAAATGAACTTTAAGTCGCAAAACAGCGCCCCCAGAAACTTCAATATGCCGCCCTATTTTTTAAAACATTGGGGGGAGGGGAAGACTCCCCCCCTCCCCCCCTCAAGCTACGCCCCTGTGTGAACTACTATTACAACATTTTCCTAACACTAACAGTATTTTCTTTTATCTTAAAAAAAAAAAAAAAAATCTATATTAATTTATGAATGATAATAATTTAAATTAATGTATTATGCTCCGAGTTTTCATATGCCCTCCCCCGAAAAAAGTACATGCATACATGATTCATACATTTGCACATGTATATACACATACATGATTGATACATTCACCAATGTATATACATATACATACTTTCACTAACGGATTTCACTTACAAATGACTCTCAAAATAATTGCAATTTCTAATACTGAATGGTCGTTTGTATTTCATGCAAACTACTTTGTATTTATGCATTTTAACACTTTCGTGACCGGTATATTTTCCCCTTTTCTAAAACTGATTGTCGGGGAATATTGAAGTAATCGCAAGCTAGTTACCGCAAACTAGTTAACGCAAACTTACCGCAAGAAACTCTCTGTGATCGGAGAAAATAATTATTTTCTCCAATCACAGAGAGTTTCTTGCAGCTGGTAATAGTTATTTTTTTACAGTGTATAGTACTATCAAAGAATTAATTCCTTAATAATACTATCGAAATAATACTATAGTATTGTTTCCATAGAAATTCTTGAAATCACGTAGATTCACGTCAGCGGTAACCAGGAATAGAATCTGAAAATACGAGAATTTACGTCAGCGGCAACCTAGCCATAGAAATTAAAACGACGTGAATTCACGTCATTTCAATTTATATCACGTCGCAAATGTGTTAAGATAAATATTTGGTATTTTCAAAACTAATATAAAATCATGTACTGCTATTTAATTTTGATGGAATATAATAAAATAAAAGATTTATTTTGAAATTGACGCTAATATTGATAAACGGCTCTAAGTTTATGCAAATGTTGTAAATATTAGTTTCATCAGATTATCAACAATATAAAAATCGAGGTTATTGCATTTCAAAAGAAAGATTATTTTAGTGTATTGTATTACATAGAAAAAATCTAGCTGAAACAAAAATGAAATATATGACCGTAAATCTATATCCTAAAAGTGTTTGAATGCGTAAAAATAAAGGAAATTAAGTCTTTGACCCTAAGAGAAAATTTCATTGTTTCAAAGATTCATAGTATCAAAACTCAGGATATATACTGGTAGTGGTTGGTTGGTTGGTTTATACTTAAAGTTGAAAAAAAAAAATGGTTTAAAACTGTTTTAAAAAAATGTTTAAAGTCCTGAAAATAAGGATTTAAAGTCTAAAAAAAATGGTTTAAATCTAAAGTTGATCTACTTTTGGAAAAGCATATCGAAGAAAGGAAAATAATCTGTAGTAAATTATTTGAATAACTCTTAATTGCTGATAAATGGGAATTTGTGATGACACACGATAAGGCATGAGAGTATTTAAATGATATTAAAGAGCGATTTTCTATTGCTCAACTGGTTTAAAAAGACAGTGCTAAATTGCTATATCGATGAAAAAAAAAGTTTTCAGAAGGACTTAGGATATTGTTATTAGGATAATAAAAGTACTGAGCAGGACGGACCTGTTGGCCCACTGCAGGCCGAATCTTATTTTAATTCTCTATGTTCTGAATACTTTAGAATTCGTTAAGGAGAAGAAATTTTGATTTGATATGGAACGGGATATTCATAAAGTTGAATTTCATATGGACAAATCCACTAGTCATACATCTAAATCAAATGTCGTTTATTTTTTAAAATAATGTATTTTAAACTGGAATAAAACGTATTTGTAATGAAATACCTGTAAAAGCACCGGAATTTTCCCCACAGTTTGTTGATCTTTCGATTTTGTAAAAGGGTGATTCCATGTTAAATCAACACACACACACAAAAAAACCTGAATTTTTAACCTGAACCCCTCAGATTTTTATGAAATTGGGATCATTTATTTGTTATATAGATAAATGAATGTATACCAATCAATAAGTTCCTATGTTTTTTCGTTTTTGATATACAAGGCTGCAAAAATGAGTAAAAAATGCAATTTTTCGAAATTCTTGTACTACAAATATGCCTATATTTTGTTACTTAATTGACTTAGAGGCATAAATTTGGTGTCGTTTAGAAAGCATATAATATAGGCTTTCAAATGATAAATCTTATGTATATATTTTTAAAAAATTTCATTTTAAGGTCAAACATTTTGACCTTTGAACTTCAATAACTCAAAAAGCACATATTTAATTTTCTTTAAAAATTATATGTTACTTTTACGTTTATTGCCTATTAATGTTGTAAGTTTCAGCATTGGATGGCCAAGGGATGCTGAGTTATAAATTAAAATTCAACTCTCCATCAGTATTTTCATATTAACATAACGTACGATTTACAAAAAAAATTATGCAGATATGTGAAACTTTATTTCAACTTTTAGTTGCTTGCATTCAATATTTTTGACCTATATATCAGGGATTAGTGATAAATAGGACCTATTTTTGGTTTAGTTCCTCGGAAAAGAAAAAGAAAATAACGGCCTTATAACGATTAGAGTAATTTTTGGTATGTTATTATAATTATTATTATTAATATTAGGAATCAATGAAAGTGAAGACCTATAGAAAATAATAATAATAGTATTGTGCTATTTAAAGGAGGCTTCTTAACAATTCAAAGATGAGTATCCAAACATTAAAATTGGATTTTTTATATTTGCAGAACTAAAACCAAAAAACTGCAATTTGGCTGTCAAGCAAGCGGAACACATTCTGTCTGCGTTTGTAATATATATGAAAATGTTACATTAATGCTGATTTGGTGCCGTTTGTTGGAACTGAATAAACAAAAACAGAATCAATTAAATTAAAATAATAATTGCATACATTTTACACCCCCTCCACACACACACATACATCAATACTATAGGTGATATCTACTGTTTAAGCCTTAAATTATTGCACTTAGCAACACATATAAAAAGAATGCTCAGCCAGCAGATTAACATTTCAAAATTAAAAGCTTTCATCATTCATTTTTTTTTTTTTAAATATCACGTAATTACGAGGGTTGACCCAAAAAAAAGTTTACAAGCAGAAGCATTTGAAACGTAATAATTGTGGAGCGAATATTTCCACCCAGAGTGGTTGACAGATGGCGCTAGTTGTCCTACAGCGGTTCTACGAGTAAGTAGCATCAGTATGCAGACACTTTAGAGCGACAGTAATGGCACGACGTCTAGAAAAGTGGTCTCGCATAGAGGTGCGAGCCGTAATTCGATTCTTATGGGCCAAGAATGTGGCCGCATCCGAAATTCACAGACAAATCATTGAGGTATACGGGGACAAAGCAATAAGATTCTGCATGACAATGCCAGGCCCCATACAGCTCGCCACACTCAAGAATTGCTGCAAAGGTTCAAGTGGGAGGTCTGGAATCACCCCCCCCATACAGCCCCGATTTGGCTCCAAGTGACTATTTCCTTTTTCCGGCGTTGAAGCGAAACTTATCCGGAACACGGTTCACCTCAGACGATGCAGTGAAAACAGCTGCCGAGAAATGGCTCAATGAGCAGGGCCCTGATTACTACCAAGACGGGATAAACAAGTTGGTCGATCGTTCTGACAAATGCCTAAACAGGTTTGGCGACTATGTGGAAAAGTGAAGGCCAGATGTGTCTCTTGATTCCCATTTGTATCTTGTTTCTATTGTTAATAAATACTTTTTCATTTGCTTTGTAAACTGTTTTTTGGATCACCCCTCGTATTAATTACAAAAACATTGTAATTAACTATTTTCCTTCTAGAGAATTTCTATACATGCTAATTTGGCCCACCTAAATGAAATCATAAAATATTCTATATACAAATTCAGTATGAAAATACTGATGAAGGATTGCATTTTAATTTATAACTTAGCCTTCCATAGCCGTCCCATATTGAAATACACAGCAATTATAGACAATAGACGTGAGAATAATATATAATTTTTAAAAGAAAAATTAAATGTTTTTTTTAATAGATATTGAAGGTCAAGTGTCAAAATGTTTGACCTTAAAATGAAAAGTTTTAAAAATTTATGTATGTGATATATCATTTAAAAGCCTGTATTATAAGCTTTCTAATGATACCAATCTCATATCTCTAAGTTAATCAAGGTATAAAATATAAGTACATTTGTAGTAGAAGAATTTTGAAAATTTGCATTTTTTATCAAGTTTTGCAGATTTGTATATTAAAAACTAAAAAAGGTAAGGACTTATTAATTGGTACACATTATACATTCATTTTTGTATATAAAACAAATAAATGAGCCCAATTACATAAAAATCTCTTGGGGGTCAGTTTTTAGCTGAGTTGATTTGGCATGGAATGATCCAAACACAAAAAAATGACGTAGAAAAATATTGTTGAAGTTATGGGAAAACTTTCCATGAGGATAACTTTGACATAACGTTGCCAAGTAAAAGTTTAATTTCATGAACAAATTATGCTACAGTTATAGTCAAAGATCAAGAGTATTAGACAAGGTAAAATCACTGTAAGAAAATACCCGTTTATGCATAAAAATTTATTGGAATCGTTTTCATAAAATAAACATAATCTTCTGTAATTCCGGGAAATTTCGTGTAAACTTATATTTAGACTAGTTTAAAGGTTTGAAAATGTCCATAATGGCGTCAAAATTATGAACTTTATTACAAAAAAAAATTCAATATGTCCCTTTTTATTATGGGAATTGCACAATAACTTATATAAGTTAAAGACATCATAATTGCTTGTCGAAACTTTTCTAAGAGATATGAGTATATCAATGCTTTTTTTTTTTTTTTTTTCATTTCTCCAATTGTAGTTCAAAAAGAATAGGAACAAATTAGCAAAAGAATGTTTTATTTTCTTAATATCGTTAGCCATAACCTTATCTTATAACATAAAAATTAAACATTAATTTTTTTAAATATACAAATCAATAATATACTGGTATCGTTTAGAATAATGAGTTCTTATGTTTTGTTTAAACATTAGTATAATAATAACAATAACAATAATAATAATAATAATCAGAAGAAGAAGAAGAAAAAGTCAAATACGGCTTTTACACAACTTTTCTAAGAAATACGAGTATATCAAAGTTCCCCCCCCCCCTCATTTCTCCAAATGTAGTTTAATAAGAATAGGAACAAATTAACAAAAGAATGTTTTATTTTCTTACTATCATTAGCTATAACCTTATCTTATGACAGAAAAACTAAACATTAACTTTTTTTAAATGTACAAATCAATAATATACTGTATCGTTTAGAATAATGAATATTTATGTTATGTTGAAACAGTAGTGTAATAACAATAATAATAATAATAATAATAAGAAGAAGAAAAAGTGAAATGCGGCTTTACTTGTACACAACTGGTAAAATCTTATTTATAAATTACATTGAATACTAGAAAATAATGTTATTAGGTAAAAGAAAGTGAAGAAAACCTAAACCTATTTTTGTTTTCCAAGTAATAGATATAAATTTTTGCACAAAACAGAATTTAAATTAGTACGACAGGACCTATTTTAATCTATTCTTCCTTATAAAGGGATACAGTAACTGTATTTCATTCCCTAGCATCGATTACTATATTCATTTATTAAAATTACTTTGGTATAGCTTTAGCATAGGAGCCCCTTGGCGGCTTTTAAATTTTTGCTTTCATTTTGGCAGTGGATTAAAATGGCTATTGCAATTGCATAAGTAAAGATCTTGGCGAGAAACGTTCGAGCTGCTTCGGTGCCAAAATTTCAAATTTCGCCAAGGGGCTCTATACTAAAGCTGTTTCATTTCCTTAGCATGATTTCTCTCTCTCTCTCTCTCTCTCTCTTTTTTTAAAGCTATTTCGCGTTCATTTTTTTTTTTTTTTTTCCATAAAAAGAAGTAGATTTATGTATTTTTGGAATCATTTTCTTTTCAAAATAATTTTAAACTTGCAATGTAGTTTTTATTTAATATCTTTAGAACCAGTTATCCGATTGAGCTAAAAATATGGTGTTAGCTAGATTTTGTCCTGATTAATAAATATACCAATTTTTGATAAACTCTAATAATCCGGACTAAAAATCCAGACAATGACAAACTTCCAGCTTCCTTAGAATATATTTTTATATTTAGATAAATATATATTTATATTATTTAGATAAAAACAAAAATGTTTGCACGTTCATTCAAAGTGATAGATTACAAATTGGTAATGACGGCAAATCGCTGTTTGAAAGAAATAATACGACCTGTCGTACTAAAAAATGTTTATTATATGAATTTCAGAAAAATACTTTAGAGAATTTTGTTTCGATCATTAATTTTTAATGCTGTCAGTTCTTTAGAATACAAAAATAGAAAGCTTATCGTATGTCTTGAAAGATTTGTTGGTTTTTGACTATTCACGATGACTTCCATGTGATTTTTTCCCCATTTAATGTTTTCTCGAAAACAAATTAAGTGCTTGGCTAACTAAATGATGATAAACAAGCTTCTATGACGTAAATTTACGCTTTTATTTATTCCACCTTTTTCAGTTAGACCAGTTATTGTCCGGATTGAATCGGAATATTGTAATGATTTATGAATATGTAAAAGAAGAAATTAGACAGCAATCGCTGGCAGGTTAATCACCGTCTATTCCACTTTCTCATCTTTTGTTTTTATTCTTTTCGTCCATGAGATTAAATGTCCATTTTTAAAGCGTTTGTTTCTACTTATTTTCTTTTGGCACCAGACTGGCCAGACTCAACTAAAACTAAAAGAAACTTAAGAAGAAAAAAAGAATAATAAAAGAAGGAAAGTGAAAGAGGATCAGGTTGAGTGGGTTTAATGGGGAATTGGCGGCGGTCATGGGATTCACCCTTAAGGGTGGTCCGGATGCATGCCATCACAATTTTGAACCTATGATAAGTGGATGGCTATTCCTCTTCGGAAACATGAAAGAAAAAAATTATTTTTGTTTGGAAAAAGTTCTTTATCAATAGACAGCGACGAAAATGTTTATAGGGTCTGACTGAAAGATATAAAAAATATGAGAACAACGATTAATATTTTAGATAATTTAAGGCTTTCAGCATTTTATGAAATTTCTCTTCATGGCTTTATATATGGATTTTTTTCTGTAATTTCTTTTAATTAATTTTACTTTTTAGTTGAAATAGAAAAGCATTTAAAGAGACTTGACATAATAAAAGAAAAATTCTGTTTCCTAAAACTCTATTTTGAAAGTATATATCTTGATTATTTTACATTCTCAATCTTCAATAGTATGTTTTATTGCACATATATGCAGGCATTTTTTTTTAACAAAATTAAATACTAAACATTAAATATAATTACGCCGTTCAAGTAAATATGATTTTCTTATCAATCGTGTACTAGGGTTAACCTATATTTTTTCAAAATGAAGAAGAAAAAAAAAAAAAAAAAAAATGTAACGTTAGTTAATATTATAACATCAGGACTTGCAAAAAGAAGAGATAACGTGGCATTAAAGTTATTATTAAACCGTGATTTTTTTCCCCAGACAGTTTCAACATGTATTATGAATAATGAATTTAAAAGAAGATTATAAAGTGCCAGTGCTACAATAATATTATCTTAGAAATTTATACATCGGATTTTTTTATTGATGAATATTATAATATGAATCGCACTTTTTCCCGAAATTTCCACTAAATGCGACGTAAAACAGAAAGTTTTAATATTCTTTTTTCAGAACTTTTTTAGACATTTTTGATCATTAATAACCATCTCATTATTTATTCTTAACTTTGAATTGTGTTAATACATTTTATTTTTTGTTTTCTTTCCATTTGTATTTTCTTCACAAAAATTTTAATTACAATTTCAGTTAACCATCATACTACAGGTATGAGGAATTTAGGTAATCCGTGAAATTTTTCAACCTCGGTTTTTTGACTTTTTACACGTTTTCAGGTGGGAGGAATCGAAAAATATCAAAATGGGTATGGTGTCCATCTGTAGGGTGTCTTAGTTTGTTAGCCCGTTAGTATGTTAGTCTGTGTACACGATATTTCACGAACAAATGATCACAGAGAGCTCGAACCAGTTTTAAAGTATTAGTTATGACACTGGCAAGAAGTCTATTCATTCACAACATTATAATTAAAAAACTTCAGAAGTTATTCCAAATTTACGATTTTCTTAACATGTGAGAATAGGGCAAAATTTTACTTAAACGTGCATGAAAAGAAGTATTTTTATCGTAAAGATGTAGGAACAGCTTTTAAATATCGGTTTTGATGCCAGAATGAACGCCATTAACTAGAAACATGCTACTTTGAAAATTTCGCAAATTATTCGAAATTTAATAATTTCGTGATGGCAGAATAGAGCAAAATTTCGCATAAATGTCCCTTTTGAGGGATGTTTTCATCGTAAAGTTGTCAAACTACTTTTAAAATATTATATAAGATGCTGGTATACATCCTTGACTAAGAATTTTCCAATTTAAAAATTTCGTAAGTCACTGGAAATTTACGATTTACTTAATATGGCGAAATAGGACAAAATTTCTCATAAACGTACACTTTGAGGAATATTTTCATCGTAAAGATGTCAGAACACTTTTAAAATATCATTGAAGATACTGGCATGAACATTCCTGACAATGAATTTTTTAATTTAAAAATTTCATAAGTTTTTTGGAATTTACGATTTACTTAACATGGCAGAATAGGGCAAAATTGAGCCTAAATGTCCGTTTTGAGGATAATAAATATATCAGACAACTTCAAAATAACATTTATGATACTTATTTGAACATGATTGACTACAAATATTCTAATAGGAAAATTTCGTAAATTATTCGAAATTTAAGATTTTATCAGCATAGCGAAAAGGGGCGATATTCCATTTAAATATGCATTTTGGGGATTGTTGCATTGGAAATAGTAGCATGAAAACTACACTACGAAATTGACCCCAATAAAATAAATTAATAGATTAGAATAACAATAAGATAAATATATCGAACTGTACGATGGGTAGCCTATTAGGCGGGGATTTCATTCTGTCACTGTGTCAAGCGTTTGGTCAAATTCATTTCTCTTAATATGAATATAATATGTTTTGTACTAGAAATTTATGAGAACATACATATGATGGAGAACTGAGCAGAGTCCACCTATGTCAACTATTTTATATATATATATATATATATATATATATATATATATTGTGATGATGGCTCAGTATAAATCTAAACATGTTGTGGAAAACAAACCTGTTGAAACGAAACCTATATGAGCTTCCGAAAAAATAAGCGACTTATGATTTTAAATCTTTTTGTTAGATACAATTTAATCTAAATAAACTCTTTTTGTTAGGTATGAATTTACCACCCTTACTCTTTTATTAAAATATTGTTTTTAATAGATATTTGTCATGGGAAAAAAGCCAATGAACTAAAATAAAGAATGTAATGCTAATCCTATATAATAAAATGCAGCAACTGCAGAGGTATATATACAAATGAAAATTACGTTGTAACAATAAAATATAAATACTTTCCAACGTTTTCAAAAGTTCTTATAAATTTGACTTACCTGTTTGTATATCCAGACTTTTCTTTAAATATGCTTGGATAGCTATGATATTTAAATTAAGTTATAAGGATAATTTTAGCATACTGTCTATAGAAAATTCTGTGCGTTACATTTAGAATTTTTCTTTTTTATAAATAGACACTTTAACATATTTTAACAGCATTTTGCTTATGCTTTATAATATTCCACGAAGAAATTAGACAGCCTAACATTCGTTTACAGGGTGACATAAAAAGTCTGATACATTATGGTCTATACTTGGTCCTACTTAAGAAAAATATTTTTATTTTACTATAAACTTTAAACTAAACTAAATTTTAACATTATGCATGTATTGTGCATATAAAAAATATACATTACTTAGAACATAGTAAAAAAGAACTTGAATACATGATCTTATATCTGATGTAAGTGTTGTAAATCTGTTTTCAAGTAGATAAAGATTTTCCAATTGCAAAACATTTTAGTACGTTGTTGAATGTATATGAAATAGTTGTATAACAAAATATCATATGCAAAATTGGACAAAAAGTTTCATACATAACAGATGATTTATGGTCAAATAGAGCTTAAAATCTTAAAAAAAGAAATTTCACATGTTTTCACTGAACGCAATTTTACTTTTGATACGAAAGTAGAAAACATCGTTGCTTGCACACATACTTTTGTTGTTTTAGAACTACATACCGGCATTTCTAAATAATGAGTATCATGAATTATTCTCTACAAAAGATAAGTTTTGTACTGTCATTGTCCGATATTCGTTCAATTAAGTTTTAGTTTGAGCTGTGGGGAAAAGTCCCTTAATGTTGAACTTTTTTCGTAATGAATACAAACGGGATAATGTTTTTATTATAGTTTACATGTTATTGACATTTTTTTGCGAGAAAAATGACATAGATATATGAGAAGGATCGATAAGTAATGCACATGAAATCCAACTATATGCAGTAAAATTTCGTACTGTAAAAGATATTTTTTATATTTATATGTGCGCTACATATTGATATATCTTTGCACTATGTAATACCGAACACAAAATAATGTAGTCTTTGTCTTAATGTAATATTGTTAAAATATGCATTTTTTTTTTTTTTTTTTTAACATATATTTTAGGCTTCCATATTTAAAAAGTATTTTTTTACTGAAAATAACCTCAATATCTTATTTTGCAAATATATATATTTATATGTATTCTTTTTTTTATTTAATAATTTATTTAATTCAGTATAAAACTGCAAAAATTCTCGAAGAGTAGATACAGATTTTGCATCGTACAAATTATTAAAGACCAAATATTTATAACACAATACAAAACCGCTATTCTAGAGTTGAAATAGTCATAAGTTTGCTAATTCATGTTAAATTCTTCTTCTTCTTCTTTTTTATTTTTTTTTAAGTACAATTTTAAAAACCTGTGTTATTTATTTATTTATTTTCTCAGAAACTTAATCAAAAATGTATCATTTTGGAAAAAAAAAATACTTTTTAATATATAACTATGTATATAAACTTTTATTATATACCAATAAGAGTTGCCGTAAAAGAAGATGTATGAAATAGGAAATAATAATAATAATAATAATAATTTCTCGTATTTTCTGTGAATCAACACTTTTAGAGTTCGTAACTAGCAATAGTAGATTTTTCTTTTCTTTTTTCTTTTTTTTTTCTTTCTTTTTTTTTTTCTTTCATTTATTGCAAAATCCACAACACTTATCTATTTATTAATTATTTTATATGCATCTTTAAATTTTTAACCGATATTTATCTAACGATTTTTCACGGTCGAGGCAAGATTTTAAACTTTTGCTCCTTATTACATAATTTAATACGCCATTTATAAGCTACATTGATGTATTGTTTTTCTAATAAAGCAAAATTATTACACTTAGATTTAAAAAGAGTTTTCAAAGTACTTTAAAATTATACATTTTAGTTATATGACTGCTTTAAAGACTGCCATCCTAAACAACTATATTGATCACCTAATGAGCTTTTATATAGAGAGAGAGGAGCGGAGGGGAATACGGAATACCATTTCCATTTGCACTCACCATAATAAACTGAAATATTTTGGATCATTGTGAACTCTGGCAAACTTCGAAGTGTTATTAATGTGTTTTGGTGGTTTTATGTTACAAAAAATATAATTTGCATGCAAAAAATTTTAGTTTGCAAAAACAAAAGCAATTGGAGAGTAATATGGGCCAAGCGGTTAATGTGAAATAGTTATGAAAAGAAGTATGAAAAACTTATTTACACGAGGAATAATATGTAATAGGGTAATATTTTTACAGATATCATAAATAATTGCAATAAAAACATTTTAATGAGAAATTATTATTGAAAACTAACCATATCGAAAAATTATCAACATTCAAGTCTTATAAAAATCGAAAGTAATATGGAATGTAGTTGGTATTCCATATTGTCAGAATCGTCATCTTGGAGAATTCGCCTGTTGGTTGAAATAAGTTCATTGAAATCAGATTATTAACTAACTCAACTCCCCAACTGGAAATGACATTAGGTTTTCACTTTATTTTACTGTTTCGTAAATGGACTATAATTCGTAATACTTATCTCCGAAAAAGTATGAATCTTGATAAACCAAACACGCTTTGTAACACAGAAACTGCTCTTCTCATTAACACTTAATTAAGTCAACTACCTGGGGGTCTAGTGAAGATGTTTAATATGCTCCCGCTAGGTTGCAGCACCGTAAAGGTGAGATCATGAATGAGATATAACGGTACTCTATTTTACTCAACTATTCCATATTCCCTACCGCTCCCCCTATCTCTATATTATTATTATTATTACTACTATTATTATTATTAATATTGTTGTTATTATTATTATTTTTTTTTTTAAATGCAGTGGGTGATCAAATTATTAGATTTTTTTTTCTTTTTTTGACTTTTTTTTTTTTCGATTTTCTGAAAAAATTCTAAACGAAATGGACTGAAATTTCAGGTATGTAAAGAAAATTTAAGAACTCACATTTTCCACTATCGATTTATCCCATAGTGCAATTAGGGGACCAACCACAAATTAAAGAAAAGGGCAAATATTTTGGATCACCGTGTATCATAGAAAACTAGAAATGACTTGTAACTTTAACACATTGTTGCACATACTATGTACAATATTTCTGTGCTTTTTTTCGATAATTGCACAATTACTTAGGCAGATATAAAAAAAAATTCAAAAATTATTATTTTATTTGGCAGGCTTTTTTGTTTATAACTAGAGCGGATTTCCATAAAATTTTACAAAACTTGCAGAAAATTTGACAAAACGTTAGAGAAACATTAATGTAAAACATGAAATTCACACGTGTAATATTCGCTGAGATATGAGCATTTGCAGTAAATATTTTTTTCTATTGCGCATACGCGAAAGATAGAAAAAAGTTTTATTGCATTATTGAAAGCTAGATATTTTGGGCAACTTTTGACTAAAGTTTCTCAATATATCTAGCTTTCGACCTATGCAATAAAAATTTTTCTATCTTTCGCACATGCGCAGTAAAAAAAATATTTACTATAAATACTCATATCTCAGCGAATGTTACACGTGTGAATTTTATATTTCAGAATAATGTTTCTTCGGTGTTTTGTCAATTTCTCTGCAAATTTTGTAAAATTTTATGGAAATCCGTTCCAGTTATAAGTAAAGAACTTACCAAAAAAATTAATAATTTGTGAAAATTATTTTATATCTGCCTAAATAATTTTGCAATTCTCGAAACAAGACATAGAAATATTGTACATAGTATGTGCAACAGTGTGTTAAAGTTACAAGCCATTTGTAGTTTTTTATGATGCATGGTGATACAAAATAGTTACGGTTTTCTTCAATTTGTGGTTTGTCCCCTAATTGCACTATGGACTAAATCGATAGTGGAAAATGTGAGAACGTTTGTTCTTTGTATACCTGAAATTTCAGACAATTTCGTTTAGTATTTTTTCAGAAAATCGAAAAAAATGTGAAAAAAAAGGGTCTATGTTTATAACGCAAAGTCTGTTTAATGAGACGAATTCTAAATATAGTATGGTACTTAAGGAATAAAAGGTAGCTGCGGATGATTATTAACACAACGGAATACTGTAAAAAAAAAAAAAAAAAAAAAAAAAGTAAGATTACGCGGAAAGCCCGGTAGTAAAGATTCCAGACAAAGCCCGTAAAAAAAAAAACAAAAAAAACATGGGTTTTACGGGCAAAATATGTTTTTACAGGCATGTAACGTAATTTAAGGTTATTATATACTTAATTTAAGGTCTAAGCGTTCCTTTTTACGGGTTTTGTTTGTCTGGAATCTCTGCTGCCGGGCTTTCCCCGTAATCTTACGGTATTTTTTTTTTTTTTTTTTTTTTTTTTTACAGTGAATATAATCCTTTTTTTCCCCCTTTTAATTATTTCAATTTTTCCGGAATCTTGATTTTTGTCATATGTATTTGCTTCTTTTCCTATGTAGTGCACATTATGGATTTTTTATACCAATGTAAAGTCACATATTAAGTATATTTGTTCTTTTATTACTAAATAAATTTCTTCAGTTATACCACTGAATCAATCTTGAATTCCAGGTTCGTCATGGCTTACAGCATCTTTTCTGATTGTAAATACAGCATTAGGCATAGGACTTCTCAATTTTCCAGCAGCCTACAACCAGGCCGGAGGAATATATTTTGCAACAGGTATTCAAATTGTAAGTAAATGATATTTTATACGAGTGTAAGTGTCCTGTTCATTTTGCAATGTTGGCTATACATACGTTTAACAAAGACCCCCTTTAGTTTTCTTTATTTAATAACTAGCAGGCTACGCCCGCTTCGCTGGTCACTATATTTAAATGAATTTTCGAAAGAATCGAATTAATATTTATTTTTTTTACACCGCATTATAGAGAAAAAATAAAAAAATAAAAAAAAAAATAAAATAAAATAAAATACACTGAAATTGCTCCAAACCTCGCTTTGGGTACCCGCTGTCTACGGCATCTCTTTTCCCGCCCGCATTGCATCAGGTCTAGGTTTCCCATGCCTGCAGGAATATCTTTCCCGGGCACTTCAATCTGGATATTTATCGACGACAGGTGGGATCTGCTATTATTTAAGATCTACGATTTTAAAGATGACTGTATCTCAGCATCTATTAAATATTTTAGTTTTGAACCATGTATTTTATAGCCCATGCTATTTACACTATATTACGATTTGATTCCGACCAATGTAATAAAATAAAATAAAATAAAAAGTAGATTAAATATATATATATATATATATATATATATATATATATATATATATAAACAAATAAATTTTAATAAATTTAATCCTTTTTACTATGTATATACTAGAGATGAGTTCGGGCTCTATTTTGGAAATCCGAGCCCGCCCGAGCCCGAAACATTTTTGAACTGAGCCCGCCCGAGCCCGAAAAATAGTGTGTGATCAGAGCCCGAGCCCGCCCGAGCCCGATATTGAAAGTGGCATATGCAACGCATACACAATAGTAAAATTAAATACCGTTTTCATTTTCAAATGAATTTTTTTATTACCAATCCTCAGTTTGAATAACTATAAATGTTATTATAACAATTTATAATGTCTGTGTCTCATCTGTATACATGTATATATTTATATAATTTATATTTATAGTGCAGCCTATTGTTTATAACGCGCCTATCGGGGGACAAAAAATTTATCCGAATGAGTGATATAATGAGGCCCAATATAACGAAGGAGGAAGATTAATGTACAGTCGGCTGCAAAATTATTCGAGCACTAGCAATAATCCTTGCCAAAAAACAGTACACTTAATACAGCTTTGTTAAATAAATCCTTGTCGAGTCATGTTCTTAATCAGTCTAAGAACATGATTCGACAAGGATTTACTTAGTAAAACAGTCTTAAGTGTACTTTTTAAATATAGGAATTATTGGCTAGTGCTCGAATAATTTTGCAGCCGACTGTATAACACTATGACATAATATGCATCCCGTTGAAAAAAAAGTTCTATTTAGAAAAAGGAAAGTCAAAGCTACTAAGGTTTGCAAGATTATTTTGTGATTTATAACCTATCATGAGTATTATGGTATTACTAAAGGTGCTCTCAAAATGAATAAAATTTCTTTTTTTTTTTTTTTTTTTTTTTACATTTTCCAGTTAGTGAAGAATAAAATAAACGGAACTTTTAGCTTGAATCCGAGCCCGCCCGGAGCCCGAAGACTTGCGTAAGATTTGAGCCCGATCGGGCTCGGGCCCGGGCTGAGCCCGTCTCATTTCTAGTATATACTACCATTTTTCCCGATAAATACAGTAAATAAAAAAAATGAATAAATAAAAGGTTTTTTCTTTTAAAGGAATTTACTAAAAAAGGAAAAATAAGAAGTTGTTCTACTATAAAATATTAAACATAACTGTTATAAATACGTTTTTAAATTTAAAACTAATTATACTTATTTTTTTCTTCTGCATTACGATTTTATTTTCAATAAATATAACAAAAAAAAAAAAAAAAAAAAAAAAAAATCGCCTTCAAATGAATGAAATAAATAAAAATAAGTTGCGTAATAGCCGTTGCTAAGATACGCAGACGATTGAAGCAAAATAATTAAATTTATGAAAAATGAAACATTAAAGGCAATATTTAAAATCGAAAAAACATTAATTTAAAAAATTCAAATTCGAAATTCGGAAAAATCTCGATGAGGTGCACACATGCATGGTCCCAGGTACCTATATGCCAAATTTGGAAGCTCTGCGATCAATAGTGTGAGCACCACAGCGCAGATACACACACAGACACACAGATACACAGACACACACACACAGAGACACTTCTCTTTATTTATATAGATAATATCAATAAAGCGAAAATTTATATGAAAAAGGATTGACCATTATAGAAGTAACGTTATCTTTAACAATCTTCATTTCACACACATGCTATTTCTTATTGCCAATATTTATGAATACAGTATCTTGACATTTTCTATCAAAGAAAACAATTTTTTTTGTTTTAGATTAATAAAATCTGTCCATTTGTTAATTTTAAGAGAAGTGCATAGCATGTTTAAAAGCATTTATTTCTAACAATTATTTTTAATAGGAAACAAGTTATTAAATTTTATTTTTCAAACTAAGAAATGTGATAGTTGTTCATTTCCTCCATTTTTTTTTATTTGAAATTATGTGTTAAATTTTACTCTAATAATTAAGAAAAAATATTTTCTTCTTAAATCGTCAGGTCATGCATGTGTTTGATTCTCGGATACCAAATTTTTCGAAAATATTTTTATTTTTTTCATCATTGTATCAGTTTTAAATCATTTTAATTATGTTGGATTAATAAAGTTTTTAAGCAGAATTTATCACGAATTTCCAATGAATAGAAAAATCGAAAGTTTTTCCGACTGTGCCTATTGACGCACCAATTATTCTCTTTTTATAATTGTATTCAAAAGCATACATTCCAAAAATTATTCGTGCTTTAGAGGTTATATGGGTTTTGAATGTTAAAAAAAAAAAAAAAAAAAAAAAAAACAATCTTCTCTATTTTCTTAAAATAATAAATATAAATTTTTATTGAAACTTTTAAGCCTATAAAGCAACGACATTTAAACAATATTTTATAAAATTTTCCTGAAAAATTTAGCCGAAAGGACCTAGTTTCCCGAAACCCTTAAAAAAGCGTCTTTCCGGTTGTCAGGATAACTCACGATAGCTCTATCTTAATAAATAAATAAATAAATAAATAAAAATAAAATAAAGTAAAATAAAAAATCTGGAGTGACTTCACTGGACTTTCCAAACATTAAGTAATTAACTGTTGTGTAAATGAATAAGAGAAGTCGTTAAATAAACAAAAAGAGAAAGTTATATAAGATGTTTGAGTATTTTTCTCCGTATATATTATGTTGTTTAATTTAACGTTATACTGTACTTCAAATAATTTGAGCCCATAGATCATAGAGATTAAAAAAAAAAATTTCTTTCTGCCTCTATAAAAATCTTATAAATGTTATAGTCACCAAAATCTATACAGCTCGTGCGATGGTAGCCTATAATATGTATATAACTTTCAGCTCAATCGGATAAGGCATTTAGATGCTTTCACACTTTAAATAATTTGAGCCCGTAAACCGTAATAATAAAGCATTTTTCGTTGTGTACATGTAAAAAAATTATAAGTGCTAGATACGGTAAAATTCATGCACTTCGTATGATGGGGATGTAAAATACACTCATGTTTGTGAAAATTGCAACACCAAGAATTAATGGGAATATCAGAATATTTGTTGGGCACATATATTATAGTAGGAAAAACAATTGATTAAAATTTCAGGAAATTTGCAGCAATATGTACTGAGAAAACAGTACATGAAGCAGCGACCAAGTGAGCAATGACAGCACTTACTTGCACAGGCATTGAACCAAACAGCGATTAGATGACATGTACGGGTAAAGCACTTCATGAAGCTTCAACACGATGCCATAAATTCATTGATCGTAGTCACTGGTGAGTGGTGGGAAGCCAGTCGCTTTTCAACGATTAAACAAAAATTTTCATTGGTGCGAGATCAGGAGAACGCACTGGCCAGAGCAGCAGTCCAACACATTCTGCATCAAAGAAGGTCCGGACAATGCGGACAACTTGCGGTCGTGCATTGTCCTGCTTAAGTATTGCGCTTCGGAGTTCTTGAATATAGGTCAGAGCGACGGGCCTTAACTCGTCAGAAATGTAATGGCTGGTATTCAGAGTGGCGGGAATGAATACAAGAGGTGATCGAGACGTGTATTCAATGGTATCGCATACCATGACTCCAGGTGGGGACCCAGTATGTGCTACCAAAATTTTAATTACCCTCAAAACTGCATCACTAATATAGGCGCCTTTAATATGTGATCAACGACAAACCTGGACGTAGGAATGGCGTAAAGTCGCCTTTCAGACAAATCACAATCCTGTTTACAGCATCAGGATTGCGTTATCCGTATTTAACGGCATTGCGAATAATGCACATTGCCAGCTGGGATTCGACATCGTCACACTGTCCATTACCTGCAGTGATGGTATGGGATCCCATTGGATACACATCTCGATTACTTCTTGCTCGCATTCCCGGCACTGTGAATAGCGGCCATTAAATTTCTGGTGAGTTAAGGCCCACCCATCTGCTCTATATTGAAAGCCTCCATAGCGCAATATTTAAGCAGGATAATGCATGACCGCAAGTTGTCTGTATTATCTGGACCTTCTTTGATACAGAATGTGTTCACCCATTGCTCCGGCCAGCGTGTTCTTCTGATGTCGCACCAATGGAAATGACTGTTTAATCGTTGAAAAGCGAGTGGCCCACTACTACTCACCAGAAACTACGGTCTACGAACTGCGGCGTCCTGTTGAAGCTTCATGAAGTGCTGTACCCGAAAATGTCATCCAACTGCTGTTCGATTCAATGCCTCGACAGATAACTGTAGTTATTGCTTCTAGAGGTCACTGCTTTATGTACTGTTTTCTCAGGATATATTACTCAAAACTTCCTGAAAATTCAACCAATTGTTTTTCCTACTATAGTGTATGTGCCCAATAAATATCATTCTTATATTCGCATTCCCTCTTGGTGCTGCAAATTTTACAAACATGGGTGTATATATATAAATTTTCAGTTAATTCGAATAAGGTGTTTAGAGGTTATCGCACTTTATGTAATTTGATCCCATAGGCCATAATGGTAAAGAACGTTTCTTTGTGTCCCTGTAAAAAAATCCATAAACGCTAGATTCACCATAAACTATACAGTTCGTGTAACTGTGACTAATAACATGTTCATAAAATTCCAGTCCAATCGAATGGGCAGTTTAGACTCTATCATAGTTTGAATAATTTGTATCTTTAGACCATTATGATAAAGAATTTTTCTTTGTTTTCCTGTAAAAGAACTATGAGTGCTAGATGCACCAAAATCAGTAGGGTTCATGCGACGGTAACCTTTAGCATACGCACCTACTTTCAGCTCATTCGCAATAGCGTTTAGCCACTATTGTGTTCTCTCACATACATACACACACATATATACATCACCGTAAAAACAGCAAAAATGAAAGCAAAGGACCTCAGAACGTATAGATACACCAAAATATCAATGTTGAATTTTTGTGATGATCACAATACTTTCCTTACATAGTATGCTCGGAAAGTAAAAATGAAGTTCTAAGTAGGAATTAAACGAACTTACACTGTAATAATATTATAGTTTTAAAAAATTAAAGAACACGCTTTTATAGAAATGTGAACTAAAAAGCACAAAATATCTATCTTAGTATTAAAATGCAGGGTAAGAGAAAATCGTGTGAGCGACACACCATAATATTTACATACATTTAAATCTTTAATTAAAATAACTTAGAATTAAACAAAAACCATTTTTAAAAGATCTCCCCTGACTGGACTCGAACGCTAGACCTTTAGGTTCGTAGCGCGCAGCTTTACCTCACAGCCACAGTGTTCACGTAAGGAAAGTCTTTTTTTACAATATAGATTTTTTGTTTGCTTCCGGAGCGGTTACAAACATACATTATACATACAAACATACAAACATACATACAGGTGAAGCTAATAAAAGCGTGTTAAAAATATGTCCTATTTGGTGCCAGAAATTCTCTGTAATTTAAGAAAATACGTTCTGACAACATAATTTTTTCATAAATTACGTTTATTTTCTCAAATTACAGAGAATTTCTGGCAGCAAATAGGACATATTTTTTACAGTGATGTAGGAAAGTTTCAAAAGCTCTCCCTCTTAAACTTTTACTGGCTTGAAACTTTGGGAAATTATTTTAGTTAAATTTTACAATGAAATTAAAATAAATAAATAAATAATATTTTTTTGAAATTATGAAACCCATGTAACCATTTATAAATCCCTCCCCCTCCCTCGTCTTTTATACACTCCGTTCATGTATAGGGAACTACGCAAAATCTATTTAATACGAAAATGTTGAAATAAATAAATGAAATAGCCTCATATAGTCGAAAAGGCGATAGTTTGCATACTTACATAGGTATTGTTTTTGTACGCTACTTATTGTTTACGTGCAACATATAAGATAAATTATAAATAATTACGTCCGTATTGTTTTAGTACTCATTTAGAACTTATTTATTTGTTTATTTATACTCATCTCTAATTTCATTTAGTCTTATTTTTGAAATATAAATAAAAGAAAATTAAAGAAACATGTTGATTGAATTTTTAAATAAGCATGTTAAACAGCAATACCTTAATTTCAACTTAACTAATTTTGTTAACAGATGAAATTGTATAAATTTTATAAATATAGGTTTAGTCTTTCCGAACTATTTCAAAGGTATAATCTTTATGATGAGATTAATACGTTACACAATCATAGTTTTTTTCTTTTCTTTTCTTTTCTTTTCTTTTTTTTTAAATGATAAATCAGACTTTTTAAATTACAGTACTGAATTTATTTAGAATAATATTACAAAAAGTTTAACATAATGTTGTATTAGATTTTGGTACAAACAGTTCTGAAATTATTTTTAAACATGATTTATATACATGATTAATATACATTATTTATAAACATGATAAACTACAGATTTCCTTTCATATAATTTTCTATTTTTATTTTACAAAGACAGCAAAGGAAAAAGTTTTATAAATTGTACAAATTTAATGATATTACATAAAGTACTTAGCAGATAATTATAATAATAATAAATCTGACTTCAGAATAAAATAACGTGAATTATTTTTATGTTTATAGGGTTTTAACAAATTATATAGTTAAAACTTTTTTAACCAACTTATTTTCTAATTTTAAAAATGATACTATTGTATAAGTATAAATCATCACAAGCCCAATGTATTTTGCTTTATTATTTTTCTGTTTCATTTATTTATTTATTAGATTTTTTTTTTAAATGTATATCTTCTTTCACTTTTTATAAAACGAATTAATTTTATAGAATATTTTGTTAAACTTGTTTTGAATTTCTTACAGGTATTACGTAGTATATACAACCCTGTTCTAAAAAGCACAATACATCCATTATATGGATTGTCTGCAAAGAAAATACGGAAAAAAATTTGCCCTAGAATGTCGATTATATATATACATTTAAGAAATCGTAATTATTCCCCAATTTTTTTCCCCAAATGTTAAATCTGCTTTATAAAATTTTTTTTAAGTAAATAGTTTCGAAAAATATCCAGTTTATTTGTTTTTCTCAAGTATTCTTGGAAATAACAGAATCTAATATTAGATCTAGGTAAGAAAACATTTAGTAGTCTTTTCATCATTTGATCAAAATTATCCAATTAAAACGATTGGTTTTTACTTGAGAAATATTCAAACATTTTTCTTTTCAATTTTTGGTCGACTGAAATGGTTATCTCCTGCTGCGCTTGTATTAAAAACTTTAAAAATACTATTGTTGATGACCATCATTATTTAGAGTGACTTCTAAATAATTATAGGTGTATTATTATTATTATTATTATTATTATTATCGTATTGTAGAAAGTAATATTTTAAATACTATTTCAAAAGTTCTTTTTCTCTTTTGTAGTTTATGGTGATTTTAATGATGAGCACCATGCTTATTCTTGCTCACTGTTCAGATGTTAATGGTGATCAAACATACCATGATGTCTTACTATCCATGTGTGGCAAAAAAGGACAACAGTTGGCCGCTGTGTCTATAGCTTTGACTCTTTATTGTGTTTGTATAGCTTCTTTAATTATCATTGGGGATCAGATGGATAGTTGTAAGTAGTTCAAGTTTGTACTTAAGTAAATACTTTAGCATAAAAAATCTTTCTTTTAATGTATGAAGAAAAGTGCTATTTAATTATTAAAGAAAGGATTTACATTCCAAGTTGAAATGATGTTATATATCTGTGACTAAACTTTTGTGCCAAATTCGTACTAAAATAGTTTTTATAAATGTCAGGAATGCCCTTTTATAATTACCTAAAAAGTAACTATTTTTTTCTGTCAAGCTTTTTTCAAAAAAGTTAAAGGGAAATAAAATTTATGTTTGCAGTTTACAATACCTATAAATTACGAAATCATTAAGATTGTAAAAAGATACTGTAAAAATTATAAAAAATATTATTTGCATATTAAAAAATGTATATATTTATTATATAATGAGTTCATACGTAATACACTTGTCGCAAAATGCAAAAACAAACAAACAACCAAGCCCCCCCCCCCCCAAATAAATAAATAAATAAATAAATAAATAAATAAAATAAAATAAAAAATTGAAAGTCAATTTTGCAAGCTTATAAAGACATAAATGGAATGTCAGAAAATTGGGTTGCGTCTTTAATTTAGTATACAACAACAATCTTTATTCATGAATAGCCTAAAAAAAAAAAAAATCTAAAAGTGCAGTTAAAAAATTGTGTGGTTCTCATTGATTATAAAGTGTTAATTTAGTTGCGGGAAAAAAAACAGTGGGAGAAAATATTATATGGCAATTACAATCAATTAACCTGATTAATACACAGGGTGCAAAACAAAATAGCAAAGAGACCTTTATCTCTGCAACCATTGGTCTCAGATATATATTTCCGATTAAAAAATGTTTTGAAAAATGTAAGCATTTATGGTACAGCATGTTTAAATATCTGAAAAACAAGTTTTTTGAAAATTACAAAACCTAACTTTTTATACGTCCCCATGTACCTATAGTCATATTTAGGAAAAGTTGACATACATCCTAACAAATATAACACAAAAAATTTCCTTTCTGTTCACCCGAAATTGACCGAGATATTTTTCAAAGTTTGGAATATTTTCACATTTTTTCGGGATTAATTAAGGATTTTTTAACCAACGCTTTATTCTATTTTGCAATTATGGCATTCTTTTTTTCAATTACATTGCGATAATATCGATTTTTGAAAGGCTTAGGATGAAAGCTTCTATGGAAACATTGTTTTAGGAAGATGATTATTAAATTAAAATAAACTGGAGAGTTGGGTATGCTACGATGAAGTTGATGAAAACTGATTTGAAATTAAACAGTGGAAGAAGTCATATTGGCATGATCGAACAGTCGCTTGGCTTCGAGTAATCTTCGTCAACTGCAGAGTCACGTGATTTCTCTCTCCTGTTATTTATAGTACGGAAGTTTCTGTAATCCATTGCTAAGTGGTATCGATACAAGATCCACGTTGTAGCATGAAAAATTACATTGATGCTGATTGCTATTTTTGATAAAAATAGCCGCTGACAGTGCATTCGAATGCTCTTCCGACCATGGCAATATGACTTTTTCTACACTTTCTTTTTTAAATCAATTTCCGTCATCTTCATCACAGCATACTTAACTCTCCAGTCTCTTAAAATTTAATAACCAATAATTTTGAGAAATGATATTTTCTATACATAATAGACTATCAATCTTCGAAGTGATTAGGCAAACGTTACAATTAAAAATTATTGGTGATTAATGAAAAAAAAATTCACCAGATCTGGCAACACTGATCCCAATAAGATTTTGTTTATTTAAATAGGTATTTTAGTCAGAGTTAAACAGCTCATTAATGCATGATATTGCAACTTTATACCGAATGTCTCCAAAGAAATAAGTATGGAAGTTCTCAGAGTTTTTACATTTTTGGCTTAAGACATTATTTTGAACAATAGTTGAAGGTTTTTGTCGTAATTAAATTACAAGAAATTAATGTTACATGAGCATTAAAAAAAAAAAAAAAAGAATTGAGCTTGTATCCAATTTAGTGGCTATGAAACAGCCAAACATCAAATAATTTTTCATATACCAAGCGTTTCAGTGTTACTCCGATTAAAATTTATTCTGTAAGATTTTTAAATAATGTTAAATTCACATGGAAACTTCTTGATAAATAATTCCAAGTTTATAAAATTAATTTAGCCATTTGTTGAAATAATAGTTAAGAAAATTTATATGATTGTATTATTGTTCTTGTTTCTAGCTTGTGTGTATTACTACCTGTTATTTTAATATTTCTATCAAGGATTCTTTCTTGATCTTTTGCTATTTCTGTTATTTATTATTATTAATGTATTTCTACATTGTTATTTTATGGTGAAATTAAAAACATTACATATTATTTTTTATTAATAACTTTTTCCTTTTTCTAGTATTCCACACTATATTTGGACCTCATTTTTGTGATAAATGGTACTTAGATAGAAGATTTACAATTGCAGCTACTTCTATATTATTTATTCTTCCCACATGTTACTGCAAAAGAGTCGATTTTCTAGGACACATTGGGTAAGTGGTGAGACACATTAAATAGATATTTAACAAAAAAAATTTTGACGTTAGAAAAAATTTAGTTGTAAAGTAAATATTATTATATGTATATACAGCATGACTCAATCAAATTTAAGGAAAGGGAAAAAGTAGAAAATAAATAAATTAATGATGCTTTAGTATTTGCTTTTCTATTTTTCTCTTTCTTTAGAAAAATTGGACTTTATTTATTTATTTTCTTAACTAAAATTAGCATAAAAAATGTACTCCAAAAGTTACGTAGGCGATTTAAGAATTAAAAACCTTGTGATTTAATTAATTTTCATTATTTTTCTTTTAAATATTTGGACATCTTGTGCATATATATCCATATATGATTAAACAAAAAGTTATCGGCATTCAGAAAGCATACTCTAAAAGTTTTAATGTGCAAAATCCTCACTCAAATATAATTAAGGTGACCAAATGTCCTCATTTTCTGGGGACAGCCTTTATTTTGAAAGCATTTTCCTAAGTTTTGAAAAGTTGTACAAAGTAAATTATTTATCACTGATATTTTATTTTTAGTCCTTATTTATTAAAAATGAAAACAATCATTCGTAATTGGATAATTGTAGCAATTTTTAACTCTTCTCTATTATGAAGATACTCTGATCTGGTCACTATAAATTACTAGTGGATCTGCAGATCAGGAACCTCAACGTCTTATTTGCATCACACATTACTCAACATATTATTTTTATTTAATTCCTTTTTATATACTGTATATACTGACTCGATCGACTCGCTACACAAACAGATGCGTTTCCCCCCTCAACTGCCTGCGGTATCTCTTTTTCTATATCTAACTATCTATCTATCTTAACTATCTATCTATAATCTATCTATATATATATTACTAGTACTGTTCGACCAGCTTTCAAAGGTGGCCCAAGTGGGAACAGGTCTTCGTAAGGTCAATCTATTCTTCAAAATAGGGGAGTTGATAATGACAGGGAAATTTCCTCCTACTTTCGTTTCTGAGTGGGGTGAATGCTGACCGGGCGATGTTTTTGCTTCTTATACGGTAAAAGTATAAAAAGCTGTAGTTTCCTGTTAAATGGAAAGTACAGTTTCAGACTAGTGTTAGTGTAGCTCGTCTGTTAATAATGTTGAGGTTTTAAATTTGTATTTTTTTTATTTAAAATTTACATTATTAAACATCTTAAATGGCACAGAAAATAAATAACGCAAAAAGCTTTAATTTTTCCTTCAACAGAATTTTTTCCGAAAAGACGCCGCTGCGTTTACAGAAAATTTCATTCTAAATTTGAATTTTCCTAATTATGAAAATAGCTTTTTCATGACCAAAGTCAAGAGGGTTATATGTCCTTCGTTTGGTAAAAGTTACGAAAATGTTAATTCTAATTTTTTTTCGTTGCACGATATTTAGATATCAACAGTATTTAACCTATGAAAAGCAATATAGATTTGATTATTAAAAATATACGAAAAAGACGTTTTATTATACCTATTTACCTAAAATTATTCAAGAATTTAGGCCCACCAGTGGCGGAGCGGCTTAGACCACTGAACACTGGGAGACGGTGAAGTGATAGGACGTGAGTTCGATTCCGCGCGCCGTCGGTCTAGCTGTTCGGAGTTTTGAGTGGTTTTCTCCTAATGTAAAGTAAATACGAGCTAGAACCCCTTAAAAGACTTTCACCCAAGGCCTATATCCCTCGTGTAGATAGTCGGATCAACACCATCAAGAATTTAGATTTTTATACATGTAAATGACAGGGTTTTTCCCCCTGTATTTTCTGAAATTGATTTAGCAGCAACAATATTGTGTGAAAACACCATAAGCAGAAATTGTCGCAACAATTGTTTCGGGTCGAAAAAGGCAAAGCACGACCCTTCATCAGACGAAAAGTTAGTGCAGTTTTCTTTTATATTTTTTGTCACTATATGAATTTATGAAATTCAATATTAAAATTTTATTTAGGGTTTCATGAAAAGGCTGGCAAAAACGAATAAATAATTTTATTTTTAAAGAGAAGGTCTCAGAAAAAAATGCAATAAAATGCTTGTTTTTCATATTATCATCACAGACCTTCTCTCTCAAAAAAAAAAAAAAAAAAAAAAAAAAGAGAGAGAGAGAGAGAGAGAGATGAGGGGAAAAATATATGTTCATCTTTAATGAGAAGTGAAAATTATTCACTTTCATCATCTGAATCATCAACTGAAACATCATCATCATCATGGCTGTCATCATCTAAAGAGATAATTAATGGATCACATAATTCTTCCATTACGCCATCTTTTTCCCAGTATTCATTTTCTAAACTTTCAATGTGCGTGCAATAGTGCTTCCATCTCTCAACATCAATGTTCTCTAATGCAAGTTGAGTCAGGTTGAAAAGTTGATCCATTTTTAAATCAGCCGTTACATTTCTCTGCCTAATAAAGTCCTTTATATCCGCCCATACATATTCTATGGCATTTATGTCGCAGTGATATGGAGGCAATCTTAATGCATGATGTCCATGTTCAGCTAACATCTTATCAAATTTATATTCCTTCGCCTTCGAGTTGGCCTTTACAAGTTCCATAAGTTCAACTTTACGCAAATTTTCAGAATATGGCACTTTGTTTAGTGTTAGCCAATCCATTATTTCTCTTTTATTTTGTGAAGAGTTTGGAGGCTTGTTTAACTGAACCGAATGGTACGGGGCATTATCTATAATAACAACAGAATTTTTCGGCAAGTTTGGGATCAGTTTTTCAATTGCCCATTTTTCAAATATTTTTGAATTCATTTGTCCATGATAATCGCCGGTGGTGGTGTTAGCTTTATAAGTCAATGAGGAATTCGGAATAAACCCCATTTCTCCTCCTGCGCATAATGCAATAATGCGTCTCGATGCCGCCCCTGTCTGAACGACACCGAAAACATCTTCCGATTGCCAGCATTTCCCGACAGTTAAATTACTGTCAATCCAGGTTTCATCTACAAAAATAAGAGGTCTTTTTTCTCTTCGGAACTGGTGAATATTCCGTAAATATTTTGTACGAGACAGAATGATATCACTTCGTTCTGTTATCAGTTTCCTCTTATTCTGACTTTTTTTCCAGCGGAAACCCATTTCATGTAGAATTTTACGTAAAGTTTCTTTTGATTTTGAAAACTGTATCCTTTCTTGTAATCTTGTTAATAACTTTGGGATAGTAGGCACTATTTTATCTATTGTATAGAAGTCCTGGATAGTTCTTCGAATTACATCCAAGTCAAAATTATCCAAATTGACACTCTCAATAGTGGTTTTCACCTTTTTCTTTTTGGGAGAAGGCAAATTACTTGGAGTATTGCGAATTCTTCGTATAGAACCCTTTGAAACATTGGCAATTTTGCTAGCCCTTTTAGTTGCGTGTGCCAACGGAATAGTTATACAACCTTTATCTGCTTCATTATCACAGAACTTCACAACGCTGCTTAAAACCGCTTTCGTTTCAGCACTAAAATGTTTGCCTTGAGAACTTCTACGTTCTTTTGAATTCATTTTATCGATCCAAAAGGAAGTACAAAACGAACGAAAATGTTATTTTCTTAGAGAAAATAATAAAATATTAGATCCGCTAACAAAGAATAAATCGTAGTAGTCAAACAGCAGCCAAAGGAAGAATGACAATCGGTCATCGGTCAGTTACGTTAAGGAGAAACATGTATCTCTCCCCTCTTTATTCACCCTTCTCTCCCTACGGAATGGGTCACTGCTTTGGCAGCATGCCAAAAGCAACATTTGAAAACTTGTCGAGCAGTAACTGATAGCCTTGTATATTAATTCTTTCTAACTGATAAATACTTGTACCAAATTTCATACAAAATGATTGCAGGACATATCGGAATTATTTTGCGTAACCCTGTAAACCTATTACCAATTCTATGCCCACAATTTTTCACACAAAAAAAAAACATGCTTTTAAACATTCTAATAACATTTCATTATATTTAATGGGGTTTAACCATGTTAAAATACTCTTTTAAAAAATACCATCTATTGACCTTAATGGTACAAAATATTTTTGGGTGGTTCTGTAAATAAATTAGATTATGCATACCCCCCCCTTTTTTTTTTTAGAGAGAGAAAACTTTCTTTTTAGCCATCTTTATAATGCATGTTAATTCCATTTTATCGAATGCAGCATAAGTGCGTTAAGATGCACTACAATAAAAAATTACCCATAGGCTCTAAAGTCACGAACTTCTTTTGTGAGTTTCTTCAAACGAACCATAAACGCTGTACACACCAGTAAAAACTATTCAACCTATTCTACGTTTCTCATGAATAATTTTTCAAAGTTTCACATAATTTAGATTATTACGTGACATAGTCGGAACACTTTTGTAAGGTCCTGTACATTAATTATAAAGCCTAAGCACACATATTTTCTGCAGAAAACATGAGTTTAAACATCTCAGTAATGTACGCTAATTTCATTTCGTTGGATGCAGAGTAACGATGTTAAACTGAGTTTAAGCGAAATTCACCCCATAGGCTGTAATGATAAGAAAAACTTCTATGTGTCCCTGCACACAATTCATAATCAATGTAGACATAAAAAATTATACAGCTATTTCTATACAAAGTCTGAACGTGTGTACCAAATTGCAAGTCAGTAGAGTGATTTTTGCAGACGCCATCGCTAGACACAAATTCTATCCATAGGCCGTAATGATATGAAAAACTTTGGAGTGTCCCTGTACACGAACTACAAATGGGATATACATCCAAAACTATACAGCAAATTCTATGTAGCTCGTGAACATGCGTACTAAATTGCAAGTCAATAGCGTGATTTTTGCAGCCGCTATCGTGCGACAGACATACAGACACACAGACGGAACCCAAAATCTTTTTGTGTCTCAATAGGGACATTCCACTGACGTTTCGGCAATAAAAACAACACATTTTTTACAGCAAGGTATTTCAGCTGACTTATCCTCTATCAGATAGTATTCTGTCTTCTTACTCACGAATTTTGTAAACAGCATTATATGTCAGCCCTTTTTTTTTTTTTGTGTGTGTGTGTATGTATGTGTTCAAAGTCTAAATATTTGAAACTTGAAATCAAATTAACGTTCAATGAAGTATCTTTTGTTCAATCCGAATCTCTGAATTACATGTCATTCTGAACTTGATCAAATTTTAAATAATACTACTAATAATAATAAATTCAATACTAAAAGTTATTAACACTTACAAAGTTATCTTGTAACTTTTAAACCATCGTAGAGATGTTGTTCTATGCATTCTTAATATAATTCCATGTTCATTCAACTGTATTTTTATTACTTTCCGAACACTATGGTGAGGAAAGTATTGTAATCATGTCAAAAATCCGAATTCGAGATTTTGATGTTTCTATACGTTTTGAGGTCCCCTGAGTCCGTTTTCACTATTTTTACGATGATGTATGTATGTGTGTGTGTATGTGTGTATGTGTGTATGTGTGTATGTCTGTGAGTGAACACGCTAGCGTCTAAACGCTTTGTTCGATTAACCTGAAAGTTGGTACGCATACTGTAAGTCACCATAGTACGAACCCTATAGATTTTGGTGAATCTAGCACTTATAGTTTTTTTACAGGGACACAAAGAAAAATTCTGTATCATTATGGCCTATGGGAGCAAAATCTTAAAAGTGCGATAGCATCTAAACGCCTTATTCAATTCAACAAAAATTTTATACACATATTATAGATCACAAATACTCAATCTGTATAGATTTTGGAGAATCTAGCACTTATAGTTTTTTTACAGGGACACAAAGAAAAATTCTTTATCATTATGCCTATGGGGCCAAATTTTTAAAAATGTGATAGCGTCTAAACGCCTTATTAATCTGAGCAAAAAATTTGTACACACGTTATAGATCACAGTTGTACTAACTGTATAGATTTTGGTGAATCTAGCAGTTACAGTTTTTTTACAGGGACACAAAGAAAAATTCTTTATCATTATGGCCTATGGGACTAAATTTTAAAAAGTACGATAGCATCTAAACGCCTTATTGAATTCAGCTGAAAATTTATATGAGTATTATAAATCACTGTTGCACTAACTGTAAGCATTTTGGTGAATCTAGCATTTATAGGTTTTTACAGGGACACAACGAAAATTTCTTTATCATTATGATCTATGGGCTCAAAGTTCAGTAGCGTTAAACAAAACAACGTGTAATAGATGGAAAAAAATACTCAAACACTCTATTATGGTTTTCTCTCTTTTGTTTGTTTAACAACTACTCTTTCTTTACTTTATCTACAAAACTGTTAATTACTCAATGTTCGGAAAGTCGAGTGGAGTCACTCCAGATTTTTGAAATAATAACTGCTGTAGAAGAACACTAAAAAGATAAAACCGAAAGTGTTTGGAAAAATTAAATATCTATTATGTCAAGAAAGTTCGCATAAATTACGCAATATTTTATGTCAGAAACTCATTTATTGTATTTACAATAAAACTGCTAAAGCATAATGAGCCAATTTTTTTTATATTTTGTATTTTGGAACTGGAATTTTATATGAATAATTATACAAGAAATGTAGTCAATAAAGAATAAAATATACTTTTTTAAAAATTACTTAAATGAAATTTGATGACAAAGTGGCTAAATATTTTAAAATCTAATAATTAGCTAAAAATATGATAAGGGAAATCGAGCTGCATTATACGTTGATTCCGCCGAAAATTAATCTTCTAATAAACCCCCATAAGTAAATTCCCCCGTAAAATATTTTAGAATTCCCTCTTATAAGTAAATTCGCCGCATTTACTGCAGTACAATGGACTAAGGGGAGTGGGCATATCACAATAAAAAAAAATAATAACAAATACCACTTTACCTAGATACACATGACTGGCAGATTTTTAAGTAAAATCTCATGTGGTTAAAATTGTTCTTATCTGTAATTTAAGTGTGCCAGCAAATTAGTGAAAAGTTTAAGTAAAATTTCATTAAAAGCAATCCTTTCCCAGGTTGTATGTGTGCCAATGAATGTGAAAAATTTAAATAAAGTTTAGCTGAAAATATTTATAAAATTATTACTGAGAGAATCTTTGGTAAGAGACGATTTTTACAAAGATCATCCCGGCAACTGCAGTTTTGCACATTTGCAAAATTTTCCTATATAAGTATATATTTTAACTATGCAAATTTTCTTTGCACTGGGCAGCCAAACAATTTCGTGAGTTTTCTAAGTTCACTTTTATAATAGCTGAATTTATGTATGGGACTAACTAAGTAAGATTCAGATTAGAATTGCGACCGAATTAACCCATCGGTAAAGGGGAACTATGAAATATGTAGTGGAATTTATATTTCCCGGGAAAATAGATAGAAAGGTAGAAAGGAATCTTCTTGAACAATAATGGTATAAGAATATGTAAAGAAAGGTTTTATTTATTTATTTTTTTAAGTATAAATGTATAAAGGCATGGATAAAAAATTAATCTAACTAATTATAAAGAAAACGAGAATATTAATGCAAAACAAAATAGTTTTTTTTTTCCCTCTTTTCTTTCTTTCTTTCTTTCTTTTCTTTTTTTTTTTTCAATTTAAGAAAAAAAACATTATTGTTAATTTTCTTTCCAGAAAAAAATTCATATACATGGAAGTATAATCATCGATTTAGAAGATAGATTCTTTTATTTTCTTATTTATTTAATTTATTTATTATTTTATATAATTTTTAATATTATTTATTTGTGAAAATTATAAAATTTAATTTACGTCTGGTACACCGATTTAAAAATTTATCTTACTGCTTATAATAAAGCAAAAGCAAAACAAGTTTTACTGCCGTAGAAGAACTGACAAAATTATTTAACTTTAAAATTTATGATTTTGTTATAAATTTATTTTTGTGTGTACTTGTTGTAGCATTTTTATACTAATTGTAAAATTCAATATTTTCTTTTTTTACACTAGAACAGTGGGGATTTTCGCCATGATATATCCAGTGTTTTTGACTGTTTATGGTTATTTTAATCTTACACTGAAACCATCAACTATAAAAACAAGGTAAACATTAATTATATGTATAGTAATTATTGTGATTTTTGAATGATGTAGCATTTTGCGAGCAAATATAAATATGTGTATGTATATATATATATATATATATATATATATATATATATATAATACTTTTTTTAGTTTTTGTTTAGTGTTGTTGAGGAAAAAAATTAAAAACATATTTATTTTATTTTAATTAATTAATTATTATTATTATTTATTATTATTTTTTGTATAGGCCAGATGACATTACTACCATGTTAGCTATGCTGCCAGTTTTGGGGCTTGGCTATCAGGTAAAGTTATGTTTAAATATTTATAAAAAAAAAAAAAAAAAAAAAAAAAAAAAAAACTAATCAATAAATAATATAAAATGTTTACAAATAAATTCTGGTAGGAATAAACCAATTTGAATGAAAGTGTCTATGCCTAAAAATAAAATAAAATAAAATAAAATAAATAAATAAATAATAACATTACAAATTTCGATTGAGCTCATTATCCAATTTAATTAAACATATTTTATCAGTAGCTGATTAAAAATCTCCCAGCAAAAAAACGGAAATAAAAATATAATATTTTCTCCTGTTTTACGCTTTGGTATGATGTTTCCCATATATATATATTTACAAAGCTTAAAAAATAATAATTATTATTACTATTATTATAATTATAATAATAAATAAATAAATAAAATAAATAAATAAAAATTCTTTTATTTATTAAAAAGTTGCTTAGATATAGTATTTTCTAAATTAGTTGCTATAATCGAGTGTGAAACAGGAAATTTATCGTTTTAAGCGTATGAAAATTCCAAAATTTAAAGGTTATAACTTTGTTCTAAATTATCTTGGCTAATATAAAAAATAATAATAATAATAACTTTCATCTCTACTGTAGAATAAATCTCATTTATCAAAGTCTCGAAATCGAATCAACAACTAAATTGTGAAATATAACTTTCCAATACTGTGTTTACTAGAGTGTGTTTTCAAAAATGAAATAATTCCCATTAATATGTAATTTCTTTTATCCATCTTTCTTTCCAAGTACAATTCGTATCCAGGAATAATATTTTGTAACAATAGCAATAAATAAGCTTACCATAATAAATCAAGTAAAAACTACAACGCTAGGAACGCCAAAGAGAAAATAATATTGGGAAGCAGACAGCTGTTTCGGTAGCCTTTAGCGTACCGTCTTCAGTGCATAAAGAAATCAGAGATAAGTGCTCCTCTATATGGAAAAGGGACCGGATCTGTTCAACCAATAGAAATGCGTGGAAGGTGGTGGGGGGGGGGAGAGTGGCCAATAGGGATTTTGGAAACAGTAGTTGTGAAAACTGTAGAAAAATTAAGAAAATGTGGACCGAATGTAAAATTTCCAACAATCAGACAAATAGGGAATAGCGAAATCACAATTTACAAGGTTTTTAAGATTTTTATAAATATAGAAAGCTTCAAAGAAGTAAAATCTTATAAAAATCTTTAAAATATTGTTAATTGTGATTTCGCTAAACCGTATTTGTCTGATTGTTGGAAATTCTACATTCGGTCCACATTTTCTTAATTTTTGTACAGTTTTCAGAACTACTATTTCCAAAATTCCTATTGGCCACTCCCCCAACCTTCCACGTATTTCCATTGGTTGAACAGAATCCGGTCCCTTTTCCATATATAGGAGCACTTATCTCTGATATCTTTGTACACTAAAGACGGTACGCTAAAGGCTACGGAAACAGCTGTCTGCTTCCCAATATTATTTTCTCTTTGGCGTTCCTAACGTTGTAGTTTTTACTTGATTTATAACCCAGCGCCAAGTCTCCTTTTAATATAAGCTTATCATAACATTTTTCATTGGTCATTAAATTGTTGCATATTATGGTGCACTACTTCCCATACATCATACTTGGTTCCAAGCACATCGCACCGTTCCATTCACGTATCTCCACTTTGCGCTGTGAATAGTACATTACTGTGATAGCGTTTTGCGATATTTCTGCAACCTCTTCTATTCAGTCATATTGGGTTGTGAAAAGTATGTCTCCGAAATAGCGAAATTATTGCGAAGTTTTTTGCGTGCACCAATGCGACATTTATGTGATGTCGCTTTTCAATCGTCAACAGAAGAGATTTCCACGTTTGCACAACATTCCTGAGAGGTAGATGGAGAAACGTGATGTATTACCTGCAATATCATCTGTGCCACACTGCGACGTCTTTTCTACATTCTAGGGATCAAACTGTGCTGTATGGGTTTTTATGTTTTTAACCCACGATTAAAAGAGAGGGTGTTTATAAATTTAAAACCTTTGCCTATTTGTATGTGTGTGTGTGTCTGTTGTGAAACCGCAGCTCCCAAATGAATCGGCCAATTTATTATTTATTTAATTATTTATTTTTTAGAGCTCTGATTTAATTGGGAATGCTATTAGCTATGCTTGATAAAAAATCTAGTTGATATATATTTAAAATTAATAAAAATGGAATACCGCTATTACGGTACCATAGCCTCCTAAACTAGCTGCCTTCCGCGTGACTCAGAAACTTCGCAACAATTCAAGCGGTAGACAGCGCCACCTGGTACAGATTGCGCGACTTTTTTATTCAACTGTCATCAACAACTTTAAGAAGTGATATATGATATATATAATCGACGTTTCTTCGATTCTATTCGCTTTAAATATATATCAAATCCCACTTTTAAAAGTTTTTGGTGGCTGTTGAATAAAAAAGTCGCGCAATCTGTACCAGGTGGCGCTGTATACCGCCAAGTTTCCGAGCCACGCGGAAGGCATCTAATTTAAGAGACTATGACGGTACACACACAGGTAAAGAGATAGATAAACAGATACATAGAACTTAAAAACGTTTTTAGTGTCAGCAAGAAGGACCTCACAGACGCTTTGGCAATTAAATTGCGATGAATATCATACTTCAAATTAGCTAATCAAACATTTTTACTTCTGAAAATACTTTTAAACTGGCATGTTGTAGCCACCACAAAACTTTCTTCTACATTTTCCTACGCAAATTCATGCAGAACAAATTATTTATTAAAATTATTTTATTTTCCGTGATGAATGCAGATGGTTTTCCTCTCAAAGAAATATATATATATATATATATTTATGTTATTTATTTTTATTTCATTATTTATTTTATTTTCTTTTTATTTATTTATTTTTTTGCTTAAAATGAAAGATATCCATAACTATATGATTTAAATTATCGCGGATTTGTGGTTCAACCGTTTGTTTTAAAGGTATTGATGAGTTATTCTGAAAGATAGTCCTAGTAAAAATTTACATCTCCTGGGAAAAGGGGATAAGAGATGACCCTACACATACAAAAATTTCCTTCTGGTTGACTACTACTGTTATAAATATAATACATTCCCACATAAAAATTTATTCTTATTTATATACATATTTACCAAATTTTGTCCTATACTGTCACAATTAAAAATTATAAAGGAATGCGATGAGAGCACAGCCTGTTGAGCGATTGATCCCCAAATGTAATCAATCCCAATTTAAGTCAAGGTCCAACTAAATGTTAAGTTTGGTTAAATTTTGGCCATTGATTGGTGAAATATAACGTCCCCAAAATTTTTCATACACACACGCACACACACAAAGACAGACAGACAGACATTTTCTAAAAATGGTCAAATCGTGTTCAGAACAACTCCAAACTGGTAAATATATCAAAAACTGGAGGTCGAATTTTTTTTTAATTTACCAATACTTCTTACAGAAGAAATTAAAAAAAAAAAACTTTCATTAATTTAACATTATAAGTTTAAAAGACATTCATTTAGTTTGTTATGTAGTAAATTTTTAGTTAATTTTAATCCCTTTACATTTACTTATTCTGTTTGTAATCTGTACTATCAGATCGCGATTATTTAAAGTTATAAATTTATAAATATTTAACACAACGATATATTTCCAGATATACCAACATCTCTAATTTATTCTGGATCAGCATTAATAGTTAGGACCTGCATAATTTTTCCCGTAACTTTTTTTAATCAATTTTCTCCAAAATATGTAATTAAGATTAGGTGAAATAAAAAATATTCTTAAAAAAAAAAAAAAAAAATGGCGGTTACAAAGAATATTCTGGAATAATTAGAATTGTTAGTATAAATGTATTTCAAAGAAAATTTCCATTACAAGTTTATTGTCTGCAATTTTTTTTCAAGTCAAATATATTTAATTAAATTAAAATAAGTAATATGTTTTTTTTTCTTTTATTATTTGCGGTATTGCTCAATATAACAGTTTATTTATATACTTTTTTTTTTCAGTGCCAAGAAGTAGTTGTACCGGTGTATTCATGCATGCGTGATCGTAACCTATGCAATTTCGTCCGTTCCAGTATTTTGTCTATGTCCTTTCTGTTTGTTATTTATTCTATTACTGGTTGTTTCGGCTACCTCACCTTTGGTTCTGCAGTTGCGCACAATATCATGAAGATGTATGATGCAAGCGATCCATTTGTAACAGTTGGCGTTGGAGCACTAATCATCAAAATGATTGTGACATATCCGATTTTGGCTCTATGTGGCAGGCAAGTAGATTTTTTATTTCATTTGTTTTTACCACTCATTGGTAATGGAAACTGTTTTAGAGAATTGTTAAATTAAAAATGTAATCATTAATAGTAAATAACAGTAAATTTCCCAATGTTCTACATGTATGTGAAGTTAAATTTGACATCTGAGTCTATATTAAACAAGAATAAAAACCATGCAGCACGCATTGATTATTAACACTTTCCAACCGTACGTACTTGTTATATCATATAACTTTCAATATTCTTTGCCTACGTTATGACACAACAGACAGACAGAAGCACTGAAAAGTGCACAGGTAGATTAATTGAATTTAAAATCACCACTCTTAGACATTGTTAAAAAATGTTAAAAAGGCTTAACACAAAAGAAAATGCAGCCGTTAGATTATAATTGCAGCCCTTAACGTATCTGAATATTTTAGTGTAGCCCTGCAAATATCAAGGTTAATCACACTATATTCTATTAAAAAAAACATTATGCTACAATATTAACAATACATAAAAATTTCTTTGTGCTTTTTATAGTACAAAGTTGTTTAAATGCGATTTTTAAAAATGTCGCTGCTAAAACGGAATGTATTGCATTTTTTTTTTAATCACTGTACATAAACTACTTGTACAGGATCTTTTAATGTCATTTTAAAAAGGAAACATTCCATAATGAACTTGACTAATATGTAACATTTTTTTTTAAATTCTGAAAACATTTACTGACGCTGGGGGCGGAACAAAGATAGATAGAAAAATGGACAATCGGACAGACACATACACAAATTGGAATCTTATTCACACATAAAAATTGTTAGAAAGTGTTAAAAACGCTTAATGTAAGCAAAAGTACAAATCCAGCAAATTTTTATTAATAACTCTTAATATAACTGAATATTTTTATGTGGCCCTGTAAATCTAATATTATCATACTGTATTCTATAGAAAGCATTCTTTTGTGCATATGAATAACATATTTCAATTTCATTAAGCTTTATGCAAAGTAAATTTATTAAAATTTGGTTTATAGAAATATTTCTCAGAGAATACAGTGCTTTGAAATACTTTCGAGTGTTCCTGTACACAAACCAGTGCTGGTATTTACTCCATTTTACATAAGAAACGTTCGATAGCGAACTTGAAAAACATATTTTAATTTCATTAAGATTTGTGTACAGTAAAGGTATTAAAATATGGTTTATAGCAATACCTCTCATAGAACACAGTGCTCTGGTAAACTTTCGGGTATCCCTGTACACAAACCAGCAGAGGTATTCACCCCATTTTCAATAGGGAACATCCGATAGTGAACTGGAATAACATATATCAGTTTCAAGAAATTCAATAAATATTTACTGGCGTTAGAGCGCGGACAGACAGGCAGACAAACAGACAGACAAACCGAAGTCATTAACATTTTCAACCTTGTTAGAAAGTGTTAAAAAGTTACATATTTCAAACTCTTAGAATAAAAACAATTTCATTTTTCTACATTTTGTCGAATATCTTGCAAAATACTTAATGTGCTGTTCTTAAATTTTGGAAATAAGGAAAACATGTCTTTCGTCATATTTTTCAACAAAGATTTCGTCTCGAAAGTCCTTAGGAGATGAACAACAAATCTAATAAAATAAAAAGTATTTGCAATTACCTTTTATCTAGGAAAGCGTCGATTTATTATACGGTTATAAATATTATATTTTACACACGTGTGTAGAGTTTTGTGAGGATATATTGAATATTTAAAGAGCTATTAATATTTTATTTAAAAATGCAAAACTTTTTCGCAACTTTTTACTTTATAACTCCAAAGATTTTATTCCAAATTTCATAAAACTTTCGCAAAACATGACAACATATTCCCAAATCATTATACTTAGTTTAAAACAAATATATTTATTATTCAAAGAGATATGGATAGTTATAATAAATAATTTATTGCTACGCATGCACAGACTGTAGCAAAACAATTTTGACATAGTTTAATACCCAAACGTATAGAGCAGGCCTGTCCAACCTAAAACTGTTGGTGGGCCGCATTGGAAGTCTATTTAATTCATTCGGGCCGCACTGCATGTGCAGTCATAGCCCCCCCCCCCCTCCGTCCTTTCCCGACTAATTTTGCCATAAATCAGTGTAGAAATATGCAGCTGGTGCCGATCGAACCTAGTTTAGTATGGTTTACTTAGATTTTGCTTTTGAGGTGTCTACATATCTTAACTGGCATCAGCTTCACTTTTTTAAAAGCAACCCCCGTTTTCGACAAGCTTTCTTTATTATTTGGAACAAATCAGCCCAGAAAATGGTACAGTTTAATTATTTCTCTCAATTTTTTACAGAGTTATAATTTGTTAAAATATAGGAATGCTAATGTTAAATGGTGTAACAAAGAGGAATTCATATATTCCCAAAAAATTAATATATTCAAATTTCATTTTTTACACGTTAGAATGAAGTAATCCAAACATATTCCATGCATATTTTTGATGAAAAAACATTTTTTGAATTATAAAAATTAATAATAATACTGACCATCTTCTGTCAGGAACGATTCCGGTTTAGACCGCTTCAAAACAGACTTATGCACTTATCTGATATAAACAAACAGTTGATTGTGACGTCATATTTATCAAATTAGTTAAAATAAATAAGGTTACAAATAATGTACCTAAGGATACTTCGTTACAAATAGGGTACCTTTCATTTAGTACCTTATTTGTAACGAAGTTTTGATTAGATATTTTAGAATTAATTAAAATATGAAAATAATTTCAAAATTGGACATTTAATTTTATGATTGTTGCTAAAAAATTTACCAGTTATATATATATATATATATTATTTATTTATTTATTTTTTTTTGAGGGAGGGGGGAGAGGCATAAGATGAAATAATGTTTTCACGCGAAAAAATATTAAAATTGCCCATGCATATAAAAATTAGTTATTAAAACGAGTTGAAGAAGGAAGCAAAATAAGTACTGAGTTATATTACGATAAATGTGACATGTAATATGATACGTTATATTAGACCTATCGTCCTGGGTTAGTAGGTATTTTCGTTAAAAGAAATAGTTTGTTCGTTCGGTGAACTTGCATATTAGTCCCGCCAGGTACAACTTGCATATTAGTCCCGTCAGGTGCAACTTGCACATTAGTCCCCTTTAAATATAGTGTCCAACGAAGCAGGCAAAGCATTCGTTGATTCACTACCTTAATTGATTTCTCATTCCGTCATTTTTGATGGGGTTATATAATAGTTATTAATAAATTCATATTTCAAAAAATTATGAGGTTATGACCTAAATTAATTTTTGCATGAATAGAACGGGCATCATCAAAAATATGGGTTTCCAAATTTACAGTTCATTTCTATCATTATTTTTTGAATTATAGTGGTATTTGAATTTTTATTGCACTTCGGGGACTATCACTTGTTACCATTTGTGTCATATATTACTTTGCATAAGCATGATTTAAAATAGTTATTCAAGTAAGTTTAGACACACACATCGTTTCTTAATTAGCATTATTTTACTCTTTTTATATTTAAAATTGTTATACTTTTTTCCGGTTATTATCTGAATGGATGTAATACGTTACTGTGCGATATCATAATTTAATTTAATTTTTTTAATACAGGGATTTACCCCTAATATATTTTTTCTTGTAACTCTGTGAGGACTTGATATAAAGAATAGAAACTATACCTTTTTTCCGAACCGCTTTGACCTCTGAAATTTGAATATGGAATCAAAAATGGGTGCTAGCATTCAGAAAAAAAAAAAAAAAAAAAAAAAACCAAGAAAAAGTTTGTGAAACTTTTTATATATGGATGACACCCTAAACAAAATTTAACTATTGTATTAAAAACTGGATGTTATTACCAATCGATAGGCATCATCCGCATGTTTCTACGATAATTTATGGCGAAATTAGTCGGGGAAGGATATTTCTATTTTATTATTATTATTTTATTATTATTATTTTATGACTGTACATAAGTATATATATGCATATATGTTTGTGAGTATATTAGAATCGTGAAAAATTAATAACTATACATTAAAAACTATGATAAAAGAATGAAAAATGGATCTAATAATATTTCATTACAACAGTTCTTTAGCTACCATAATCGTTGAAAGGTATTTTCACTTCGAAAAGTCAGAAGGTACTTATTAATTTTTAATCCTTTAACCAAATTTTTCAAACTTTAAATATCGTTAGTCTCCTCGCGGGCCGCGGGTTGGCCACCCCTGGTATAGAGCACCTTATAAAAAAAAAAAATCAATTGAATATCATAAAAATTCATAGAGATATCGGTGATTAAATAATATGTTTTTCAGCTGTTCTAAAAAGGTCTTTGCGGTAAGGGGTCATTCACAAATGAAAATTTGTATTAGAAAAAAATTTCATTTTTCTCGTCAAACAATTAATTTCTTTTTTTTTAATAGGTATGTGGTACATACCTATATAAAAAAAAAAAAAAAAAGAAGAAAAAAAGAAACACAAATATCATATTAAGTTTCATTATGTAACATAACTTTTTCTGATACAAATTCTCATTTGCGAATAACCACTTATCGTAAAGACTTTTTTAGAAAACAGCTGAAAAACAGCTCACATAATCAGCGATATCTCTATATTTTTTATGATATTTAACTGATTTTTTTTTTTTTAATAAGGTGCTCTAGACAGTTCAGTATTAAAGTATGTCAAAGTGTTTTTGCTACAGTCCGCGCTTGTGCAGTAATAAATTATTTACTACAATTGTTCATATCTCTTTGAATATCAAATATATTTGTTTTAAACTATAGTAGGAAGATTTAGGCATATGGTGCTATGTTTCCCGAAAGTTTTATGAAATTTGGAGAAAAACCTTTGAAATTATAAAGTAAAAACTTGCGTAAATATTTTGCATCTTTTAATAAAATATCAGTAACTCTTTAAATGTTCCAGCTATCCTCACAAATCTCTACACACGTATAAAATATAACACTTATAACTACATTTAAATTTGCAAATCAATAGATGCTTTTCCAGATACAGGGTAATCGCAAATAATGTTTATTTTATTCGATTTGTTGTTCATTCCCTAAGGGCCTTCGCGACAAAACCTTTGCTGGAAAATATGAGGAAAGACATGTTTTCCTTATTTCCAAAATTCAAGAACAACACATCAAGTATTTTTCAAGATATTTGACAAAACGTAAAAAAGCGAAAGTGTTCACATTATTTTGTCCAACACCTGTATATAGTATAGTATAATAGAAAATAACACTTTTATATTATAAAAATAAAATTACTACATTTCTCTCTTTTTTCTCTTCTAAATTGCATTCAATAAATTTTGTGCATATTATTCATGGGTTCTAGAGTTAATAACGTGTTAATATTCTAAACTTGTATCTCAGCATTTATAAATAGAGCCGTCAAGGTTACCAGTACCAGCCTATCCGTCCTCAAATTTATTTTCATAAATTTTCACTTTGTTTTTATTTATTATTTTAAACACACATGTATTTTTCTTTTTTTAGGCAACAACTAAGCTTGGCAACTTTTTCCTTTTAAGTTGTTACGTAAAATAACTACTATACAGAAAACAAAAGGAAGCAAAAGAATAAAAAAAATAACCAAAATTGGCCTGAATCGTTTGTTTTACATATTTTATGCAGTAATTTCATATCAACTATCAATTGTCGTAAAATATTTTGTTTCGTAACTAGTTTATACTTCCATTACCCTACTACCGTAGGTAATGGAAGTATTGTATTCGGTCTGAAAATTCGATATCGGGTTTTCATCTGATTTACACGTTTTAAGGTCCCCTGAGTCCAAAAAAGTGGTTTTTGGCAATTGGTCAGTGTGTATGTATGTGTGTATGTGTGTGTGTATGTATGTGGAGAATCTTCTGGCTATTATAGCTCAGAAACTAATAAAGATAGAGCTACGAAACTTTAGAATTCAAATACGTCTGGCGTACAGATGAAATTTCCAAATTTTGGTGAAAATTGAAAAACCGGAAGTGGGACATCGGAAACCGGAAGTTGGACCGTAAGTCCGTATCTCAGAAACGGCTCTAACGATTTTCTTCAAACTTGCTATATAAACACTCTATTAGATGTCCTTTCGAATGATATAGTTGGTTAGTTCAAGAAAATTGATAGGCGTCCTGTATAAATAGCTCAATTTCAGGCCTCCCAAGGGCGTTCCTTTAAAAACGGTTGTACGGATTTTTTTCAAACTCGCCATTTTAACTCAATTTTAAATATGCTTTTGTATGTAATTATTGTTTTCCTATCAATAATTGAGTTTAACCGGAAATGGGACATCGGAAACCGTAAGTGGGACCGTAAGTCCGTATCTCAAAAACGGCTCTAACGATTTTCTTCAAATTTGCTATATAAACACTCTATCAGATATCCTTTCGAATGATATAGTTGGTTAGTTCATGAAAATTGATAGGCGTCCTGTATAAATAGCTCAATTTCAGGCCTCGCAAAGGCGTTCCTTTAAAAACGGTTGTACGGATTTTTTTCAAACTCGCCATTTTAACTCACTTTTAAATATACTTTTGTATGTAATTATTGTTTTCCGGTCAATAATTGATTTTTTGTGAAAGTTGGTATCTCAAAAACGGATCTAACGATTTTCTTTTTTTGTCACTTTTATGTTTTCTGATCACATTATCTCTCAAAAATGCATATAATACATGTAATAGCGGGTAATGGAAGTCGTGTGGTTGTTTCACACCAGATTTTTTTTCTTTCTTTTAAATAAAAAGTTACATTTTTAAGGATAAAGATTTTTGTGTAGCAAAGCTGTCTGAAATATCGAAACATGTTCTTTGAATGTGAATGTAGTTATGTCTCAGAAACATCTTCATACCAACACATTGTTCGCACGTCAGTGTTAACATGACGTTGTTAACACTGTGACTTACTGAATTAAAAGTACGTTGTTCAAGAAAAACGAGCCACGCTTTAAGCTTCCCTAAGCTAAAAAAATGCAAATTTTCAAAATGTTTCTACTACAAATGTACTCATATTTTGTTTTTTAATTAACTTAGATATATAAAATTGGTATCTTTAGTAAGCTTATAATCCAGGCTTTCTAGTGATATATCACATGCATATATTTTTAAAATTTGCCTTTTTAAGGTCAAACATTTCGATATTTGATCTTCAATATCTATAAAAGTACACATATTTGATTTTCTTCTAAAAACTATATGTTGTTCTTACGTTTATTTTCTATAATTATTGTGTGTTTCAATATGGGACAACTATGGGAGGCTGAATTATAAATTAAAATGCAACCCTCAATCAGTATTTTTGTACGGAAATCGTATATAGAATATTTTGTGATTTTATTTGGATGGGCGAAATTAGCATTTGTAGAAGGTCTTAAAAAAGGTAGTTAATTATAATGGTTTTGTAATTAATAATTACGTAATATATATATATATATATATATATATATATATATATAAAAGAAAGAAAGAAAGAAAAGAAAAATTGAATGATGAAAGCTTGTAATTTTGGAATGTTATTCTGCTGGTTGAGTGTTCCTTTTAAATGTGTTGCTAAGTGCAACAACTTAAGGCTTAAACAATAGGGATAAGCTAGTATTGATGTGTGTGGGTGTGTGGCCTTTAACCTCTGGCTTTTAATAGAATGAAAATATAAATAACTTACAATCATATTAAAATCTGAATTTAAAATCATTAAATAATAATAATAAAACATCTCTTTTCCCGTTTTGTCTTAAAAAAAAAAAAAAAAAAAAAAACTTTTCTTTAGTAAAAAAATATTTACAAAGATTTGGGGAATTTTGCAAGTGGTGAACCATCTTTGCAGTTAATTTAAAAGATGCACATTTCTTCATGAGCCAGAGTGTAAGTTTTTTCAGTGGCAGTTATGGGGATTTCAAACCAATAAACTTTATACAATTATTGTTTAAATTTAATTAATTCTTTTCTTCTTTACTCAGTTCCTACAAATTGCACCAAATCAGCATTAATGCTACATTTTCATGCATATGACAAACACAGACAGAAAGTGTTCCACTTGCTCGACAGCCAAAATGCAGTTTTTAGTTCCCCATCATACTATAGGTATGGGGAACTTAGGTAATCGTGAAAATTTTCGACCTCGGTTTTTTTACTTTTCTACACGTTTTCAGGTGTGAGGAATCCGAAAATGACAAAATTTCTATGGTGTCTGTCTGTTAGTGTGTTAGTGGGTTAGTGGGTTAGTCTGTTAGTGGGTCAGTCCGTTAGTTTGTTAGTCTGTGTACACGATATCTCAAGAACAAATTGTCGCAGAGAGGTCAGATCAGTTTTAAAATATTACTTTCGACACTGGCAAGAACCCTATTCATTTGCAACATTCGAATTTAAAAAACTTCGTAAGTTATTAGATATTTACGATTTTCTTAACATGGGAGAATAGGACAAAAATTCACTTAAACGTGCATTAAATGAAAACTTTTTACTGTAAAAATGTCAGACCAGTTTTAAAATATCAGTTTTGATGCCGGAATGAACATCAGTAACTATAAATATGCTACTTTAAAAATTTCGCAAGTTACTGGAAATTTACGAATTTCTTAACATGGCAGTATAGGGCAAAATTTCACATAAACGTCAATTTTGAGAGATATTTTCATCGTAAAGATGTCAGACTACTTTTGAAATATTATTTAGGACACTGGCATGAATATTAATGACTATGAATTTTCCAATATAAAGATTTCGTAAGTTATTGGAAATTTAGGAATTTCTTAACATGTCAGAATAGAGCAAAATTTCACATAAACGTCAATCTTGAGGGATATTTTCAGCGTAAAGATGTCAAACCACTTTCGAAATATTATTTAGGATACTGGCAGGAATATCATAGGCTATGATTTTTCCAATTAAAAAAAATTCGTAAGTTATTTGGAATTTACGATTTACTTAACATGTCAGAATAAGGCAAAATTGATCATAAACTTCCATTCTGAGGATCCTAAATACATTAGACAACTTCAAAATTAAGTTTATGATATTTGTTTGAACATGATTGAATACAAATATTCTACTAGGAAACTTTCGTAAATTATTCGTAATTTACGATTTTATCAACATAGCGAAATTGTAAATATTTCATATAAATATGAATTTTGAGGTTTATTGCATTGGAAATAGTAGCATGAAAACTAAACAACAGAATTGACCCTGATAAAATAAATTAATAAATTAGAATAAGATAATTATATCCAAGTGAACGGTGGATAGCCTATTAGGCGGGGATTTCATTCTGTCACTGTATCAAGCTTTGGTCAAATTCATTTATTTTAACATGATTATAATATGTCTCGCTCTAGAAATTTCTGAGAACATAAATATGTTGGGGAACTGAGCAGAGTCCACCTATGCCAACTAGTTTGATATTATCTCCGCAGGTGTAAAAAATCTAGTTTTAATGTCTGTATACCCATCCTTGAATTGCTAAAGCCTCCTTTAAATAACACAAAACTAATTTTTGTTTGAATGTGCTTTCATTGTATTAACTTTCATTGATGCATAATAATAATAATAATAATAATAATAATAATAATAATAATAAACAATATATTAATAATAATAATAAAAACCTACCAAAAATCACTTTGTTATTAGGCCGTTACTTTATTTTTCATTTCTGGGGAACTAAACTGCACCTAGGTCTAAATTATCACTAATTTCTGATAGATAGAGAACAAATATTGAATGCGAGCAATTGATAGTTGGAATCAAGTTTCACTTACATTGTGGATTTTATTATATTTATAGAATTTTTTATAAAACTTACGTTATGTTAGTATGAAAAATACTGAAGGAGGGTTGCATTTCAATTTATGACTCAGCATCCCATGGCTGTCCCATGCCGAAACTCATAAGAATTGTAAACAATAAACGTAAGAATAACATATAATTTTTCAAAGAAAATTAAATATGTACTTTTTGAGATATCGAAGGTCAAAAGTAAAAATATTTGACCTTGAACTGAAAAACGTTTAAATATGCGCATGTGATATACCATTTTAAAGCCTGTATTAAATCTTTTCTAATGATATCAGTTTTATGCTTCTAAGTCAATTTAGGTAACAAAACTAGTTGGTATAGGTGGACTCTGCTCAGTTCCCCATCAAATGTATGTTCTCATTAATTTCTTGTACAGGACATATTATATACATGTTAAGAGAAATGAATTTGACCAAACGCTTGACACAGTGACAGAACGAAATCCTCGCCTAATAGGCTACCCACCATTCAGTTCGATATCTTATTCTAATCTATTAATTTATTTTATTGGGATCAATTTCGTAGTTTATTTTCATGCTACTATTTCCAATGCAACATCCCCAAAAATGCGTATTCATATGAAATATCACCCCATTTTGCTATGTTGATAAAATCTTAAATTTCGAATAACTTACGAAATTTTCTTATTACAATATTTGTAGTCAATCATGTTCATACAAGTATCATAAATGTTATTTTAAAATTGTCTGATATATTTATGATCCTCAAAATGGACGTTTATGCTCGATTTTGCCTTATTCTGCCATTTTAAGTAAATAGTAAATTCCAAATGACTTACGAATTTTTTAAATTGGAAAATTCATACTCTATGGTATTCATGTCAGTATCCTAAATAATATTTCAAAAGTGGTCTGACATCTTTATGATGAAAATATCCCACAAGATTGACGTTTGTGTAAAATTTTGCCCTATTCTGTTATGATAAGAAATTCGTAAAATCTAATAACTTACGAAATTTTTATATTGGAAAATTCATAGCGAATAATATTCATGCCGGTATCCTAAATAATATTTCTAAAGTAGTCTGACATCTTTACGAAGAAAATATCCCTAAAAATTGACGTTTATGTGAAATTTTGTCCTATTTTGCCATGTTAAGAAATTCGTAAATATCCAATAACTTGCGAAATTTTTAAAGTAGCATGTTTATAGTAACTGATGTTCATTCCGGCATCAAAACTAATATTTTAAAACTGGTCTGACATTTTTACAGCAAACATTTTTCATTTAATGCAAGTTTAAGTGAAATTTTGCCCTATTCTCCCATGTTAAGAAAATTGTAAATTTCAAATAACTTACGAAGTTTTTTAATTCGAATATTGCAAATAAATAGGGCTCTTGCCAATGTCGAAAATAATATTTTAAAACTAGTCTGACCTCTCTGCGATCATTTGTTCGTGAGATATCGTGTAATCAGACTAACAAACTAACGGACTAACACACTAACGAACTAACACACTAACAAACTAACAGATACCCTACAGACAGACACCATACAAATTTTGTCATTTTCGGATTCCTCGCACCTGAAAACGTGTAAAAAAGTAAAAAAAACCGAGGTCGAAAATTTTCACGATTACCTAAGTTCCCCGTACCTATAGTATGATGGGGAACTAATATGGGTACATTTGTAATACAAGAATTTTGAAAATTTGCATTTTTTACCTACTTTGCAGCCCTATATATCTAAAATTAAAAGAGATAGGGACTTATTAATTGATATACATTCATTTCTCTATGGCACAAAAAAATGAGCCCAATTTCATAAAAATCTGAGGAGGGTCAGGTTAAAAACGCAGCTTTTTTGTGTTGATTTGACATAAAATGACCTGTAATTGTTGTTAGAAAAGTGTAAACATTTAAAATCAACAACAACAAGGTAAATTTTAATGTATGTAATTTGAGTATGATATAAAGTTAAATGAAAAATTAAGATTGACTAACAAAGGGGGGGAGGATGCAAAAGATGCGTTAGATAAAAAAAAAAAAAAAAAAAAAAAAAAGAGAAAAGAGAAAAGAAAGAAAGAAAGAAAAAACTTTTGGATCAAATATTAACGAGTTTACTCATCTCACTATACTGTGAACAAGAAAAACAAGAAAGAAAAATCATGCAGTACGCATTGATTAGTAACACTTTCCAACTGTACGCAATTGTATCGAATAACTTTTAATATTCTTTGCCTACTTTATCACACAACAGACAGAACAACTGAAAAACATGCAGATAGACTAATTGTTTTTAAAATTACTCTTAGGCATTTTGGAAAGTGTTAAAAAGGCTTAACGCAAAAGAAAACGCAGCCGTCAGATTATAATTACAGCTTTTAATCTCTCTGAATATTTTAGTGTAGCCCTGTAAATCTGAAAGTTAATCATATCATGTTCTATACACAACATCATTTTAGAATATTAATAATGCATGTCAATGTTTCTATGATTTTTATAGCAGAAAGATTTTTAAATATAACTTTTAAAAAATTCTGTCCTAAAACGTAATACATTGTTTTTTTATTGTTGTTGTTATTGTCCCTAGAAACAAACTAGTTGTACAGGACCAATTAATGGCATTTTAAATACGGAACATTCCATAGGGAACTTGGGTGTATCATTTTTTAAAAATTCTCAAAATATTCACGGATGATAGGAGCCGGAGACAAACAGATAGAAAGGTAGAAAATCGGACAGACAGATGCACAAATTGAAATCATATTCTCACTAAAATTATAAGAAAGTTTTAAAACGCTCATGTAAACAAAAGTGCAATTCCAGCAAATTTTTATTTATAGCTCTTAATGTAACTGATTATTTTTGTGTGGCCCTGTAAATCTAATGCTAACCATACTATATTACATAGAAGGCACTCTTTTGTGCATATGAATAATATATTTCAGTTGCATTAAGCTTTGTGGAGAATAAAATTATTAAAATTTGGTTTATAAAAATAACTCTCATACAACACAATGCTTTGGAATACTTTCAAGTGCCCCTGTACACAAACCAGTTAGAAATGTACTCTACTTTACATAGGAAACATCCGATAGGGAATCGAATAACGTGTTAAAATTTCATTGAAGTTTCTATACATTAAAGGTATTAAAATATGGTTTATAGAAACTCCTCCCATAGAACACAATGCTTTCGAATACTTTTGGGTGTCCCTGTACACAAACCAGAATAGGTATTCACTCCATTTTCAATAGGGAACATCCGATAATCAACTTGAATAAAATATATCGGTTTAAAGAAATTCCATGAATATTTACGGGAATTAGAGCGCAGTAAAACAGACAGAGAGACAGACAGACGGAAAGAAGAACAGTCAGACAGATACAGAGATTGAAATTATATTCACACTAAAAAAATGATAGAAAGTTTTAAAAACGTGTAAAGTAAACGAGAGTACAATTCTAGCAATTTTTTATTAATAGCTCTTAATATAACTAAATATTTTCGTGTCACCCTGTAAATCTAATGATAACCATGCTATATTCTATGCAAAGCATTCTTTTGTTCATATAAATGACATATTTCAATTTCCTAAAACTTCGTAGAGAGTAAAGATATTAAAATTTGATTTATAGAAATAACTCTCATAGAACGCAATGCTTTGGAATACTTTTAAGTGTCCCTGTACATAAATCAGTAGTGGTATTTCCTCCATTTTATACAGGAAACATCCAATAGGGAATCTGAATAACATATTTCAATTTAATTGAGATATGTCTACAGTAAAGGTAAGAAAATATGGTTTATCGAAATACCTCTCATAGGACATAATGCTTTGAAATACTTTCGGGTGTACCTGTACACAAACCAGTAGAGGTACAAACTCCATTTTCAATAGGGAACATCAGATCGTAAACTTGAATAACATGTATCAGTTTCAAGAAATTCCATAAATATTTACGGGAGTTAGAGCTTGGATAGACAGACAGGTAGACAGACAGACGGACAGGCAGATACACAAAACTGTAATCATATTCACACTTAAAAAATGTTTGAAAGTGTTAAAAACGCTTAACGTAAATGAAAGTACAATTCTAGCAATTGTTTATTAATAGCTCTTAATGTAACTGGATATTTTTGTGCCACCCTGTAAATCTAATGCTAATCATGCTATATTCTGTGCAAAGCATTCTTTTGTGCATATAAATAACATACTTCAATTTCCAAAAACTTCGTGGAAAGTAAAGTTATTAAAATTTGATTTATAGAAATATCTCTCATCGAACGCATGCTTTGGAATAATTTTGAGTATCCCTGTGCATAAACCGATGGTTGTAATTCCTCCATTTTAAACAGGAAACATCTAATAGTGAACTTGAATAACATATATCAATTTCATTCAGATATGTCTACACTAAAGGTATGAATATATGGTTTATAGAAATACCTCTCATAGAACACAATGCTTTGAAATACTTTCGGGTGTCCCTGTACACAAACTAGTAGAGGCATAAATTCCATTTTCAATAGGGAAGTCCGACAGTGAACTTGAATAACATATATCAGTTTCAAGAAATTCCATAAATATTTACAGGAGTTAGAGCGCGGACAGGCAGACGGACAGACAGACAGACAGACAAACCGAAGTCATAAATACTTTTCAACCTTGTTGGAAAGTGTTAACAGTATTAGAAAGTGTTAAAAACACTTAACGTAGACGAAAGTACATATCTAGCAATTTTTTTATTAATGGTTCTTAATTTATCTGGATATTTTTGTTCCACCCTGTAAATATAATGCTAAACATGCTATATTGTATGCAAAGCATTCTTTTGTGCATATAAATAACATATTTCAATTCCTTAAAATTTGTGGGAACTAAAGTTATTAAAATTTGATTTATAGAAATATCTCTCATAGAACGCAATGCTTTGGAATACTTTTGAGTGTCCCTGTGTATAACCCGATGGTGGTATTCCCTCCATTTTATACAGGAAACATCCAATAGTGAACTTGAATAACGTATTTCAATTTCATTAAGATATGTGTACAGTGAAGGTATGAAAATATGGTTTATAGAAATACCTCTCATAGAACACAAATGCTTTGAAATACTTTCGGGTGTCCCTGTACACAAACCAGTAGAGGTGCAAACTCCATTTTCAATAGGGAACGTCCGATAGTGAACTTGAATAACCAGGCCCGGACTGGCTCCTTTGGGGGCCCTCGGCTAGACATCGAAAAGGGGCCCTTTTCTGGGGAATTTTGAGGAAATAGGATATTAAAATACGTAACATTTGAAAATTAGGCTTACATGTCTAAAAAGCATATTTAGCTTTATTTCCATTTGGGAAACAGTTGAATAAAAAGTAAGCCTTTTTTCTGATGTAATTTACTTATTTTCACAATAAATATTTATGTGTATTTTATATACCATACCTAAACTAGTTCCATGCTGGAAAAATAAGTATACTTATTAATTATAAGTGGTTCATTATTTAAAAATGATATTCTGAAATGCTTTTAGTTTTAGACAACCAAACCACACTGTTGAAACCATAATAATCTAAATCTTACTGTAATACTTAAATAATTATTAAAATAAGACACAATGCTAATAAAACACCAAGCGTATTAAAAAAAAAAAAAAAAAAAAAAAAAAAAAAAAAAAGTTTTCTTTAACTGTGATTTAGTTGATACAAACTGTAAAATAGACTTCGTACAGATATAATGAAATAAGTAACTCTCGCCAAGATCTTTAGTGGGGGCCGCGGTAGCCCGGTCGAGCGCCGGCCTCGTTATTAGAAGATTGCGGTTTCAGTACTAGAGCCGGCCAAAGACCGTCGTGTACACTAATGGTGTCTGGTGCATGTAAAATCTGTCGCGACCGCAATGTCCTGCATGTTCTCATAAAAAATTATACCTCTGGGAGTCACCGAAGCGGGAGAGCTATCTCTTCTGTAGAGGATCAAAATTGCGATGGCATTTCTCAGGATCATCTCTAGGGGTGAGTCCCAGACTGTCGCCAATTGCGCATCTGCGCAGCACTAGTGCGACGTAAAACCAACTATCCATCCATCCATCCAGTACCTTTATGTATGCAATAGCGACAACCTTTTTAATTTATCGCCAAAATGACAATGAAAGTTTCAAAGTAGCCAGGGTCTTATAATAACGATGTACTGAAGAAATTTTAAGAAACGAGTATAATAACCGTTGCTAAGGAACGAAACAGTTGCTGTATGCTTCTATATGGAAAAATAGATTTAAAGAAAGAAGTCCTGTCGTACTAAATTAAATTTTGTTTCGTAGATAATTTTATATCTGCACTTATAAAACAAAAATAAGCTTCGTTTTTATTTCCGTATAAAATCTGTAATTTTATAAAATTAAATAATATAATCGTTTTGCTTGAACTTATGAGCTAATACACTGATTTGAGTTACTTGTATTTAATGTATCATTATTATCCCTCAAAATCCGACTCAGAAGTGGAACTAGTTAACGAAGTGTTTAGACATTTGGAAATTTTATCTAAAATTTTTTTCTAAACATCTAAAATTTTTTTCTTTTCTTTTCGAAGCACCACTTTCATATACACGTTTCATGTTGACATATCTCAGACACTGTTTTAAGTACAACCCTATTACGAGGTTTAGCGAGTGAGCGTCGCGATAAAGAAGCTAATTATATTAGGTAAGAACAACAATTGCAGCTCCAAAGAGACGTAACTAAGACTCCTATATGATAAGAGCTGGCGCAGTGTCCGCCATTTTCTATCCCGTCTGGGAAAGTGTTGGCGGTAGAAAAAGCTAGGTTACCTGATTAGCGTTGTTATCGCCTTTAAACTTCTATACAGATTATGTGAACTAGAACTTCTTATTAGGAAATCAACAAGTTGGCAATTTTAAGAACATCGCCAACATTCTCAAAACTGCAACCCTTCACGTTAAAAGAAATGTAATATTAAAGTTAATTTTAAAAGAATTTAAAACAATAACTTAAAAAAACAGTACATTCATATTAAGTTTGTCAAACAACTTTGAAAATAAAATGAAATAATTTGAAAATAAGGGAAATCTTACGCTACAAAGTTGTGCTCCTGCTCCGGGTATCCACGAGTTACATCTGAAATTTATAATCCACTTTTTCCTTATTTCTAGATTAGAAGAAAATATAAACAGGCTGTGCCCTTTTCTGGAGTTATTCGTGCAATTTATTGAAGAAAAACCCCCAATATAAATAGTCAGCCGGTCTTGTGGGATAGAAAATGGCGGATGCGTCAGCCTGTCTATGTAGGAATTCTAGACGTAACTATCGCAATCTAGACACCACATTTAAAATTTCTTGGCTGCTTAAGATTGGAGAAAGTAAACATGCAGAAAGAAGTCATTGGCGTAACAACTGCGGTGCAGAGAGAGCGGGCCGCCTTGAGCCTCTGGTTTTGAGGGGTCCACCGAAAAAACTTAAGTTTTAAGTATATGTATCTGTTGAAGTTACTGCGCCGTTATTTTGACCTGAATCATTCGTTGCAATTCACCTTTAAGCTTTTTAGACTGAAGGAGCGCGCTCACCGCTATAAATCAGATTAGAGCGATTGTTCAGATATAAAAAGCTCTAATGTAGAAAAAGTGACCGACGAGCAACAATACAAAACTAAAAGAACCTTTTATGCAAGGTTCTAATGCCCTCGGCCCCCACGTTGATTTGGACTTTCGAATCTTTTTAAAAACTGACTTTAATGCCTTTCTATGGTTAAAAAAATTAAGTGAAGACATACAAGGCGGCCTCCAATTAGGGGTATCAGTTAGACTTTCACCCTGTGCCTCTAGAATTGTATTTCCGCCACTGGATGAAGCATGAAGCAGCGTACTCCAAGAATGAAACATTCTCGACTTGACTTGCGGGCAATTTTTAGATGAAAACAATGAAGAAAGACAATGTTTTCGAAAGACAATAGCAAAGCTTCAATACTTGTTTGCATTTACGATGTTTGGTCGCGAACTTGTCTGAAATTATGAGCACTACACAACACATAATGAGTCAAAATTGATTGTAATTGCGTAAGATTATTGGAAAATAAATCGTGAGATTACTCTCATGTAACTAATTATAGAGTATTTTGAGGGGTTTTCTGGAGCCCCCTTGCTCCGGGGGCCCTCGGCAATCGCCGACCAGCCGACCTGGCCAGTCTGGGCCTGTGAATAACATATTTCAATTTCATTAAGATATGTCTAGAGTAAAGGTATGAAAATATGGTTTATATAAATACCTCTCATAGAACACAATGCTTTGAAATACTTTCGGGTGTCCCTGTACACAAACCAGTAGAGGTACAAACTCCATTTTCAATAGGGACCGTCCGATAGTGAACTTGAATAATATATATCAGTTTCAAGAAATTCCATAAATATTTACTGGAGTTAGAGCGCGGACAGACGGACAGACAGACAGACAGACAGACAAACCGAAGTCATAAGCACTTTTCAACCTTGTTGGAAAGTGTTAAAAAAATCGTAGTAGCATATTATTTCAAATTTATTGAAGAGAAGAATAAAGAATTAAAATTGAGATCAGGCGTGAAAGAAAATAAAAATTAAAACTAAAAAAAAAAAAAAAAAAAAAGTCTATAAAAGAAATTTATTAAAGAAATCAATTAAAGTTAATTATTAATTAATTATTCTTATGATATGTATATACGTAAAATTTGACAATGCTGAAACTAAGCTTTTTGAGAAAAAGATAAACGTGAGCCAGATGAGGACGTCGTCTACATTACACACACAGTTTTAAATATTCGAGGTTTTCCATGTTGAAATGTACTTTTCCATCTTGTGACCAAATGATTAGTGCTCTGGCTTTTAGCTAACAGGTGCCAGATTCGAATCCCATCAAGGCAGGGATTTTTATAATGGCTCAGAATTCACTTTAAACCGTAGATCCCTATCTAACTAGCCCAAGAGTGCAAAAAATAACCGTACAGGGGTAAATCCAAGTACAAACTCAAAATGTGCTTCATGGACCCTCTTAAATATTGTTTAAGGATCACACTTTTAAAGATATTTCATCACATGCTTATTATTTATTTTATTTTTAAAGAATTATTCTATAAATGGATAAAACAAATTTCACAAATGTTATGTGAAGTGTAAGCTGTCATCTCTGTTGGGTAGTAGTCAAGATCAAATTTTGAAATTACCTAGATAGTTTTGATCCTTATCTATAAATAAGTGAAAACAATATCATCTCCTTAATCAAAGACGTCATCTCATAGATAAGAAAAAATATTTCTAGAATATTTTTCAGTCTTGTGAAATAGGTGTTTTATGAAGTCCAATCAGTAACTCACTGAATCCCTGTTGTTACTTAAATATAAAAAAAAGGAAATTTCAGCTTGCTATAATGAATAATAATAAGCATATTTTTTTTCTGAGTGCAATGGACCTCAATACACTCGTTATCTAATCTGTTTCTCTCGGACAGTCTTTTAAGAAATTACAGCCTTAGGCAATAAAAGTATCATATTAATTATGTTATACCTTTATATCATGGGGGTCAATAATTCTTGTATAATGGGAAAACAGTATGCTTGCTTAGCAACCAAAAGCTATTTATTGCACGGTCCAATGCGGAAAGTACTTTGAGCAAGAAATTTCCAAACGCAGTAAAGTTTCTCATAACAACAATTAAGATGAATATCAACATTATATTCTATTAAAATATAAACATTTAAACACTATCACTTCCAGTTTTATGCAACAAATCTATCAGTTACTGTAAAAAAGCACAAAAACTACTAGTTAGTTTTAAAATTTCCTCTTAGATATTATTCCACTTCTTTCGTTTTTCACAACATACTACTGAGTGTCCACTAATCGGTTCTCGATTTTAAAGTTAAATTATTCCTAAACAAAAATAGGTAGAGGAATGAAACAAAAGGCATGTTTATTTTGAAAGCTGTAAAAATATTTTACATGATAATCAAAATTTCTTACAAGTATTATCAAAAGATGGCGCTGTTGGCAATTCACGCAAAATTGTGATTCGTCTGTGAACCATATGCATCCAAAGCCGAATCCATCTTCATCAGTCAATTTTTGTATGGGTGCTGGATGACTTCCATCCTGATTCTGCTGCAATTTTTCTTACGGATTTTCTCGGATACTTGTACAAAAGAATTTTACAGCTTTCGAAATAAATATGTCGTTTTTTTCATTCTTCTATCTGTCTTTGTTTAGGAGTAATTTAATTTTAAAATGGGGGGGGGGGCATTAATGGACACGCTGTATGTAAGCATAAGTACTAGCATTTATGTAAATTCAAAGCGATCTTTTCAAAATTATATGATAAAGATGGTTGTTCACTTTTTCTTTCTTTTCTTCTTTAATATTTGCTTTATAAATATTTTTTACTGCAAAATTTTTCAATTAATATGAAATATTTCACTTTTCCAAAATTTCGTAAAAGATAAAAATTTTATATTGTTAATAATATATTCAAACAAAACTTAAAATAACAGTAAAAAGACAGTTTGGGACCATCCCATGAAATGTTTCATCTGTCACAAAACTTTAAAAAATTGTTTTAGAAAATAAAATAGCAGAGTTTTGCTATTGCTATTATATAATACCTTAGTTTTTACTTTCTACATTATATTCTGAAACGATAGCAAAGTAATTCTATTATTTAATTTTTTAAAATTAATTTATAAAATTTTGGGACGGGTGTGAAGTTTCATGAAATACATTGTTGGTTTTACTTATATTAATTTTGATTAAAAATGCTTAAAGTGATAATAGCTGTTTTCAAGAACCTTGCTATATTTTTTTCCAGAAATTACTTGCATTAATGAAAAAAAAAATGTACTTGATTTAATGGTATATACGAGGGGGTTTCAAATAGTAAGGTAACAAGCCCATTCAGAGTAAACGTACATTCATGAAATAAAATACTATATACAATGTAAGAAGGCACAACTACATATTACTTCTCTATATAATCACAATACTTATCTAGGCATTTATTCCATCGGTACACCAAACCATCGAAACCAGCGTCAAGGTTGTGCAATCACGTCAAGACGGCTTGCTGAACATCAGCATTGTTTTTGATTTTGCTGAACTCCCAAGTGTTTCTTTAAAGGTCTGAGGAAATGGAAGTCACTTGATGGGATCGGGACTATAAGAAAGGTAGTCCAATAACACACACTGAAAACGCTGTAACAAATCGCGCGTAGCTGTGACCGTAAGCGCTCGAGCATTGTCGTGCAAACAACACGACGCCTGTTGTGAGCATTCTTGGTCGTTTACTGCGAATTACATCTCGTAATCGATCCAGCTCGAAACAATAACTAATAGCAGTTATGACTGCTCCAAGAGTGAGGAAACAAGAAGCACTCCTTGGCTGTTCCAAAAAACTGTGACCATAACTTTCTTTGCAGATTGCTTTTCTTTGAATTTCTTACGAGGGGCTGATGAGGGGCTGTTTCCACGGCATTGAGGTTTGCTTCGACGTGGATGTCACGTAATACACTCTTGTTTCATCACCTGTAACGATACGGTGTAGGAATGTAACGCCCTTTCGCTGAAAACGCATTAAGTGCTCGAGAGACAACCCCATTTGCGTGGATTTATGTCCATTTGTGAGTTGTCTCGGCACCCAACCATGTATTCCGATAACCCAAATATTCATGCCCAATATTGTGTGCACTACCAATGGAGATATTGAGTTCTTGCGCAATTTTAAAAGAATAATGCGACGATCAACTTGAATCAAAGCTTCGGCATGGCAAACATTGTCATCTACGGTGGACGTGCTTGGTCGGCCTGCTCTTTCTTCATCTCGCATATCTGTCATACCTTTGTCAAAAGACGTGCATCAAAACCACACCTGTTTTCGTGACATAACATTTGTACCGTACACTTTTACCAATTGCCGGTGAATTTCAGCTGAAGAATTTTTCTTTAAACGCAAAAACCTTATCACACTTCTTATTTCAGTTGCGGACCATCTTTCCGTCAACGCAGCCATCTTCTAACTGAAATTTAGTCATGTTACTGGACAACAGCTCCATCTACTAGTACCATTTGATTCCTGTGATAGTCTTCGTTATCTTCAGAGAGATTTTTATTCATATGGGTAATTTCCACACCCACCAGAGCTCTTATTACCTTAGTTTTTGAAACCCCTACGTATAAACTTAGAAAGCAACTCCAAAAACAATCAGTTCCTTTAGAGAGGCACAAAATTTTCTTAGGTCCTATTAGAAACGAAAATAGAGCTGCATTTGACTTCTGTATGACAAATAGAGTGTATACTGCTTGGTCAAACTATTATAGTTCTTATAATGTCATTTAATGAGAGGCACGCATTTATTATTTCCGAAATTTAATTTGCATTTTAAGATGCCCACTTCAGCTTTTTACTTTTTGTTCTTTGCATTCGAATTACAGAATGAAATCAAATTTTTAGCAAGAGGAATCGTAACTGTAATAATTTCTACTCCCATTTCGGTCATTTCTCTTAGAAAAATAACATCTACACGCACACACATCATAATATATTAATAAATAACATAGGTCTACAAAATAATGTTGGCAAAATTTAATATGATTATTTTAGCTGATACATATGTTTTCTGGTATGCTAAAATCGAAAAGTGAAGCCAGTTTTTCTTTATCACGTGTTGATTTTTGTGAATACACGGTGTCTAGCGACATAGTTTGTTCATTTTCAATAGTTACTAGTATGTTTACATGATTGATTATAATTAATTATGGAAATATAATTATATTGGTGGAGGAGTCACGGAAGAAACTCCGTCGATATACACCATGTATTGACAAAAATCTATACGTGATATAGAAAAAAAAATGCCTTATTTTTGGTTTCAGCACACCAAAAACATAAAGATCAGCCAAAATTATCAAGTCAAAATTTTAGATGTAGACCCATGTAATCCAACATTAAAAATATATTAAATTTTGTAATTTGATTAAGATTTCTTTTTAAATTGAAACTTTGCATTTCTAGGGATGCAGCTGCTGGAATATATGCTGAACTACGCGGTTTGAAGCCAGCAGAATTCATAGCCACCGAGCGTATCCGGCGCTACATTTGTGCAAGTATCTGGTTTGGAACTTCTTTGCTTCTGGCTCTTTCTACAAGTGGCATAGGAATTGTTATCAAGTACTTAGGATCAGTTGCATCAGCTAACATATTTATTTACCCAGGTAAGTTAAAGAATCTGGGATAATTTTAACAAAATAACAAAATCGTTAATATAACATTTTGCACTCATGAAATGAATACTTTTTGAAATTTTGTCAACCCTTGCATGTCGCATTTCAAAATTTAGTTACTTTTTACGTTTAAAATAGTATGCTGTAGCCACCTCAAATATTTCTTCTATATCATTCTATATAATAGTACTACATGCTGTTTAACATGTACAAAAATTTATCATAGCTTCTCATGATAAAGATGTAACATTAGGGTTTGGTGCAGTTTTAACCAACAGATGGTGAGATATAACCATATGGAAAATCATAGTAGGTAAGTGATAGTAACGTCATCCGTTGGCCCATTATCCATCCAAACTGACCGTGCATTCGTTCTCATAATCGCTATCTTACATATCAAGTTTTGTTTATTTGTCTGCCATAGAAATTGAGATTTAGTCTTTTTATTCTCGGGGTTATTGCAGCATAGAAACGCCGCCTATCTGCCTATATGCACCAAAATTGAATTAATATAGCGTTTTATCATGACCCTCTCAAGTACCAAGTTTTGTGCAGTTATAGTTTTGTGCAGTTATTATTTTGTGCAATAGAATGGGATATAGCCATCCAGTTCACACAGAAAATTGACGCATTGCAGCACCACCAATTGGCCGATTTGCACCAAAATTGAATCAACGCAATGCTTCTTAATGTCTCTCTTTCATATTAAATTGTGTTTAGTAGAAGCTGAGATAAAGCCTTTCCTTAAATGAGAGGAATATAGCAGCGTCAACTGTTGGGTGATTAGCTATAATAGTTGGTAAGAAATAATTTATGTCAATATGCAATCATATATCCATTTACATTGAATTCTGTGCATTAGTTCTAGAGCAAAAGCTGCCGTAAAATTTCGATCACACACACAGACAGACAGTTTCTGAAAACGGTAAAATCATATTCTTTACCTCTCAAAGCGTGTAAATCCATCGAAAACAGAAGTCGGAAATTTTTACGAATGCAATTCTTTTTTCTGTCGAATATAGAAGACAGTAAAAATCTAGTTATTTTACACATTATTGTTAAATACCATTATCTTAACAATCAAATACTTGTTAATGTCTGTAAATAATTAAATTTATGTTTTCTTCTATATTTATAAGAAAAAAATATTGAATTCATAGAAATTTTCGACTTCATTTTTGATGGATTTACACGTTTTGAGATGTTTAGAACATGATTTGACCATTTATAGAAATTGTTTGTCTGTGTGTGACAAAAATTTTTTGGCAATTGTATCTCAGGGACACAGAATTTTATGCAAATTGATATGTAGTATAACTTTGACATAAATTAGTGCTTATCACCTTCGGGTGAAAAACATCCATGAGGGAAAAATGTTCCGCTTTTTCTAAATTTTTAACATAGTGGAATAGGGAGAAATTTTCTATAAATGTATGTAATGAGAATTATTTAACGAATTGTTATGAAATATATATATTTAATATTAATAATCAACTAGGGAAAAAATTAAACTCGAAGCAGCAACGCTTATCTCCCTGGAAACCCCACCAGAGAGGGGAAATTTTTCATTATAAGTACCTTTCAAAAGAACTCTTCAATACCTTTTCAAATGAATAGTTGACCTGTAATAACTTAAAACAAAGTTATATCTTTTTTTTTTTTTTTTTTTTTTGACAAATAAATAAATGAATAAAAGCATTTTACAATATATCGCTATAGCAGAAAGTATAAATTGACTTTCTTTGGATATTCACTATTGTACTTTTATAAGAAAACAATTGTCTGCATTCATTATGAAAATAACTTTTAAAAAAATAATAATTTTAATATATAATATGTACTGAGTGAATTTGTACAAGAAAATATAGTGGAAAGTTTTGTGATGGCCACATCATACTAGTTAGAAATTGTCGGTGTTTCTGTATGAATGTGTGAAAAAATTTTTGTGGGATCTCTAAATCAAGAAATAATGCACATAATATCGTATATATATATATATATATATATGTGCACTTTTACATGCATTAGTGTCTGATAACTTTTCACGCATTTTGCTTAGTACTTTTGCATAATTTTTGACGAGGCAGCATAGAGCATTTCCCTAAGATGTTGTCTGTAGGTCATGAAATTGACTTTTTTTCAATATTTACGTTATATTTTTTCCTTGATAAAATAAAACTTTTTCGTTCACCATGAAAAGCAATTTTGATAACTTGTAATTTTTATAAATAATTTGTATAGAAAAATATAAGAAAAACATTTTGTTATGGCCACTATACATTTGTTTTTCTGTTTAAATATTTCATTAAAAATGCACCAAAATACTTTTGTTAAATGATGATCAATTAAAGAAATTATAAAATAAAACATAACAATTGTTGAGATTCGAAATAATTAATAACGGCCATTCGTTTTTATGCTGCAATCTTTGCTGTTTCTTTTTCCGTCTGATGAAAGATCGCGCTTAATTATTTTGTTCCGAAACGATTGTTGACAGTTCTTGCACTTTACCATGTTAGTTTATGAAGTTTTTGTACCACAATTTTTAATAATGTTTTATAAATTTTTCACAAAGAAAGTCAATAGACACATTTTACTTTCTTCTGCAGACGCATGATGTTTTTAAAGGAAAGGACTGCATGGGTGCCAAATCGAATGGCGTTGATGAGATCATATTTTATTATGTTTATTAATTAAATTTTTTTTAGAACTATGAGACTTTCTAAAGTTTTAATGGATTTTGTATAAAAAGTAACTTTTTGTTTATTTATTTATTTAAAACCGTTATTTGCATGTTGTTTTTTCCCAAAACATATTTTTAACGTCATTCAACCTCCACTTATCATCCCCAGAAGCCAGAGCCAATGTTATTCTATGGAGAATTTTGCCCTATTATAACTTATTAACTAATGTATATTTTTAAATTCCGTTTTCACATACAGAAACTTCACAACTATTAAACAATTTAACGCTTTCTAAAAATTATTTTTAAAAATTTTTAATATTTCATTATGAGGTTGTAAAATGCGAATTTTCACAATTTTCACAATTTTTCATTTTTGAGCTTAAAAATGAAATCTTAAAAATAAAAATAATCAATTTTTAGAAAGCGATAAATTGTTTAATAGTTGTGAATTTTTGGAAAGTGAAAATGGAATTTAAAAATATCCATTAGTTAATGAATTATAATGGGGCAAATTTTCCCGTAGAATAACATTGGCTTCGGCTTTCGGAGACGATAGGTAGAGAGTCCCCTTAAGGTAATCGTCTCTTCAAATTGTTATAAAAATGGTATATATATATATATATATATATATATATTTTTTTTTTTTTTTTTTTTTTTTTTTTTGGTGTGTGTGTGTGTGTGTGCTGCCAAAATATGATAATATATTTCTTTGAAATACTCATATTTGAAATTTTTTTTTCAGGAATATGTCTAATGAAAGTGATGTTGAAAAGCGATCCCACACTCAAGGAGACGAAAAGTCGTTTTCTAGTCTGTTACGGAATATTCATCGCTGCTCTCGGATCGTTTTGTTTTGGAGTAGTCCTTTTCCAAGCCATTTTGAGTTCAGAATCAGAGCCGCCAATAGAACTGTGCGTGCCAACAAAGTAACAAAACGACGGTGCACATTTCATCTTGGTTTTAAACTTTATTTGAATTACAAATAGAACTGGATACTGTATATAAATTTGGTAATGAAAGGAAGAAAAACGAAATGTGATATCATTTTGAAGGACAATGCACTACTAGATGTTAGATCTGTTTTAAGATCTAGGAAGCAGAAAAATATGATGTATAAAATTAGGAGATATTGTTAATGAATTGCTCTTATTGAAAGAAATGTCTCCTTGTTTTAATAATATATGTCTGACACTTTTTTTTTTCCCCTCAGCTGCATGAAATTTCTTTGGTAAACTTTGTTTTCTATAGAATGCTGAACAGTGTAGCCAACTTGTTGGGATATTCTCTTTTTCTAATTACCCCCTAATGTGAAGAATAATACATGATATATATGGTATAGTCGATTAAACAAACATTACAATTAAAAATTAATGATTATATTGAATATAAAATTCTCTATAAGATTTGCAACACTAAGGTTGATTTCAAAAATAGCTTTCTTAATACGTACGGTTTATTTTATTATTACTTCATACTTTTTTTTCCCAAAATAGTATGGGTTTGAAATAATAATAATAATAATAATAATAATAATAAGGCCTATGAAAAAAAAAAAAAAGTGTATAATTTTATTACACTAAAAGGAACATATTATTTGTAATAACTAAACAAACAATTCCTTCATGATGAATGTGTGTGTGTGTGGATGGGGGGGGGGGTGAAGTTTCACCTTTTTGCCACCTGTAATTTCATACAGAAATCTCATGGTATTTTCGTATTAATGTGTCGTGATTAAATAGGATAAGTAATAAAGTGGGAAATTTCTCAACTGTAAAAATGCTCTTGGGAAAAAAAAAAAAAAAAAAAAAAAAAAAAAAAAGCAGAAAGTACGATTTCTGATATAATAGTCTATAATCATTTTTTTTGTCTCTGAAACCTTTTCTTTTTCCTTTGGTAATCCAAACACGCTCTTTCCCTTCCCTTCCTCTCATTTTCCATTTATATTATTTTTTTAGATTCACTCTTAGAAATATTATTTTAAAGTAATTATGAATTTTAAAATCTACAACAGGATATCTGAATTGATGGTGAAGACAAGTTTCAGGAAAAATTCCCCAAAAAATACGAGTTTTGAAAAAAAAAATACGTGATGGAATTTTTTAACTATATATCTTCGAGTTTATTGAGTAATAATGTATAAAAAACTTAAGAAAAAAAAAAAAAAAAAAAAAGCTTAAGTAGTTTTATTTATTGCAATCCTCTCTCACATTTGCATCATCAAAATTCTTTTGACAGAACAAAATTTTGATTTTGCTTCTTCTCCTTTTTTTTTTTTTTTTTTTAACAAAAGCGCATATATGAAGCAACATTTACTATAACATAAAAAATATAAATAAATAAATAACTTTTATCTCCTTGCAGTAGCTCACCAGCAGCCGAACAGTTCTGCGCTTAAAGCTAGTAGACGTGAAAGTGCCGGGTTTGATCCCCGGTCGCGCTTGTTGGCCTAGCCGTTCGGAGTTTCCCATGGTTTTCTCCGAAACTTGCGCAAATATCGGCTAGGATCTCTTAGAAAGACCTCCCACACGGAGGGCACTCCTCCTCAGGCTTTGGAACCTAGAGCAGTTAATCGACTTTAATCCCCACAACACAACACTCTCATTGCAGTAATTTAGTATACTCGTACTTATTCAACAATTAGTACGTTATTTAGCCTTGCAACTCTACTTAAGACTATCTATTAGTGAGCAACTAGGTCATCCGAACCACATGCTCACATATGGGGAACGTTGCCCATTATTTTCATTATATAATGCATATTTTTAAATCCTGATTTCACATTCAGAAAATTCCTGACCGTTGAATCAGCTCTCATTTTTCGAAAAATTATTTATTTATTTATTTAATTTTTTTTAATTTTTCAAATTTATTTTTAAAAATAATCAGAAGATGCAAAGTTTCACTTTGTGAAATTTCGCATTTAAAAACTTCAAAATATAATATTAAAAAAAAAAAAAAAAAAAAAATTTTTTTTTTTTTTTGTTAAATGAGGGCTGATTTAACGCTCATTAATATTGTGAATGTGAAAATTGGATTTAGAAATATACATTATATAATTAATAACTAAGCAAATTTCCCCAGCATGGGGCGCGGGTGACTTTGTCGCTGACGGATACAGAGCTTTAATATGATGTTTTCCCAGAACGTGGGCCCACCAGCGGTCGTTAGTTGTACCACCCAGTATTGTTTATTTATTTATTTACTTATGTGTGGGGAGTCAATCTAAGAATTGAATTTTTATTTCCATAATATCATCCGATTGAGCTATAATTTTGCATACGTGTATCATTCCGATGACAATACATGCTCAAGTAAGGGCTTGCAGGAGTGGCCCTAGACCCCAACTACAGTTTGAAATTTGTTTCGAATTTTAACCCACTTTCTATCGTCCGGTTCAACTGAAATTTTGCATACATGTACAACTCCGATGACAATACATGCTCAAGTAATTACGGGCTTGTCGTGGGATCCTGGAGTCTGGGTTCCCAACTCCAGTACAAAATTTGTTTTGAATTATAAGCCATTTCCTATAGTCCGATTGAAATGAAATTTTTCATACATTTATAACTCCGATTACAATACATGCTGAAGTAGTAATGGATTTAAGGATGAGGATCTGGGGTCTTGGACCTCCAAACCCAGTTCAAAATTTATTTCGAATTTTAACCCACTTCATATCGTCCGATTGAGCTGAAATTTCGTATACATGTATAGCTCCAGTGGCAATACTTGATTAAGTAGAGATGGATTTATGAGGAAGGGGGGTCATAGGGGCACTTGTCTCCCAATTCTAGTTGAAAATTTTGTTCTAAATTTAACCCACTTCCTATCACACGTCTAAGCTGAAATTTTGCTTACATGTATATTACCAACATATGCTGCATGAGAGTGTTTCATGCATTTAAAAATAAAATCATGTTTTTATATTTATTTTATTTTATTTTATTTTATTGTTTAATTGTGTTTTTGTTTATGTAGTATTTTACTAGATTCTGCTCGCTATGACAATATATATGATTCGAACGATTAATTTCTATAGGTGTAATGAATAACGCTTTATTTACAATAACGTTCATTAACATAATGCTTTATTTACAATAATAAATATGAAGAAGTTATTTTGAATGTAAAGTTACATTTTTTCTTTTATGCAATTTTCTTTTAGAATGCTTTTTACAATATCTGGTTTTATTCCATATAAACTCAAAAATTAAGGATGACAAACTAAAAATAAGTCCAATAACAAGTAAGTAAAACGGACCTTGTAAATCTTCTAGTATTATCTCGCTTTGTCCGTGCAAATTGGGATTAAAATCAAAACACTCGTCTCTTTGTGGGCTATAGTTAGCTTTCCAATGTTCTAATACTCCACTCTCTTGCATGTGTGCTATTCTAAAAATAAAAATAAACAAATTAAATACTTATTATACTTAATAATAAAAGAATGCCGCACTTTTTACTTTCACATTCTTATTTCTAGTTAATCTAAAAAGTACATATAGCATATAATAAAAAAGCTTCTCTACATATGATCCATTTTTCAAACGTACCATTTAAGAAAATGGCATGTATACTTGAATTTACGTACAAGCATTCGAGAACGAAATGAAACACAACTCTCACAGCTATAGTTGCAGTGATAAATTTTCGAATGGCCTTTCACGAGTGCTCAAATTTTAACCTCTTCTGATGCACCTCGTAACTCGACTTTCAAAATTCTTATGAGATATTTTTAAATTAATTAAAGTGTGAAAAAAACTCTCACATTAGCTGAAAAATTATTAAAATAAGAATATTAAGCTGATGAAAAAAAAAAAAAAAAAAAAAAAAAACTTACGCGTTCATTTTTTTTTTTCCATAAATATATTTATTTACACGTGAATAATAAAATTGAAAGAGAACACATGCATCTGGAAAAATTGACGTCATCCTTATAACACGTGCAAATAAATATTTTCCTTTTTATGTCAAAAAAAGATGAATGTGTAGTTATAATATTATAATATTTGATAAATTCAAATTAATATTTAAACAAATGAATCTAAATAAAATATTCAAAATGAAAAATATGTACAACTATAAAAAAAAATTGTTTCATATGAATGAAATAGCGCTCATAAAGTACTGTAATATTATATTTGGTATAAAGTGCTCGATTCTAAGATTCAAAGATGGAAGGAGGCCGCTCACCACTATGCACCAGTTTTGAGCGATTTTAACCTCCAAAGAGGGGCTCCGACAACAAATGTCACATATCATACCACGATTAATATGTTCACCTGTTACATCTGCATTTGCATACACGGTGACTTTACCGACATGTATTTTGTGAGGAATGCCAAGTGGGTAATCAGACAGGGTAGCTCAGTGGTTGAGCATCCGCCTAGTAAGCGGAGTGCTTGGGTTCGATTCCTGGCTCTGGAATTTTTCACATAGTTAGTATAAAAATTCAACCTTACACTCCATTTCGCTAAAATAAATACTACATTTAACAGATGTCATATCGCGCATAAAGTATCAAATCATAGTAAAATATCAGGACATCTTACAGTTGTTGCAACTACTGTACCAAAGTGCAGTAGTTGTTATTTTTAATTCGCTGTAATTAAAATTTTAATAGTGTTACTAATATAAATACTTTATGGAATTTCAACTTACTCTGTGTCAACCAATTTTAAAATGGAAGATCCCCTCCTGAATCCTAAAGCGAGAACCATCTTCGAGAAACGAGAAGGAGCAATGGTTACCCTGCAGCGTCTAACCATTTTATAATCACGTTCTACCATTCCATTCAGATAATTGAGATCATCAATAATAACAGATTTGCTCTCTGCTGCTAAATCCACATATTTACTATGTCGCATTTTAATTATATTTCCTCTTTTAGGATTTTCCAAGAATACTTTTCTAATCCTCCGGTATACTTCTAAATCAGATTCCTGCAAAAGTATTTTTATTTTAAAGAATAAATAATTAGGAATGAATATATAATTAAGAGTGAATATCCACGAATATTAAAAGAAAATACATTCATCAGGAAATTCTAAATTTACAATAATTGTTATACAGGCTAATCATTCTTATAAATGATATTCATCTCTTAAATTCTACCTTAGATTTTGTTTTTTTAAATCAGAAATGGACGTTTATAATTTACAACAGCTAATTTATACTCAATTAAATTTAATCGTAAAAGAAGAGATTTGTTCTATACTTAAAAAAAAAAAAAAAAAAAAAAAAAAAAAAAGCTCATTTCATTAAGTAAGCAAGCTTAAAATTACATTTTTGTAATAATAAGTAGATACATTACCCCAACAAAATCTTTCGTCATGCATATGACACTCAATCGGCAATGTCGGTTTAGTACCGGTGAAATTATAGTTCTATCGGCGAGAAGTCGGTTGAATGCTGGCAACCAACAACATGAAAGCAGTGTCATTTACTGTTATCGGACTATTTAATTCTAAACACCGTCACCAATTTGTGTGTGGTTTGGCTATGTGTACCAAATATACAATATAAATAGATTTTGCGAAATTTCCCCCTTTTGAAGCAAAGGTAGGTGGGGCAAAAAGTACATTTTCTAAGCGTAACTCTGTTCCAAATCATCTCAGGAAGACAACGTTTTGATGTGTAGGTCATTTTTTGGTACTCAACATACACTAGGAAGGTATTTTTCAGAACATTTCCTCTTTCCTCCTTAAGGGGCGAGGAGGGAAAAAAAAATTCTAATCGTAATTCTGTTTCAAATTATCTGAGGAAAACGTTTTAGGTGTATGGGTTGGTTTTCGAGTCTGGGAATTAATTGCACTTACTTTCGTTGTTGTGAAATTAAAATGGGCAGATAGAAGAAAATGTGCACAGAGTGCGTGGGTATGATGCTACTGCACACAGTGGGAAGTGGTACCCGACATAGTGTAGGCGAGAAAGCTGCTGCCGAAAGTATTGGGGACCTAAACGAGGTTCTTGTGTAAATGCGTTTGTTTCTTCACACGCTCTTGGTTAAAGCATTGTCACAGATAATGTGAACCCGGAATAGTAAGTTGCGAACGGTAAAGCTGCTGCTGAAGGTAGTGGGAAACTTAGTTGAGATTTTGACCAATTTCAAGAATTATTTATTTATATTTTTATTTATTGAGATTATAATATTAATAAGTGATACAGAAGTTTAAGAATTCATTCAAATATAAGTGACCCAACGAAGCAGGCAAAATCTGCTAGTTATTTTAAAATATTTAAATGGAACATAGAAATTTCACATTATGTTTTGCACTCAAATTTACGTATTTCAGAATTTTCAGTAATGTATTCATATCGGAAAAATTTCCGTAAAATACCGACATAAGTAAAATAAATAAATCAATAAATATCATTGGAGGATTTATGCCTTTAAAAATGTAACATATATAACAGAAAATATAACAATTTAATATTATATTTCACCACAAGTAAATGAAATATATATGCATGCTTACTCTGAAATCTTCCAATACTGGACACTCATTCTTAATTGTCAATTCCATAGTTTTGTGTTCTATTAAATCTTCCATAGTCTTAATCACCCATCTAACCTCTGGAAATGCAAGAAAGGCAATCAAGTTAGCGCTAAAAGTTGCCATTATTACTAGTACAGCTAACCACCAGGATGCGATAACTAAACGAGCTGAGTTTGTTACCGGTAACTGTACACCACCTGAAAAATTAATTTAGATGTAAATTCCTTGTTTTTTATTCAATATTATTAATTTATTGCATGTACAAGAAGAAAATATTGGATTCGTAACAACTTTCAACTTCAAGCTTTTGATGTATGTACACGTTTTGAGATATCCTACACACGATTTGGCCATTTTTAGAAAATGTCTGTCAGCATGTTAATAAAATTTTGTGGGCGCTGTATCTCACGAAATAAAGGACGGAATTATACAAAACTTTATATTTCGTTGTATCTTAATATAAATTGGTGCTAATTAAATTTTGGCATATAAGGGGAGAGTGTTGTACCTTGGGACATTGGCAATTTCTAAAAGCTTATTGGAAATACCAAATTTTTTTTTATTTCTAACTGTGATTCTAACAAACAGATAACAGCACAGTAAAAGTCAGCATCAGAAACATTGAACGCAAGACTTAGTCTGTGAAAGAAAATTTCAGCACTTAAAAGTAAATATTTTTCTCGTTCTAATTTCGATTTCTGAACTAGTATTTGTAAAACTATTCCACTCAATTTTAAATGGATATTGAACAAAAGATTTTTAAATGTTTTGGTTATGAGAAAGTAATGATACTGCATTTTGATTGACCACCATTTTTGTTTTATTTAAAACATGCAGTTATTGTACCTTGGGACATGTCCCAAGGAGCAACCTATGTCGTACACATGGTTCTCAATAATTTGAGTATTGTTTTAGTATAAATATATCTTTTAGTATGTTTTAATATAACATTCTAATGATAAGAATTTATTATAATTGTTAATACTAGTAACATTTTAACATAACTTCATATGTAACAGATAAACAATTGATTTAACTCAAGTGTTAAGTGAAGCTGCTGAATCTACGACAGCAAATGCGACATATGAATTAAAAGCTGTATGTGTAGCAAGTTCATCTTTAGATTCAGAAGCTGTGACATCCCCAATAAGAATTTGGGCATTTCCCAAAATTTCAGCTTGAAAAAATAATGGCAATATAGAAGAAAGGCAAAATCTTGTATTTAACAGATTCTCCAGTAAAAGCTGAAATTGAAGCTGCAAAGTAGAAAACTACTGCATCCAGAATGGGGGAAAAGGATCACCTTACCAACAAATTAGCTGGTCTAAGAATCTAATGTTTATAAACCAATTTTCTCAAGTACAGACGATGATAGCATTGAACATGATCAAACCACAGACATGTTAAAAAAATAGAAATAGAAAGATTACCTTTCTAAAAAAGTATTTGAAAAAAAAAAAAAAAAAAAAAAAACAATTAACTTTGATGATTGAACTTCTAGAACATCTCTTGGTTACATCCTTGATCTGAAATAGTGGAGGTCCTTAACAATGAGGTTTTTTGAAGCGCAAATTTATCAATACTTGGTTAATTTTCGAATACGTTTTGAACTTTCAAATTTATTATTATTTGTGTAATGCATCTGCAAGTGTCTTTTTTAAATTTAAGGCCTTAAAATATTATTATTGTTAATTATTTGCATAAAACGGACTTAGGCTAAGACTTTGTATAAATCTTGAAACATGTCCCAAGGTACAACAAAGCATATCCCAAGGTACAGCATGTTGTTGTAACTTGGGACAATATACACTTCCTGCTTAAAATTACTGGCAATATTTTATATTCAAACTGTTTGAATTAAATATATATATATATATATTATAGATCAGAATATTGGAGTATTTAAATATTGTCTTTAGAATTCAAATATAACTTTAATTGCAGGAGTTAAAAATTAAAATGTGAAAAGTGTCCCAAGGTACAACACTCTCCACTATCGCGCGTTTCCCTATGTATGGGAAGGTTATTTCTAAGGTTCTATAGCATATAAGTACACAAAACTTATTATGGGAGATGACCGCTATAAAAAATTATACTATATCAATTTATATTCATATCGGCTAACAAAATTTTCCTGGTTTATGGTAAGACTTTATCTTAAATTTTATAGTGCATAAATGCATCAAATTAGATATGTGAGATGTCATTGTGAAAAATTATGCTAACTTAATTTAGGTGTATATCGGCCGACAAGTGGCGCTGCTTTTACTCTCTTTTTTGCAATTTTCCAAATGGCTATATCGTAAGGTCTATTGCATAAATTTAAACTGCATACGTAAGATATTGTTGTGGGAAGCTATGTTGATAAAATAGTTATGCATGATAACCGGTATGTGGCGCTGTTATGCAAATGATATTGAAAAAACTATTTTATTTTGCCATAACTCAAACCAGCATCTTAATAATACTATTCAAAACTATGATATCAGTGTATAATTTGTAAGATAGCTTTTTGTTTATCCATATATATATATATATATATATATATATATATATATATATATTTATTTAAAGAAACTAGTTGGCATAGGTGGACTCCGCTCAGTTCCTCATCATATTTATGTTCTCATAAATTTCTAGTGCGAGACATATTATAATTATGTTAAAAGAAATGAATTTGACCAAAGCTTGATACAGTGACAGAATGAAATCCCCACCTAATAGGCTATCCACCGTTCACTTCGATATATTTCTCTTATTCTAATCTATTAATTTATTTTAGCAGGGTCGATTCCGTTGTTTAGTTTTCATGCTACTATTTCCAATACAATAATCCTCAAAATTCATATTTATATGAAAAATTTACAATTTCACTATGTTGATAAAATCGTAAATTACGATTAATTTACGAAATTTTCCTATTAGAATATTTGTATTCAATCATGTTCAAACAAATATCATAAATGTAATTTTGAAGTTGTCTAATGTATTTATGATCCTCAAAATGGAAGTTTATGCACAATTTTGCCTTATTCTGACATGTTAAGTAAATCGTAAATTCCAAATAACTTACGAAATTTTTAAATTGGAAAAATCATAGTCATTAATATTCATGCCAGTGTCCTAAATAATATTTCAAAAGTAGTCTGACGTCTTTACGATGAAAATATCGCTCAAATTTGACGTTTATGTGAAATTTTGCCCTATACTGCCATGCTAAGAAATTCGTAAATTTCCAATAGCTTGCGAAATTTTCAAAGTAGCATATTTATAGTTACTGATGTTCTTCCCTGCATCAAAACTGATATTTTAGAACTGGTCTGACATTTTTACAGTAAAAAGTTTCCATTTAATGCACGTTTAAGTGAATTTTTGTCCTATTCTCCCATGTTAAGAAAATCGTAAATTTCTAATAACTTATGAAGTTTTTTAATTCGAATGTTCCAAATAAATAGGGTTCTTGCCAGTATCGAAAGTAATATTTTAAAACTGATCTGACCTCTCTGCGATTATTTGTTCGTGAGATATCGTGTAAACAGACTAACAAACTAACGGACTAACACACTAACGGACTGACACACTAACGGACTGACACACTAACAGACACCCTACAGACAGACACCATACAAATTTTGTCATTTTCGGATTCCTCACACCTGAAAACGTATAAAAAAAAGTCAAAAAACCGAGGTCGAAATTTTTCACGATTACCTAAGTTCCCCATACCTATAGTATGATGGGGAACTAAAAAATGCAAGATATTAATCCATTATTTAAAAACATATATATTTTTTTTTATTAGGCTTGTTTCTCAACTAGATAGATCGTATGTTGAAGTGTGTATAATAGGAACACATATGAAAACTCATTGGCATGGGTGGACTCTGCTCATGTTCCCATTATGTAATTGTTCTCATAAATTTCACTGGTTTGCAAAGAATTTTAAACAAAAATTGATAAACGTGAGATTTTAAAATCACTTTCTAGTGCCAACAACAGAAATATTCAACAGAATATTCAAATAAACAACAGAAATATTTATGTAACAAAATTTCCCCAGAGGGTCCTCTCCGAACCGGGTGGGAAGCGAAACTCCTGCCTTAAAAAATACCGATGTTTCCTGTTCACTGCCATTATAAATACTAGTATGTTGTGGCCATATCAAAACATAATTCTATATTTTCATTTACAAATTCATACAGAACAAATTATTCATAAGAGTGCTTATTTATTAAATTTACTTCCCTTGATGAATACAGATGATTTTCACCTCAGAGAAGTATAACACTAAATGTCCAAAGTAAAGACAATTTTGTGCCGACATCTAAGGAAATGCTGTTTTTTTTCCCCTCCTACATTTTTTTTTCTAAAATTGGGGGGGGGGGGGGATCGATAATTTATTTTTACAGGTCACAGATCTATGTTTCAGTCCTCCATTTTAATGGTTTTGACGAGGTATTTTTTTCCCCCTTCAAAGATAGCCATATTAAAAATTTACACACCGGAGAGGGTATGATTTTATACCCTATATTTTACACCCATACAATATATTTAAGTGATGGATTTAAATATATATATATATATATAAATCCGATTCACTATTACTATTACAAATATCTATTTTTCAATTTCACATCGAAAAGTTACAAATGATTCTCATTATATACATATAAATGAAATTTTGTTCTTTACTGCGATATTAAAAGTTATGAACAAAAATGGAATGAGAGCACCAAGTTTTGAGCTATTGGTCTCTAAATGTAATCAGCATCAATTTAAATTAAGGTCCAACTAAATACTAAGCTTGGTTAAATTTCATCTATTGTATTGTGAAATACAGCGTCCACAAAATATTTGATGCATACACACAGACAGACATTTTCCAAAAATGGTCGAATCGTGTTCAGGACATCTCACAACGGTAACTTACTGAAAACTGGAAGTCAGAAATTTTCGCGAATCGAATACTTTATTCCTACACACACACACACACACACACACACACACACACACACACACACACACACACGCGCGCGCGCGCGCACACGCACACACACACACGCAAACAAACACACACACACACAAACACACACACACATATATATATATATCCCCATAAACAAAATTGATATGGGCCAACAATGAAACAACGGTTTGTTTTTTGTTGGCCAATGTTATAAATGGCCATTGGCTAGATTGATGGTACAATAGTTGGCAAAATATTGGCTCATATGCAGTATTTTGCTTTGGCAATACATTTTGGTATTTATTATTTACTATTTTTATACTTTCTTGCAAGTAATAAACAACCTTGACGATATTTTAATTCGTAAAATAAAATTATATATTTTCTTTGAAGTTATGCATGGTTAGAAATGAGACGTTATATGCACATTTAAGACATCAATTAATTTTGGACTCATAACGTGATTGATTATGGTCGGCCAACCATAGCCACCCCAACAAATAAAATGCCAAAAAAAGATACATGAAAACGACGTCTGGCCGACTGCAACTATGCCAACTAACCAAGTACTAAACGCGTGAATCATTATCTGCTGATGAGCCAATGATACATGTTTGTATGAATATATGTATATATATATATATATATATACATACACACACACATCTGCGTATATATATAAATATATACACTGTTTATCTATCTATCTATCTATCTAGAGAGAGAGAGAGAGAAGAAAGTAAAAAGGGTTAAGTTTCGCAAAGATTGAAGTAAAAACAATCCCCATAATGCCAGTTTAATTTCGAAAAACTAAATGAAAAATATGTTTAGTTTTGATTACCTTTTGAAATATTACCAGAAAAAATTATGAGTATTACGTAATTGCAGTAAAATTAAGCAAATAATTTTACAAATGAACTAGCCTTGATTTAACATAGCACCAAATATCAACCAAAAACATCTGTGGAAAGCCGCCAGTCCTCTTACGTGCTTCTTGGCAGGTCTACAGAACTTGCAACTCCACCTATGTACTTTCTGTAAAATAAAACTGACCAGAAATACAGATACCAGGAAAAGAAACCATACCTAAAAATAAAGTATTATTTAAGAAAATAGTTTATAATGTATAAAAAAATAAGTAATGAATAACTATAGTGACCCTATGTCCTCGAAGTTTAAGAACAGTCCCTCTTTTGAAAAATTATACCAAGGAAATTATTTATCATAATTATTACATTTGAGGTCTTCATTTACTTAAAATAAAAAATAACTGTATAACTCAGTAATTGCAATATATTTTAACGTTATTTATTATAAAGGTACTCTAATATGGTCATCAAATATATAACATAATCTAAAGAAAAAAATTCTGAGTTAAGAACTTTTTCTTTTTAATTGCCACATAATATTTTTTAATGTATTAAGACAATTTATTTTTAGAGGGATCTTGTAATAGATTTTAGAAAGCATGTTTCAAATATAACCCAACACTACACAGTGATGTACATATGAACTAATTAAATTTTCATCCTGTATTAAATTCAAGAGAAATCAATTGCATTTTTTTACACTGAATTACATAAAAATATATGATTTTTACTATATTACTCTAAATTTCATCAATAGATACGACTCTAAAATATTATCGGGAGATGAACTTTTAAAAAGTATTTCACATGTTCGTGTTTTATATAGTTGGTTGGTTAGTTTGTTGGTCGGGTTTTACGTCGCACTAGTGCTGCGCAAGGGGCGATTGGCGAAGGTCTGGGACTCACCTCTAGAGGTGGTCCGGAGACATGCCATTACAATTTTGATCCTCCACGGATGGGATGTCTCTCCCGCTCCGGTGACCCCCACAGGTATAATTAAGTTTTGTATAGATCAAAGTGATAAATTTTGCTTGTAGTTTTCAGCATTTAAGCTTTGGAATTTTTCTTAGTTATTTAAGGTGGTACGTTCTTTCTATTTTATATCGATATTTTTAAAAATAAATTTTACAACATGAAAATTGATTTTAATGCACAGGGATTCATATTCATATGCATGCATCAAGCACAGATTTCCTAAAAACAGTTTTTAAAAAATACCAAAGAATTTTTCTAATATTTTTATAGACTTTTACAGGCCTAAATATGTGTGTAGAAATATTAGCTAAAAATAAAAATTTGTGCAGTGTTGGAATAACTACCTAGATAAACAGAAGTGGTTACATGGATTTCGAATGTTAATAAAAGCATATTTTCTGTATTAATTATTATCATTATTATTTATATATATATGTGACGTATACTATTACTCTGGGTCAAATAATAGCTATCAAGACTTTCACTCAGTAACGAGTCCAAAGATGAGAGACAGTCGTTTATTGGACCATGTAGAACATCTTACAGTTCACGGTCCATGATTTAAGACTGAGCAGGTGGAACAGAGTGCTTCGGAGCCGAGAACAACGGCAGCCCTCGATCACATCGCGTTATCTCTCGTTACCTCCCGGGGCCGTTATTTTGATGTGGTTTTGTTAAGCAAAAGCACACACAAAGAGAGCTCATCCACGCGCGTTTTCCCTTAAATACCGGCGTTTTTGGCGCGAAACTTTACCACTCCTTCGTCTAATTATTGGCTATTAACTTAATGATTGACAACTTAGCTGAGGTCCAGATCGCCGGGATTAATTAGTATGCACCATCTAACCACAAGAAGCTGCAAGTTGCGTTTGTTCAGCACTTTATTATCCTAAAATTCGTTCACTTTTATGACTTTCGCTTTATGATCGTGCATTGTACTAAAACTTACTTTACAGGGGAAATTTTAGAATTAATTTTAAGTTAAGGCTTTCTAATGGGATTTTCTTTAAGTTATTACTCACTATTAATTTAAAATAATAAAATAATAAGTTAAAAACTTACCTCTCTTTATCCTTTCATACATATAATAAATAAAATTTTTTATTCAAAAATTTGAGATGTAAAAAAGCAACATTTAAGCAATATTTTACGAAACTTTCATTAAAAATTTTGGGAAATTAACCGGAGGGTCCTGGTTTCCGACCTTCTATGGAAAGCGGTGGACAAAATTTATCAAAACTAATTCACCGACCATACTGAAATTTTGCGTACTTCTTCAAAATAGAATTGACTAGTGCTTGAGCAAAAGATTTCTCTTTTTTTCGATTACAAATAATTTTTACAAGGGTGAAATGCACCAAAAATTGTACTGGTTTTGCAGTAAACTCTGCTAAAAATTCAAATTTCATTTTTTTTTTTTTTTTTTTTTTTTTTTTTTTAATTCTTCTTTGTTTTACCACTAATCAATTCCATTTTGAAGCAGTACGCAAAATTTCAATAAGATCAGTGCATTAGTTTTTCAGAAAACGTGTCCACCGCTTTTATCGACCCACTGGCTAAAATTTTCAAAATTTTTAATGAAAATTTTATAAAATATACTTAATTGTTTCTTTTTTATATGCTCAAAATTTTAAACAAAAACGTTTTATTCGAAACCTATGTAATCCTTTAAGCAATAATGATAATGAATGTTTGAATTTCTGCACATTATTTAACCATAGTTAAGAAAGAAAGGGATAGCAATCAATATATCTATAAATTTCAAAGAACCTCACCTCTCCTTTAAAAGGTCTTAAAAATATGAAAGCCCTTGGTGGTTCACTTGGAAAAGCTACTAACATACCGTACTTTACATGAGCCAGTGGTACAGTGTAATCCAGAGCTTCTCGCCTTGAAGGGGTAGAAGTCAGATACGGCACCATATCCGCTTCCTAATTTAATGATTTTAAGAATAAATTGTTAGTTTATTATTTATATTTGGCAAAAAAATGTTTTTAAATGACAGACTTAGTAAGTATGTTTGTTTAAAAACTTGTCGATGAAATCTCAGTATCGTAACAAACGATGTAAAATCTTCAAGAAACGAAAATCTTGAAAGGAAATGAAAATTAGCAGGTCTGCTAAACATAATGTAAATAATGAGATTTATAAAGTAAGAATAATTAATGGAAAGAAATAATGAACATTTACTTACTCCTCGAATAATCATTCCTATGGCCCCATTCCATTCACCTCGTCCAACTTTGCTACCCCATTCATCATCTATGGCTCTTATAAGTTTATATCTGCAGAGAATACAAAGATTTTATAAAGAAGCATGGTTCAATAGAAATACACAAAAATCCATGATAATAATAAAGTATATTTCTATCACTTCTAAATAAACAAAGTGTTATTTATAAGTTTAATGTAATATCTTATAATTAACCTAAATATTATGCGTGTTACATAATTTTTACTCGTGTGTTTTGTTAAGAAATTTTATTCTAAAAAGTAGGGACTACTTACGACTTTAACTTTTTACGGTAAAGCAAAGCTTCTCCCCTTATCTGAATGCTGATTAAATTCTTTTGACTGAAATACCGTTCTCATGACCTGGCTTAAGGATTATTTCTAGACAATAAATTATTTCTATATTTTGTAGATTAATACAAAAATTACGATTTATTATAGGCTTTTCGGAATACCAACTACACTGAAGAGCCAAAAAAATTGGTACACCTGACTAACATCGTGTACTTGAGCACGCAGAAGTGCCGTAGCGCGACATGACAGGGACTCGACTAATGTCTAAAGACGCGCTGGAGGTAATTTACATCATGAATCCTGCAGGGCAATCAACAAAATCGTAATGTTACGGAGGGGGAAGCGAATCACTTCAGAACAGTATGTTATTGCAAGGCATCACAGATATGCTGAAAAATATTTATGTACGAGGATTTGGGTGATCAATGAACATCATTAATGTCAGAAGAGTGTTCCTGGAGCTGTTTGGAAGTAAATATTGACGTGTGGGGTGCCGCATTATCCTACTGGAATTGTCCAAGTCCATCGACATTCACAAATGGCATGAATGATTGTACGTGATCGGACAAGATGCTTCCACATCTGTCACTTGTCACAGTCGCATCTAGACGTATCAGGGGTCCCATGTCACACCAACTACACATTCCTCATAATATGGAAGAGCTTCCTCCAGCTTACAGTTTCCTATTGACATGCAGGGTCCACGGATTCACAAGGTTATATCAATCCTCGTACACATCTATCTGACCAATATAATTGGGAAAGAGACTCGTCAGACCCGGCAACGTGTTTCCAGTCATCAACAGTCCAATGACAATGTTCGCGGTCCCAAGCGAGGCGTAAAGCTTTGTGTCGTGCAGTCAACAACGGTACACGACTGAGCTTTCGGTTCCGAAAGCTCAATAATAGTCTGTTGAATAGATCCCACGCCGCCGTCACTTTTTGTTGCTCCAGCATTCAAATATGCAGAAATTTGAGGAAGGGTTGCACGTTTGTCATGTTTAATGATTTTCGTCAGTCGTCATTAGTCCCGTTCTTTCACGACCTCTTTTCGGCTACAGCAATATTAGAAATCTGGTGTTTCACTGGATTCTCCATATTCATGGTACACTCGCGAAATGGTCGTACACAAAAAGCTGGGTGCTGCTATAACACCTCTTTTGTGCACCAATTATAATTCCATGTTTAAAGTCGCTTAAAACTTCATAATCTGTAGCAGCAATAATCGACCTAACAGCTTTGACAGATACCTGTTACCTTATGTAAGTACTGCCGACCGCATGGCGCATCGCGTTACTCTGATTGGTTCATACCTCTGTTTTTGCATATGCATGCCTGTACCAGTTTTTTTTGGTGCTAAATTTATAAACATAGGAAAAGTCTTCGACGTTTTGAACACCAAAACTGCAAAGTTAAAACGGGTTTTATGTTTTATAGGATTTTGCTCTTATTATTGCTGAGCAACCCAGATTGAGAAGCCTCAACAGAGAGAGAGACTCTGTCAGCATTAATTTGGGTTATTTGCAGTGATGTACTAATGACGGTACGCTTAATGTTACCGGAAAAGCTGTATAGCACTTCATTATTTCCTTTGAAGTTCAAGACTCTGAATTATTAAATAGTTGGTGGTGGAGAGGATATTAGAAGAAGCCACGAACAAAGACTGACTTTTAGAAATGGGGCCCAGAGCGAAATCATTTATCGGGAGCCCTTTGTTATCATATACTGGATAAAATAAATTTGGATATACGTATATGTTTTTATTTCTAGCTTATTTGGTAGTCATTTTATAAGTGTTGGAGGCCAGGCGCTTGCCCCATTTGCCCTGAAAGAAGTCAGATCCTGTTAACTCAGGTGCTTTAACATACTAATAATATGTTCTATTAAATTAAAGTATTATTTAATTTGAACTTACTTGAAATTGAGTCTTCTACACAGAAACTGGATTACATGCTTGAAAACACATTCTCTGAGTTGCAGCTCTGCACTTGAATCGTCGAGTAAAACGTACGGACTATACTAAAATAACAAGAACATAAATAATGCGTCAAAAATTAATTCATAAACATTACTATATTATCGATTTAAAATTGCCTCAAATAATAATATCGTTTTCTACTAAATTATTTAATGTACACAGAATTCACATGAAATATTAAATAGCACAACTGCCAACTTGTACTTTTCTATTTACTAAAGAAAATTTTTTAAAAGAAATTTTATAAATTTCGGTAACAGTCTTCTACTATTAAATAAGGTAAAAATTTTATTTCGAAAAATTTTTGTTAATAAACCATACAAGTTACAGCATCTATTAAATAGGTATTCAGTGTTGTTTTAGAAATCTTACTACAACGCATCTTATTGAAGGAATGGAACATTGACGTAGAACTCAAATATATTTAATTTTTTTTTAATTTAAAAATTTAAATTTAAATTTTAAATTTGAAAGTTAAAAGTTAAAAGTTAAGAATTTAAACTTTTTAAATTAAAAAAAAAAATTAAGAAGTTTAAAAAATTTCTCTACTTTTAAAATCGTTGGTTTGAAGAGAAGAGAATTTTTTTTTCAGTAATAGTGTTATGAGTTCTGCGCCAATATTCAACCCCTGCTATTGGTATATGCTATTTTGAGAATTGAGAATTTTATATCATGACAATAAGAAATGTAATCATAATGTACTGATTTTGCATAATATTCATAATTCTATGGCTTCTTCTTTTAAAATAATTTTTATCCTCATAGCTGAAATTTCATTTTTTTAAACCGGAATCTATGCTGTTAAACTATAAACGTCATACTTATATACTAATTATAATCACACGCAAATTTCATTTCCTGAGCTGCAGACTAGGAAATTTGAATAATTACTTTTTATTATATTACTAATCGGTCTTCGTCCGTCTAGTGCTCGATTTTTACACATGTATTTAAAAATTTATTTCTCCTTGCCAGTTTAAATTACTAAACATTGGTTTATATGATATTTAAAACAAATGGCTTCGTTTTTTACATCATGATATTTATATGTTTTGACGTCCAAATGTCTCCAAGCAATAAAAAATGATATCGTCATGTGACATTCATTAATTCAAATTTTATAACCACGTGTCCATTTAAGAATTTAGGTAATTAATTTTTCGTTCAGTAGTTTAATTCTCTATATTTAATTTATTACTATTATTATTTTACTCTGATGTATTAAAATTCCATATAGCAAAGGAAAGAGTGAATTCTAAAATTAGGAATTATTTTGTTTTATTTGATGAGAAACAATAAACGGATCTTCCAAAACCATGTAAACAATGGTTAACATTTTATTTTCTTTATCTCGTATATTGTTGCGATTGGGATGTAAGTTTTTACGTTATTATTATTATTATTATTATTGTTATTATTATTATTATTCATTATTTTATTCAGATGAAATGCACGCATATAAATAATAAGTAAAATTTTACTTTTTTTATTCCAATATATTGTTTTGGGAATGACATCATTTTGAGTGTTTATTTAGGAAAGGATCTTTGTAAATTTCATTTCATGAACTGTAGATTACGAAATTTGTGCAACTACTTTGTGTAATAATAACTTTTTATTATATTATTTGTATAAAAAATTTATGTCTAATAATGTATAATTGAGTATTTGTGTAACTGAATTAATATTTATTATCGAATCTAAAACATTAATAGAAAGCGGGAGAGAAAAAGAGTAGGGCGGAGTATTAAACGATTAAATATTAAAATTTTATTGTTAATATCATTAATGCAAATATCCATAAGAGAAATAATTTAGAAAAGAACATTACTTAATTATTTGAAATCAATAAAATATCTACCTCTACAATAGCTATTCGAAGAGTTATCGTTTCAATATCAATAGGCATCATCTTCATAAGACCGAGATTTTTCGACCAAATAGCTTGTGGTTTCAAGTTCTGGGTGCCGTTTTCGGACGGATAACTTTGCCAGAAGGTGAAGACTATTTCTTTCGAGTCAGGTCGAAGACAACAGTCTTTTGAAAAATCACTCTGAAATATACAGGTTTAACATCACTCTCTTTTAGATATTAATGATCCAAAAATATCTTTTTGTTAAATTAAAAGGAAAACAGTAATATGCTATGAAGTAGAGTACGGTATAGACAGGGTATGTCTTCGAAATTCGGGATCAGTTCGTATTTTGAAATTAGTTTTTTAAGTTTAAAAAAAATTAACAAGGAAATTATTTATCATAATTAATATCTTTTAGGTCTTTATTCACTTAAAATGAATGAATAAATAAATAAATAGATATACGATAAAAAACTTTTTATATACCATGTTTTTAAAATTTCTGCCCCCCCCCCCCCTAAATGTTTAGGCGTAATCTATAGTATTCCTTGTAAAAATTGTGATTCTACATATATCGGTGAAACTGGAAGAACAGGTGAAATTAGATTAAGGAACATAAACGCTCATATAAAACAGGTGATTTAAGATCGAAAATCGAAACTCGTAATCCATTCTCTCAATAGTGATTATATTCCTGATTTTGATAATTTTAAAAATTTAGCTTCAAATGCAAATACATATGAATCCCGTATTTTTCTATAGGGCGCTTTTACTAAATTACAACATTCTGCCTTGAACGAGGCTAAAGCTATTTCTCCGGAATACATAATCTTGTTCTGATGTAGTATGAATTTTTTTGTAAATATTGTGATTTGTATGTTTGACACTGAGGAGGGCTAGTGTTTAGCCAAAACGTCTGTCTTGTATTTTAATGTATTTAAAATGTATTTTTTAAATGTTAAAGTTTTAGTATTCTTTATCTCATTTTAAATGTTACTTTGGTTTTAATATATTAATGAGACGTATGGATTATGTTTAATTTTATTAAAATGTCTGTTGAATAGCAATAGAACTACATTAGTACTTTATCAATGTAAATAAAAATTTTAAAATGATAATGACGTCAGTTTTTGTGAGATGCATAATTTAACTTTTTACAATTTTTTAACGTTCACGTTTAATTAAAGGTATTTATTTCTTATGTCGAAAGAAAATGAACTCGTAATTTCTTTTTGGCAGCAATTAAGTTATAGCTAATATTTAAATGGATATTATTAAAGCTGTATAAAGGTTATTATTTTCATATTTTAATTAATTAACAGAAAACTAATCAAAAATTCGAAAATCGGGCTTCGAATTATTTTGTTATCATCAGGTTCTGAGCTATTCTAAAGGATTTAAATGTCAAGTTAGTTTAAAATCGATTGCAAAATTTGTGCCGGATAAACAAGAATCGAAGTTCATAAAAATATGGTAAAAATGATAAACTTTCTTCATTGTCCAATTGTAATAATTTTTACCGTTGTTTTATTATAAAAGTGCTACGGTCGCCATAGTGTGCGACAGTAAAATATTTTTTATTGTATATGATGGGACTCAAATAGATGTCATCTTCATAGAATTCATTAGCTTTAACAAGAATGAAGCTAACTTTATATATTAAAAAAAAAAAAAAAAAAAACATAGAATTTGATTATCTTTAATTTTTCTACAAAATACTAGGTCTGTTCCGAAAGTAATGCGCCCATTTTTATTTTAAGAAATTTATTGAACTGATTCGTACAATTACTCAATATTCTTCGAAATACATCCCTCTTGCTTCAACACACTTGTTCCAACGCGATTTCCATGTTTTATATGCGTCCTGGAAGTCCGTCACAGGGATGCCCTTTAGTAACCTCGTCGTAGCCGCCTTGGTGTTCTCCAGGGTCCCCAAATGCTGTCCTTTGAGGGATTTTTTAATCTACGAGAACAAAAAGAAGTCGGACGGGGACAGATCAGGACTGTAAGGCGGCTGGGGAAGCGTTGAGAGGCTGGGAGCATTGTCATGGTGCAGCTTCCATAAATTCTTGATCTCGTATCTGACGCGGTTGACCCGTTGCTTTAGCCTTTTCAGTACTTTCGCGTAGAATTTGGCGTTGACTGGTTGGTCAGGAACAAATTCAAAATGAACCACTCCCTTGGAATAATAATAATAATAAAAAAAAAAAAAAAAAGAAAGAAAATGAGTATCGCTTTGACCTGCGATTTGCTGATTCTTGCCTTTTTTGGACGTGGGGACGACGTCGTGTGCCACTCTGCGCTCGGTCTTATTTGTTTCTGGATAGTACAAGAAGATCCAAGATTCGTCAACACTTACCACATTGTCCAAAAAAGTCGGATCGTCCTCACAACACTGCAACAATTCTGATCGAGAGTTTTTTCCATCTTGATTTCGACCGAACACTCACACAAGGGTTCACCGAAACAGGCATGACTCTGCAGGAGCTCGAAGCCGAATGGCGCTGGTGGTGCTGTGTTCCCAAGACTCCACCCACCCATCCGTGCAAGCGGCAACCCTGTGCGACGGATAGTTGAGGCAGAAGAAAATATGGCTCATTACTTTCGGGACAGGTCTTGTATATAATTTTCTATTGGAAGAATAATAGCTAACAAATTATAAAATGTCAATGCATGAACGTCCTTGAATTGAATTAAATATTATTTTTCTATAAAATCTCTGATTTTGAACTGAATTTAGATATGTACAATCATGTGATCAAATTATTAGTTTTTTTTTTTTTTTTTTTTTTTTTTTTTTTTACATTTATTCGATTTTCTAAAAAAAAAAAAAAAAAAAAAAAAAATACTGGACAAAAATGAACTCACATTTTCCACTATCGATTTACTTCAGAGTGCAATTAAGGGACTGACTACAAATTAAAGAAGAGCGCACATACTTTGGATCACCCTGTATCATTAAAAGCTACAAATGACTTGTAACTTTAACATATTATTGCAAATACTATGAATGTTATTTATATGTTTTTTTGCAGAAATTAATTTCGCAGCTATTTAGGCAGATAGAAATGTCTTTCAAAAATTATTATTATTAGTAGTTTTTTGCTTATAACTGTGATGTCGATAATCACATATTCTAAAAAAATATATATATTATCATATTAAAAATTAAATTAATCTAACGAACACATGTTTATGACCTCTAAATTGCAACTTAAATTCACATACAGTATGTTCTTTTAATTTTTACATTCTCCCTCTTCCCACATATGTATCTTTAGCTTATTGCAACTCTATCGAAACCTTTGATCATATATTATTCGTTCTTTAACGTTAATGCAGATCCACAATAGCTTGTTTTGACTTTTCCTAATTCGGTTTCTTTTCATCTTACAAAATAAAGGCAGTTTGTCGCCTTGTGTGCATTCTTTATCTCATAACATGGTGTGTTAATTTTGCTTAAAAGTTCCTGGTTCTCATGGCGATTTTTTTGGCTATTAGTGAGGACCGTTTGAATTATAATCATGTGGTAACCTTTTCAAAAATTGTATGTGTTTATACGCCACATAATTACAACCATTTTTTCTCTACTTTTTGAATTTGACGTCGACTAGAGCTCTGGCGAATTTAGTCAAGAAATCGAAGCGTCACTTCATCATCATGACTTGACGAGTGAAGTCGTCGTTGTGGGCTCCCACTCCACTCCAAATTATTTTATTACCCCAATTATATCTACCATTTTATAATAATATGCTTATCTGGTCACCTATAGCTGTGTTCAATAAGTCAACAATTCATAAATAATAAATTCATCATTATATCTACAAAAATTGCCTGTATAATTGGATCTTTCCTGTGTTATTAGCGTTTCATATCGCAAGAATTATAAAGCTATTTTTCTAATTTCAAGTTCAATGATCGACGGCCATCTAAATAAACATTACATTTGGTGCCAAGCTACCAATAGGCGTTACTTAAAATTTTTATGGAGTGGGAGCCCCTTTAAACAAATGTTTGGGAGTACTTCATAATTTCAAAAGATCCTGTTAAACTAGTTCTTTGAAATTCTTCATGATTCCGGGAAGTGTATTTCAGAAGCTCCCACCGGTCGTAAAGCAGCCGTTGAGCGATGTTCGACGTGCTTGAATTTTCGGATTGATGAAAGAAAAAATTGTCAGGACTCGAAATGTACTATTATGGATTTATCAATTACAGTTCCTGATATGTTTCATAAAAAGAAGATGATCCTGAAATTTTTATCTGAATTACTTTTTGTTGTGTCCCGGTGTTCAAAAGCACAAGTGCTTCATTGCATTAGTGGATAATTTTATACTTAACAAAATGAACACTTCTCGGACATTTAACTAATTTTCGACGATTCCTTAAAACTCCTGTTACGTACTTAAAACGCCTCGGAATATGGAAATATTTTTAATGTGAAGAAAGAAACTCTTTTCATGGATAAACAACCACAAAAACAAGCATCTCGAGTTGCTAATTTTTTTTTGCTTTTTTGATTTAACTTGGGACTAAACAGCAGTTATGCGTCGAAACACTTCAGCTTTGATTTAATTTCGACTTCAAACCACAAATGTAATACTCCGATAAATAACTTTCCATTTTACGGAATATGGATTATAGTCCTTGTTTTTTTTGTTTTTGTTTTCTTTTAAAAAAAAGTGTATCCTAGTGCCAGTGATCAAGAAAACTATTTATGCTATTGATCATTCATCACAAGGATTCGATTTTCCTGCAAAAGAAAAGCATTCTTTTATTGAATAATATGCAAACAATCTTGAAAAATGATTTCCGATATAATATATATCCTTCATTGTTCTGTTTGCGGTTACATCATTTTAATACGGAGGAGACTTTACTTTTTTCAGACAATGAGCAAGTCTAGTAGAAATAAGTTTCACCCACTTCTCATACTTAATCAGATGCATATTTTTACCGCAGATGAAATCTCTGCTTGTGTAACTTTCGAAGTTACTTGTGGAACTTTTTATAAGCGCAGAAGTCCATTTTAAACCGTTTACCATATTTCATGAATAAAAGAATAAAAATACGCCAAAATATTAATAATAACAATAATATCAAAAATATGTGTCGGCGGTTAATTGAGAAAGAGAATAATTTTCGAAATTTTTAATTTGTGGAAAAGAACAATATACATATGTATGTGTATTTCGAAAATAATAATTTGTTTTTTTTTTCAGAGATACAACCAGAGATATTTCTACCAACACAGTGTAAGTAATTCAAAACTTATTTTTATATAACTTTTTCTTTTGAGTTGTTTACATTAATTTTTAAAATACTAAGCCCTAGGCCTTCAGTATTAAAAGAAGGAAAATATAATATGTGGCTGAATTCAGGGCCCATTTAACAGCTTTTGTTACTTCAATCATATGAAAAATATATTATTTTATTGTTTTGCAGCATATAGGTAAAAATGAGAAAAATAGTTTTTACATAAATTATAAAGTATAAAAATATCTCATATTTTATTTTTGTTATGTATATGTGTTTAATGTTTGTTACATTTTTATTACATCTTTGGTAATTTATGTGAGACAAGTATTTTTAATCAATTCATATAGCTTCATGGACAGCAATAAATAGTGATATATATCACATAAGTTTAAGTTGACAATGCATTATATAATTATGTGCTGAATTTTGATTACAATTTCACAGATGTTTTTTTATAATATTACAAATCATACTGTTGTAAAAGAAAAAAAAAAAAAAAAAAAAAAAAAATATCCATTTCTACATTTTTTTTAATTTTCTCATACAGTTTGCGTTGGAACGCTTCATGACAAATGCCAAAATTTTCAATATTCTAGAATTACATTATGAGTCACAAATTTTACAAATACTATGCAACTAATTGTACATTTTCTTTTCTTCTTGAATATTTCTTTAAGGAAAGATAGTTTTGATAAACACATTGAAACACACTTTGATTTTCATGTTGCAGAATATTTATCAAATAACTAAGTACTTGAAATGATTTGCATAATTACATTTCTGAAACCTCTAATATTCTTTCTGATAATTATCTTACGTATTTTGTACACATTGTTTTATTGTTGCTCAAAATAAATAACATATATAATATATATATATATCTTCAATATTTTTGCCAAAATGTTTGCAAATATCCTATGACTTTAAATTAATTTTTTTACTGTACAAGTTTTTAACAATAATTCATTATCTTAATATTTTATTTTTTAATATTTTTGGTAATTTTATGCCCCATATGTGTATTTTGAAGCGCTGAAATTCACTTGTGGTTAATTTGTTGTGCATGATTTTATCCTTTCATTTTGAATGCTGGCGCCAAATTTTTCTTATGTAAGGGTAAAGACTTGCATAACACTTCTTGCGTAATTTTACAATCAACACAGACGTTTCTTAATATATATATATATATATATATATATATATATATATATATTAAAATATTAATAATAATCATAATAAAAAGGAAAATAAAATATATAAAAATTATTATATAAATAAATTGCCATGATAAAAAAAAATAATTTATTTTTAAACAGAGGAGATTCTTTTTAATGATTGTTGATGGTTAATTTTCTGATTTATATTTCTGTCATATTTTAAAAAAAAGAAAATGGAATAAAAATAAATTAATGTTCTTTTGGTTAAAATAAAAATAAAAATGTTCATAATTAATTAACGTTTAATGATTCTTATAACCCATGTGGTAAGTATTTTTGCTATATTTCATGATTTTATTCATTTGTGCATTTTTATTAAGTCGGAATCTTCATTGTTGTTTAACTGATTGGTGGAGCAGTTGAATGACAAATTTTTTCAATAGATGCCTTTTACACTTGTACACACACACACACATTCTACTCATTAAGCTATGTTTTGGTAAATGAATTCACGACTCATAAATCAGGAGTAGCCTCTGCTGAGTTCACAAATTTTTCTGACTTATTTAATGTGCGCGAAAATTTATTTCATGAATGATTAGCAATTTATTTATCTAATTTTTAGCCTTTACAATTTAAATACAACACGCCTATATTTACTTCATTTTTGACAACGTGAACATACATAGCTTGCCTTGAAATTTGTTTATTAAAAATAATTATAAAAGACAACAATTAAAGAAAATTATTTATTAATGTATACTTTTGTCCATTTTTTTTTTCTAATTTTATTCTCCTCATACAGATTTTTTAAATTGTTGTTTACATTATTTATTTTTCATATTTAACAGTCATTAGATTTCAGCTTCAAATTTTTCTTTCAATGTGTACATAAATGCACAATTTTCTCTCTTTTTCATAATTTTATGGTGTTTTGTTTTTGTTTAAATTGTTTGGTAAATCATATAGAGACATTTTATGTTTTACTTATGCATTTTATGCAAATTAATTATTTTTCACACATCATTTACATCACTGTTTCTACACACACACACACACACACAAAATGATGATAATAATAATAATAATAATAAGGGCGTATATTATTTGCTCGAGATTTCTAAATATCACATAAATTTTAATTATGGCTGTTACTCAATTCTTCAAATTGAGATCAGTAATTAATTTAATGACACACACATACACACATAAATGTACTGTTCTAACATATATATCAAATAATTTTACATTTTATCTTGTTGTTGTCTGTGATACTTTCAATATTATGTCATTTAAAAAAAAAAAAAAAAAAAAAAAATGTTATTTACAAATTTTTTGTTAAAATCAATAAAGTCATATGTCTTATATTTCAAATTTATCACTCACACATATTTCTATTACACATACTTCTTATTTCACGTAAATGAGACTGTTCATTATTCAGATGTAAACAAAATGTTATAATACATTTCAAAATTTACCCAATTAGTCCTGGGTACTCACACTTTTACACACATACACTCACAAACAAACGAAATAAATAAATGATAACTAAAAAAAAAAAAAATAAAATAAATAAAAAATAAAAAATGGATATGTTCAAATAATAAATATAAGTTCTCTACACGTGCATACAGTCTTCGTCCAAAAAAAAAAAAAAAAAAATAATAATAATAATAATAATAATTTGAATACATTGATAAAAAAAAAAAGAAAGAAAAAGAATATGTAAATGTTTTGCTGCTTTTCCGGGTGGTCAACGGAACTTTGTTGTGCTTGCTGCATCGTTGTATGCCATCTCTGGCGGGTCCAATCTTTGCATGTTCAACGATGCAGTTGGCATAACAACATTGCAATCATGTGCATATTCTAGTCATCATAATTGTATACAGACATTTATTTAAAAATTTTTAGAAATAATTTTGAATGCAAAGGGTTACTAAAGGCTTATAAATTTTAAGAATCACTGATATTTTTGCTTTTTAACTGTCGTTACACATTTTTTTTTTCTGTGCAATTTACTTTATTACTCACATATATTTTTGTCTACAATGATAATAATAATCATAATTAATGGTAATAATGAAAATACTTTTCTGTGCAGTCGTTTGAAATTCAATATTTATAGGTGGCAAGCAAGGCTTCTCCACTATTTACACATTTACACACACATTTTTGCAAACATTTTATATTCACGCAATTTCACATTTTTCATAGATTTATCTTTCAATTTTTGTGGGGAAATCTTTAATCAATCATAAAATAACTTGATTGAGTTGCCTTATCTTGAAACTGTACAAAATATTTGTTTTCAGACGTTTGTATAAAAAATAAATAAATAAATAAATAAAAATAAAAATAAATTTTCTTACATATTTTCTCATACATATTTTTACATCCTTTTTTTGTTTTTAATTAAAGGATGACCATGTGTAACTCTAATGACACATTACGATTATATTTTCTGCAAATTAAAAGTTACAGCATCACACATTTTAATTGTTCATAATTTTTAATTTAGGGCTTAGCTAAAAGATATCTCAGTGCAATGATTCTCTTGTGGCATTTATAGGTTTCATTAAGGTGCTTCTTCACACATTCACACACATTTCTCATGTTAACATTTTTTTTACACTTTGCAAAAAAAAAAAAAAAAAAGATTACCTAAGCATTTTTGGTAAATATTTGATCAATCAAATTTGCTTGATTGATTTGCCTTAGCATGAAACTGTAGAAATATTCACTCAAGATTCTTGCACAGATGATTATCTTTGGTGCTTCTCTAATTATAACTACACGATATGTATTAAAAAAAAAAAAGACTATTATTTATTTTACACTTACACATTCACACTGCTTACATAAAATATTTTAACTTTAAAAAAAAAAAAAAAAAAAAAAAAAAAAAAAAAAGACATACCAAATACATAAATAAATAAATATAAATAAACAAAAGATTTCATTTATATGTCTACAGACAACAATATACATATTAATTTTACTATATTTCACTGAATTTTTTTTTTTTTTTTTTTGTATTCATTCAGCACATTAAAGTAATTTCAATAGTGTATGTACATTTTGTGACAACATCACGGAAGTAAAGTACTTCTTATATTTGTATTATTTATGTCAACTTGTATTTTCCATTATAAAGTGAAACTATTTCAAATATACATTTTGAAATATTGATTGCAAATTACAAATGTTGCAAATGGACATTTTATATTGGTTGCTATTTGGATCCAATTTTGAAAAAGTATTGATTTATATTAATTGATGTATAAAACTGCAGTATAAAAAATCTATAAGAGCAATAATATATATATAGTTGAAATGCTATATTTTCATTTATTATTTAGCAACCTATGTGCTCTTGAACAACCTATGTGCTGATGAAAATGTCATGACTTGCTAAATTGTATTTGGTGTACCTTGTAAGCAAATGTCTTACAAAATTGAATTATTGACATGTCATTTAAATATATCTATCTCTTTTATCAGTTATAGCATACTGCTTTCACTATATTTGCTTATAAAATATTGTATTGTATTTGTAATTCTATAGGTGACCACACACACATATATATTTAATTTTATTCAAGTTATTTTATATCATATTTGCATATATCATTAGTTTATTATGTTATGTGACTATATATTTTGTTTTATTGTACTGTTTATAAATTCTTATATACATTGCTTGTTTAGAGAAAACATGGTTGAAATTAATTTTTTCTCGTCAAGGGGGAGAAAATATGTGATGTCGATAATCACATATTCTAAAAAAAATATATATATTATCATATTAAAAATTAAATTAATCTAACAAACACATGTTTATGACCTCTAAATTGCAACTTAAATTCACATACAGTATGTTCTTTTAATTTTTACATTCTCCCTCTTCCCACATATGTATCTTTAGCTTATTGCAACTCTATCGAAACCTTTGATCATATATTATTCGTTCTTTAACGTTAATGCAGATCCACAATAGCTTGTTTTGACTTTTCCTAATTCGGTTTCTTTTCATCTTACAAAATAAAGACAGTTTGTCGCCTTGTGTGCATTCTTTATCTCATAACATGGTGTGTTAATTTTGCTTAAAAGTTCCTGGTTCTCATGGCGATTTTTTTGGCTATTAGTGAGGACCGTTTGAATTATAATCATGTGGTAACCTTTTCAAAAATTGTATGTGTTTATACGTCACATAATTACAACCATTTTTTCTCTACTTTTTGAATTTGGCGTCGACTAGAGCTCTGGCGAATTTAATCAAGAAATCAAAGCGTCACTTCATCATCATGACTTGACGAGTGAAGTCGTCGTTGTGGGCTCCCACTCCACTCCAAATTATTTTATTACCCCAATTATATCTACCATTTTATAATAATATGCTTATCTGGTCACCTATAGCTGTGTTCAATAAGTCAACAATTCATAAATAATAAATTCATCATTATATCTACAAAAATTGCCTGTATAATTGGATCTTTCCTGTGTTATTAACGTTTCATATCGCAAGAATTATAAAGCTATTTTTCTAATTTCATGTTCAATGATCGACGGCCATCTAAATTAACATTACAATAACTAGAACGAATTTCCATAAAACTTCACAAAATTTACAGAAAAATTTACAAAACATTAGAGAAACATTGTTCTGCTGAAACAAAATTCCCTCGGGAAATATTCGCTGAGATATGAGCAATTATATTTTATATAAGTAAATATTATTTCACTGTGCATGTGCGAAAGATAGAAATTTTTTTTATTACATAGGTTGAAAGCTAGATATAAAGAGCAACTTTTGTCGAAAATTCATTTGAATAGAGTAAAAATTAAGCAAATTGTCGGCAAAAGAACGAGCAAGATTTTAGGTATTTTAAAGAGTTGAAATTTCCTAAGGAGTTTTTCACATGCCGCGTATTTAAATCGAAGATCCAATTTTTTCAACCACGTTGCAAAATTTCTTTTTCGTGAAAAAAGCCTTATAGGCTTGTAACTCTAACATATTTTTATTTATTTACTAAAATTTGTGAGTTCATAAAAAAAAAAAAAAAAAAAAAAAAAAAAAAATACATACATGTATATATATATATATTTATTTATTTAAAAATTTTTCGTTAATCTTAATTAAGATCTATCCAGATTAAATCAATGTTCTAATAGAATGATGATGATAATAATAATAATAATAATAATTCTTTGAAATCAGGCTGTTCATTTGGGAACTATAGTGATACAGACAGACCAAGACATCAAACTTATAAGAAATTGTAAAATTTAAAAGATTATAAAATTTACATAAACTTTTACTTAAATAAATTATGATAGAAATATATTTTAATACTTACAACTCTTCATTATAATTACAGAACATGCATCATTCCTAAATTTCTACTTCTTAAAAAAAATATTATATATTAAATTTTATAAATTATTTTTATCTTACTTGAAAATTCTTAAGTATAGCATCTCCTATTGCCCTATGTTCAGAAGATAAGTTTGTGCACGTTCCCTGAGTTTTATGTGAGTGGTGTCCGAATGGAAGAAGCTAGAACAATAGAATAGATAAAAAATATTAATTATTGAAATGAATTTATATTGAAACTTATTTAATTAAGAGTTTTTATATATTTAGTTTTATATTATTGTTATTTATTTTTTTAAAACATGGTAGACTCGTTTACGTACTCTAAAAAGCCAAATAATATGATCATTTCCATCCTTTCAAATAAACTTGCTGCATCACGCAAAAGTCATATGATCAGGTAGGAATGCTTAACGGCCCTCTTCACTTACCGTCGCCAGAAGCCCGAGCCAATGTTATTCTATGGGGAAATTTTCTTTACAAATAACTTATTAACTAATACATATTTTTAAATTCTGTTTTCACACTCAGAAAATTCCCAACTGTTAAATTGACGGACTTTTTTTAAAAGTGTATTTTTTTAATTTTTAATATTTTATTTTGAAATTGCAAAATGAAAAAAATTCACATATTGAAAATTCGTATTTTGCAGCTTTAAAATAAAATATAAAAAATCAAAAAAATTATTTTTTAAAAAAGGTCCGTCAATTTAACAGCTGAGAATTTTCAGAATGTTAAAACGGAATTTAAAAATATGTATTAGTTCATAAGTTATTTGTAAAGAAAAATTTCCCATAGAAAAACATTAGTTTCGGCTTCCGGCAGCGGTGAGTTAAGAGGGCCCTTAAATGCGATAAATAAAGAGAAATCATACTGAGAAATCATGTGTATGTGATAGAGAAGGCTGCTGATGAATTAGGACAGATACTGACTGTCCGATTAGAGCCACTATAATAATACAGGCTGACGCATCAACCGCCATCTTTTGTTGCCTCGGAAGATACCATCTTTCCCGCTTGGTGCATTTATCGCAGCCATGTTCTTTAATTTGTAGGATCTGAGGAAAATATAAACATCTTATGTCTTTTTCCTGGAGTGATTTGAGAAAATTATTGCTGAACAACCTATTATAACATATTTTGTTAAACTAAAGTTACAAAAAACAATTTAAAAAAACTTAACACAAGTACAGCACATAATGATGAAACAGTGGCTATCGCTTAATAATCTAAGGATTCGCTAGGTATGCGACAAACATAAAGCAAAGAAATGTCTGATGCGCCAGTTCGTACACACATATATATATATATAAGAGCCTTAGGTCCGACGACTCGGAACGAGTATCGACTCGCTAGGTGTTTGCCAGTTATCGGATACCTATGCAAAATGGATGAATGATGCTGATACCAGAAGTAAATACCACGGCGTGTGATATCCTGGTTGGCTTAATGAAACAAAAATCGACAGAAATCAATGGCTCAGTTGAAGTTCAAATGTAGTGCAGGTCTAATGATCATATCACCCAAAAGACTTTCGTTCGACATTTCACTCTACACAACACAGCCTCATATGGGGAAGGTTCGAGGTCAGCACATTTTCAACTTTTTCGACCACCAAAAGTATATGTTGTATTGCGTTAAATGTTGAACGAAAATCTCTCGTGTGATACAACCATATATAGAAGTATTTCGCGGAGATACAAAGGTTTCTGTAAGATGTGAAACGATAAAGCAGACTCTCGTGTATCTCTGCTAACCAAGCATCATTGCAAATGATGCCTATAGTAGCCTCTGAAAACATCTTGAATGGACCAAGGAACAACATAAGAGAATTTCCTAATCGGATGAATCATGATTCTTGATTCATCCCGTCGATTACAGTGTGAGAGTCAGCTGTCTTACAAACAATTTTTTTTTTTTTTTTTTTTTTTTTTACACTTATCAGAAAGTAAACTACTCACATTTTGTGGGTATTAGGGTTTGGAGACGCTCTTTTGGATATCTCTTAGATCTTATGGTTAAGATAAAACACACCATGAAAAGATGTGGACTATCTCAATACTGATGCAGAACAGTTGCACCCTTACATAGCGATTATCTTCCCCAACGGTAATAAAGTCTTCTAAGAAGAAAATGCTTCCTGTTAAAAGGCTGAAATTAATTAATTAATTTTTCTTTGACTTGATACACAGTTAAAAATTTCAACAAAACGCATGCGCATTTTAAAATGACTAATATTAATTTAATTAATTATTAGAGAGAATATATTTGTGACTTAGAATGCCTTTTCTAAAGTAGAAATATTCATTTTTAATTTTTATTACAAAAATGAAATAATAAAAGTATAGAAAAAATACAGAATAAATATGTACATTTACAGAGACTGTGGATAAACATTTCAGTAAACTTACAGAATTTTTTTTCAGCATAGTCAATATTATTAAAACGAGTTTCGAAGATGGTTATCAAGAATGTTCATATATAGTTAGTGATATATTTGATATGTTTTTATTAATAGAAAGTAAAATGCGTTAAATTAGTGTCTATTGTCTTTTTTCAACGCTTTTTGAAATTGCATAAAATTTTTATATCATCTAGCAAGAATATTTGTCCTTTTCCTGTTTCTGTGTTTAAAAGTTCTAAAAGCATTAAAAGATTTGACGGTTAGATCTTATCAACTGTGAATGTTCAATTAATATTATGATATATTTTAACACCACCATACTTATTATAGTTACATGCGTGATATCTTTGTACATTTAGTCCAACTTATGCAAACAAAGACTTTTCACAAATGTACTTCCTAGTTGCCTAAAACTCTTATTCAACATTAGCAATCTCAGATCAATTGTTGTAATTACTTCCTTATACAAAGTATAAGGAAGTATAGTAATCCCGATTTGCGAAATGGATTTTGTATTTCACATTGCTCGAAAACGAATGATCGCTGAATGTTGCCAATTTATACGTGTGACAGTCATGATGTCTAGTTGCACACCTGCAAGTTTCGTCTTAACACGAGCTCTCATTTTAGAGATATAAGCGACTTTACACGATTTTTCGTGACGTCTGTATGTATGTGTGTCTGTGTGTGTGTGTGTGTGTGTGGGTGTATGTCGCATAACTCAAAAACGGTTGGACGTAGAAAGTTGCGAATTGGTACATAGGTTTGTTGTAACATCTAGTTGTGCACCTCCCTTTTTGGACTTTATATGATTTTCCGTTTTGGAGATATTTAGGAAAATTAGGTTCATAATGGGCAAAATGTATCAAAAAACGGTAATAGCTCAAAAACGGTTTGGACAAATCTTGCAATTTAACTGACTTCTCGACTAGCTAGACATTTGAAACTTTCAGAAAAGTTCAGAACACGTTGACATGAGTCCCCCCCCAAGGCACAACTTTGACATGAGTCCCCCCCAAGGCACAACTTTGACATGAGTCCCCCCCGAAGGCACAACTTTGACATGAGTCCCCTCCCCAAGGCACGACTTTGACATGAGTCCCCCCCCAAGGTACAACTTTGACATCAGTCCCCCAAGGCACAACTTTAACATGAGTCCCCCCCAAGGCAGAACTTTGACATGAGTCCCCTCCCCAAGGTACAACTTTGACATGAGTCCCCCCAAGGCACATGAGTCCCCCCAAGGCCCAACTTTGACATGAGTCCCCCCCAAGGTACAACTTTGACATGAGTCCCCCCCAAGGCCCAACTTTGACATGAGTCCCCCCAAGGCCCAACTTTGACATGAGTCCCCCCAAGGTACAACTTTGACATGAGTCCCCCCAAGGCACAACTTTGATATGAGTCCCCCCCCCCCCCAAGGCACAACTTTGACATGAGTCCCCTCAAGGCAAAATTTTATTTTTTATTTTTTTTTACGTATGCATGCATTTTTTTAAAATAATTTTAGCCAAATGTTTCGGGTCCAGTGACAATGTTTTTAAACATTATGTATATTTCTAAAAGTGTATAAGGAAGTCATGTGGTGCCCACATCAGATTTTTAGAAGTTCAATTAGATTTGGCAAATAATATTATTTAAAAGCATCTATATAGAAGTTTTTGATAAAAGTAAAATACGATTTATGCATTTTAATTTTCGAAAATCTAAATTTGGTTTAATATTTGTTGAATCTGATGAGGATAAAATGATAGATGGGAACTAATATTATACATGTCCAGTATGTGTGAGCTTTATCTGGCTTACTACCATTTATTAAAATGAAGAGGTTTCAGGAAAATGCATATATGTATACCTCCACGGCAACTGGACAGTCACTGAGCCTAAAAGGATCTGAACTAACAACAGCTATATCGACTTCGTAAGCCGTCACATTTTGTAGTCTTCTTTGCCACTTTTCAGGCTTATCTAATACCAAGATCTTGGTTCTTTTGTTGCGCATGCTACTTGTAACAAGCTAAATAAAAAAATATTAAAAATAGATCAATCAAAGCAAAATAATACCACAAACATCATACAATATGAAGCAATATACTTATACATGAAACAATAAATATGCTTTTTTGATTCTAAGTACCGTTCCTTATTTTTATTGAATTTTTAATACCCCTATAGTACACCTTCACCTTAAAATATCTTAAGAATATCCTGGGGACGTCTCTACATAGTCATAATCAAGGTTTATACATTTTTACCGACTCGGCGTTTCTTGATTTTTCTAAAGCAAGAAGTTTTCATTGTAGAATAAAGCGTATGTGGGTTACTACAACCTACGGATTCTTGAAACCAAATAATCGAACATTAATAGTCTATTAGTTAACAACATTGTGTACATGAGAATCTATTATAATGTATAATAAATTTTACCAGATATACTGGTTACTTCTTAGTAATACTTAAAATTCTTAAAACATCCCTACCTATAATTACATCCCATTGGTCGTAACGCATTAGAAATTATTTTCTTTTTTGTATAATAACAAATTATAAATAGACTCCTTATACTGATGGTCAAGATTATTTCACTAAAGCGTTTAAAAATTTTTAAGGTATCTGGCATTTGTGTATTCTCTCGAATTCCCAGGCTTCTCTTATAGTGTAGTGTCTTTCCTACGCCTAGCAGTGAGGACTAAGGCTACTATATATACGAGCTGGCGCATCAGGCATTTTGTTACCTTAGGGTTGCCACATGTACCCAGCGCGTTTCTCTGATGAACAAACGACAAACTTTTTTTTTATCGTCTTACGTTACTTTAGAGTAACTTGTTTTATTACATTTCATAATTTTAGCTAAGTAAACTATGATATGGAAGTTTGTTTAGCGATAAACTGCTATAAATATAAAGTGTTCACAGACCTTCTATTACTGTGTATTTAAGTTTTGGCGACATTTTGTAAAAGAAACAGAAACCGCCCTAACAACACATCTTACCCCAGTACATCCATAGGATATCCTCAGAATAAAATGACATCCTGAGAATATACTGTGAAAAAAATGTGTTTTTAGGAATATTATTGTTGCATATTGCTCTTATCTTGACCGGATTAGCTTCAGATCAAGATTTCTTAAAATCATTACGGAAGCGATAAGGACGCCAAGCGGGAATGCTGTCCTCTTTGGAGGCAAAAAAATGGCGGTGATGCACCGGCCTATTATTTTATTTAGGGGCTCTAGTGAGGACGAGTCGAAAATCTTGGAGGGTTTCCAAGTTGACCAACAGGTTTGAATTTAGTAAGCATCCAGTCATTCGGTATTCCCTTATCGCTTATTTTCTCGCAACGAAAAGCTTGTCTCCCCTATTTTACCAGTGGACTCGTTGAATCCGCACATGCGCAGAGGCTTCCACGGTCGCTAGAAATGTAGTTAAAGAGTAGACGGGCTTATAACGGCTTCGCAGCACTGAAATATGTAAATGCCTGTTTTAGCACGGTGTGCTATTGAATAATGTATAAATTAGTAAACTTTTTTATGGTTCGTTACTATATTTTATGCTAAAAAGAATATACTGTGAAAAAAATTTAACTAAATAGTGCTTATGTTTTGCTTATGAAATCAAAGTTTTTACCTAACCCATGTAGCTATTACGTTAAAAATAATAATATAAATGGAATGTTAACCTATTAAACGCTGCTATATGAATCCCACTGAAAATTTTTTAATTTTCGTATGTTTTAGGTTTTAATGTGCAACACTTATCACATGTAGTTTAAATAATAAAATAATAATAATTTTGTTAGAAGGTATATATGACATAGTTAAAATATGAGAGACCTAATGGGGTAGAATAGATAAAAATAAACAGCAAAACCCTTTTAAATTAGTTTTCTTATTCCCTGTTTGTTAAAATAAGAAGAGAACTGTTTCATTTCATATTCATTGTTTTAAATCTTTGCACTTGAATGGGTTATTTTATTTATTTTTTTCATATGCCGTAAAAACAGACAATTTTGTTTGAATAATTAAAAAAAAAAAAAAAAAAGAAAAAGAAAAAGAAAAAAGAATATACACTACAAACTTTTTGAAAAAATTACCAACGGAAGTAGGCACTTCAATATTCAATGAAAAAAATAAAAAATATGTATTTATCTTAATTACTTGTAGAGAAAAAATTTCTTAATCAAATGTTCCTTCAGCGGGAGCTTTGGCGCTTAATGGGTTAGGGAAAAAATAATGGTGACCTTTTTCCGTATGAATAAATTTTAGCTATGTATTTTTAGTGCTAGAAGATTATTTCAGTCAGAGTATCATAAAAGTGTTGTTACTTTTTTATAGATCACAGAAAGAAAAAAATATTGTGCAAAAAAATATTCCGGAAATTTATATATTATAAAAATATATAAGTTGTTAGATCATTTTTGTGAAAATCAAGTAGAAGGGATTTTTGTGCGTGGAAAACTATCTGAAAGGTTGACATTGCGGAAAAATTAGTTTTTAGTGATAAACTGCTATTTGACTGGGAGAAACAAATTGCAAAAGTAAGCAGATTTAAGTTAGTTTGATGAAAAATAATATGAATATATATATGTATTATGTTAGGAATTGGTCAGATAGATTTTCGAAAATAAGATTTTTCAGTAAACCTGGTTAAAATTCTTAAAAAAAAAAAAAAAAAAGTTTATTTATAATTTATTTATTTACATATTCATTTAATTTCTGTTACCCTTTCGAGCACGGAATCGACGAGATTACCACCTCCAAGAGAGACTAGTAATCGTCCTTCATCACTAAGATCCACCATGTTCCAAGCATCGAAAAAACGTTCAACCAGTTTCAAAGCATTACGATGTTTCGATGTGATTCTTAGATGAGATACACGTACGCCACTTAAACTCAGAAAGTACCCAAGAAGTGCTCCATCTGAAAAATGGATAAATGAATGTATAGCAAATTCAAATAAACAGATGTAAGTTTACATTTGGTAGGCTGAATTTTTTATTTTTATGAATGTAAAAAAAAAAAAAAAAAAAAATCTAATTGGCATAGGTGGACTCTGCTCAGCTCCCCATCATATAGTTCTCAGTTCTCATAAATTTCTTGCACAGGACATATTATATTCATGTTAAGAGAAATGAATTTGACCAAACGCTTGACACAGTGACAGAACGAAATCCTCGCCTAATATTCAGTTCGATATATTTATTTTATTCTAATCTATTAATTTATTTTATTGGGATCAGTTTTGTAGTTTATTTTCATGCTACTGTTTCCAATACAACAATCCCAAAAATGCATATTTATATGAAATATCGCCCCATTTTGCTATGTTGATAAAATCTTAAATTTCGAATAACTTACGAAATTTTCCTATTACAATATTTGTAGTCAATCTGTTCATACAAATATCATAAATGTTATTTTGAAATTGTCTGATATATTTATGATCCTCAAAATGGACGTTTATGCTCGATTTTGCCTTATTCTGCCATTTTAAGTAAATCGTAAATTCAAAATAACTTACGAATTTTCTAAATTGGAAAAATCGTACTCTATGGTATTCATGTCAGTATCCTAAATAATATTGCAAAAGTGGTCTGACATCTTTATGATAAAAATATCCCTCAAGATTGACGTTTGTGTAAAATTTTGCCTTATTCTGTTATAATAAGAAATTCGTAAAATTCTAATAACTTACGAAATTTTTATATTGGAAAATTCATAGTCAATAACATTCATGCCAGTATCCTAAATAATATTTCTAAAAAAGTCTGACATCTTTACGATGAAAATATCCCTCAAAATTGACGTTTATGTAAAATTTTGTCCTATTCTGCCATGTTAAGAAATTCGTAAATGTCCAATAACTTGCGAATTTTTAAAAATAGCATGTTTATTGTAACTGATGTTCATCCCGGCCTCAAAACTGATATTTTAAAACTGGTCCGACATTTTTACAGCAGAAAGTTTTCATTTAATGCAAGTTTAAGTGAAATTTTGCCCTATTCTCCCATGTTAAGAAAATCGTAAATTTCAAATATCTTACGAAATTTTTTAATTCGAATGTTGCAAATAAATAGGGTCCTTGCCAGTGTCAAAAGTAATATTTTAAAACTGATTTGATCTCTCTGCGACAATTTGTTCTTGAGATATCGTGTGCACAGACTAACATACTAACGGACTAACACACTAACGGACTAACAAACTAACAGACACCCTACAGACGGACACCATACAAATTTTGTCATTTTCGGATTCCTCACACCTGAAAACGTGTAAAGAGGTTAAAAAAAAAAAAAAAACGAGGTTGAAAATTTTTACGATTACCTAAGTTCCTCATACCTATAGTATGATGGGGAACTAAAAAAAAACTTTTTTTAGAACAATTTTTGCTTGAATTAAGAACTGATATTGTTTCAGTTTTTCAAGTTTGATGCAAAATTTATCATAAACATAATTGTAATTTTAAATTCAAAATTTCCCATTTACTTGGATTAAAATATTGAATTGAAATAATTGCATAGGAATATCATAATTACCATATAACTTGAATGCACATTGTTAAATCTGTGTGACTCCGTCGGCGCGTTGGCATTTAATTTTTAAAACTATGCAACTCGATAAAGTACCACATATACCTATCAGTAATTATGGATTTATTAAAAAAATAAAATCGTTAAATCCGTTTTGATAATTATCTTCTCCGTGAGACAACTATTAGTAGAGTGCTTAATTAAAAAATTGTCTTGAAAATCTAATTAAAATCGAGATAATATCATTGTTCCATTTAAAACGGTAGCACGAACTTTCCATGCACATTAATAATAGCGTTGATATTTGACTCAATTTATAATTATAATTTTTAAAGCGATTTATTTAAAAAAAACGATTTGAATAATTAAAAAAGTATACATTTCAACAAAGAGCTCTTTGTCAGTAAGTATATCAGCTCAAGACGTTATTGGAAAAATGTATGTTCGTATATTTTATTTTTTATTGAAAAGATTTTCAATTAAATTCTTACGTCAAAATCAGAAGATAGCAATAGGGCAATGAAATGAAACTTGCAATTTCTACAGGGTAAAATACAAAATTATCTTAATGCTTCACTTGTCCAAATGCACATGCTTCTGCACTAGCTATATTAACTAAACAAACAAACTGGGGATCTATTAATTTCTACTCCTCGTCAAAACAAAAACATTTATTCGGGAATTATACTTGTGAATTGCATTTACTTCATTACTAGTTGGCTTTGTCCGCTGGTTACTATATTTAAATGAATCTTTTTTTCCCATAATAATAAGTCTAATATTTTTTTATTCCTATATTTATTAATAAGTCTAAAAAAATATGAATAGACATTGTTTGCAACAAATATATTATTGCGTATGAAATAATTCATTCGTAAAACATGATCCTCGAATGACAAACTCATAAAAAAGAAAAAAAATGTTGTTCTAAGAAAAGAGCCTGCAACTGTTATGCAGACAAACAAATAAAATATCTGTAACGTAGAAAAGCCTTCTCATGCCTCTATATATAAACGAGAAATACTACTGATTCACTTATGTATCTATCAACGTCGAGTCAAAGTCACTGAAAGTAAAAACATGTTGTTTGCACAGTAAGTTATTTTCATGACGTAGGTGCTCACTATAAACGAATTTAATTAGGGAAAGTCGAAGTTCTTTAAACTTTTCACCGTATCTCTGCGGTGGTTTCCAATATAAGCTTGAAGTTTAGCAAAATATCTTTTCTTACGCCCTAATTAAGGTAAAAAATGAGAATTTCCCCGAAGTTTAGTTTTTAATGGCATGAAAAGGGACGTCTAACAGTTCTACCCATTCTTCGCACTGGGAAAATCACAGTGGTTTTCTACTACAGAAGCTTGAAATTAAGAAAAATGTCCCCTCTTAGGACCTATTAAGTTAAATTATGAGAATCTTCTGAAATTTAACTTTTAAGGGAGTAAGTGGAAGTGTCTAGCATTTCTACCCGTTCTTTTCACACGTGGAAAATTGCAGTGGTTTACAATAAAATTTTTCAACCATATATACTGCCTATAAGGGACACAAGTATCAAAAGAAACAAATATAGTCGAGCAACACATTTCCTTGAATTTATATGGAATGACTCTTTTTGAATGTTTCTTTTGTGAAAGATTAGTTAAATTTTAGGCTATATACTTGAAAGTAATGCATGTTGTTTGTTACGCAATACTAAAAATTAAATTGTGGAAACAATTTAATTTTTATGAATTCTATTACTATGATATTCATTAAATCATATAAAGAGGAACAGATTTGCCGAATTATATCACATAATTTTCTGACTTTTTTTTTTTTTTTTTTTTTTTTTTTTTTACTGTTGTGTTAAAAAAGGTAACAGAGACGATATCACTAGCCGAGTGAGTAACTAAAGAGTATAAATAACAATAGTACATAAAAATTTTCAAACTTATTAATGCACTTGCTTAGATTTTCTAAATGACTGCTTCTTTTCTTTTCTTTTTTTTTCATTTGTTACTAAGAAAAGATAAATACCTCCACCTAATGAGTTTTTTTTTCTCTCTCTCTCTTAAGTTCTACTCACAGAAGTGGTGCAACATTTTGTCGCAAACTTTCTAAAAAAAAAGATTTCTTGGGACAGTAAACAGAGTAAAAACATCTCATGTGATTTGAAATCTTTCTAAGTAAAATACACACACTTATGTTTGCATAGCTGATCAATAAGTTACGCTATAAAGGACAAAATATTTAAATAGACACCATAAAATGAAAAAACTCGCAACAATTGTTTCTGGTCAAAATAAAACACGGCCCTTTTCATCTGGCGAACAAAGTGGGTACGAAAGCACTTGTGCCTACTTTTCCTTTTACGATGTTCATTCAAAGATTTTTTCTTATTACTTTTCAATGCCAGTCTTTTGGTGCATTTTTATTATAAAAGACACATTACCCTAGGACATCCCCACCATGTGGCAAAATCTCACTTCATTTTATTGCATTTTCTTTCTCTCTCTCTCTCTCTCTCTCTCTCTCTCTCCGTTTTTTTTTTTTTTTTTTTTTTTAAACGAAAAAAAAAAAAAAAAAAAAATTGCAGTACATTCCGTTTGTTCAATATTATGATTATTGTTGTTAGTATTTAGATGAAATAATTCTCACCTGTTGATTCCTCTTCATGTAAGATAATGACGTAATGCAAAAAAGCCTTCCTGAGATATTGAAATACTGCTTGATCCAAATATTGGAAATGCTGAGGATATTTTGGCATTGGAGAGTTTGAACATTCACACAAATTAGGGGAAACAAAATGTGGTAAGTTGTAATCATGTGCTCGTGTATCTATGCCTTCCCATCTCACGGTTGTGTTTGAGATTGCCACAACTGCAACAGTTTCTTGAAGAACCCACATGCATGCTGAAAAATAATGGAAGAATTAAGCATTCCTCAATTCAACCTTTAAATGAATTTGTTTCAAATAGTTATTTCTCAATATTAAATTTGTAAATGCGAAAACAGTACCTCATATTTAAAAACCTGCAATCAGATAATTTAAAATTTAGTTATCATGGCTGTAATGTCGACCTCTACATTTAAATACCTCTACATTCATATATAGTCTTTTTTATTAAATACATATATTTACTTTCTTCTCCAATTCTAAATATGATAAGTATAATATTAAAAACTCCGGCTGTATAATATAATTAATATGCCCTTGTTATTATTACGTTTATACAATTTTTTTATGAATAAATATCATTTTGGATGATTTACATATTACATGGTTTTTATTCTTCTTTTAACGTATAATTAAACTTTAAATTTCTTTATTTAAACAATGTTCCCTACAAAGAAAATTTTCGTAAAATTCATATCAATACAAATTGCTAAAATACTAAAGCGCAATTTTTTTTTTTTTTTTTTAAGCATATAGAAATAATTTAATAATAGATAAAGTAAAATTAAAGAGAAAAAAGTGAAATATATCAATATTGAATAAGATTGTATGCAAATTGTTTGCATCCAAACAATAGAACACATTTTTGTGGTTTTATAATTAGAGGAAGGGAGATACCAAAATCTGGTTCAATTTAAAACCAAATTTTCAACAATAAATTTTTGAATTTTTTCTGAGTTTTTATAAAAAAAAATTCCCGAATATATATGCGATGAATTTATATAGGATAGCAATTAATGTTATTTCATCCTCCTTTGCGTAAGGGCTTGAGGCTCAGCTTAAAGAAAGAAAAAAACTGCAGATAATCTGAAGGCATTTGGAACAAAAATCACAAAATCTGCAGAACAGAAAAACTGCAGTTTAAAAGAAAAATATTTGCAGTTTAGAAGCAAGTAATTTTCCCGCCCTTAAACTTTTTATTGTTCCAAATACCTTCTGATTATCTAAATTTTTGCGCTGTTTTTTTTTTTTTTTTTTTTTTTAAGTTTTTGAAAAGACATTTTTTAGCGGGGGGGGGGGGGGGGGAGCATACTCTTTAAAATTTTCGGTATCTACAATTCATAAAAATGAAACCCCGGAAAAATGTTAGTGTAGAAATACTCTATTACTATATTTAAAAATTATATTAAACATGAACAGATAAAACTGTAAGTAAATAACACTTTTTTTTTTTAAACACTTACTCGTGTATTTTCTTAAAAAAAAAAAAAAAATCGTATAATAAATCCAAATTTTTACGCCTTTACCCATGTCAAAAATAGTATTTATTTATTCAGTTTTGTTTAAATTCTTGCTATGTGTCTGAAATGACAGTAAAAATTGAAAAACATTATTCAATATAAATCCTAATTTTTCCTTCGCTCTATCGTATTCCAGAAAATAATAAGATTAATAATAAGAATAATATATGATTTATGTATATAAAATTACTTTTTTCTTTTCATTACTGAACCTACAATTAAAGATTTTGCATACAATTCCATGATATAGATTTAAAATAAAAGTTTGTGTTACATAATACTTGCCATCACTCAAGTTGTGCCTGACATGAAGCAGTTCATTGTCCTTAAAATCGTCTGCAAGTTCTTTCTCATTCTGAATTACGTAAGGCTTGATTGATTTATGCAGAAGATGCAATATGTACGTCAACTGGTCATCGCATGAGGCATACATCAAAACTAAAAAATAAAATAATAATCTTGAATTTGAATTTTTAAAGCAGAAACAGATAGGGTAGTTTGGGGTAAATCGGTGGTGGAATAAGCCGCAAGTATTTTATTATTATTTATTTTATTTTTTTAATGTTTAACTTTTTTTTAAATTTATTAAATAAAGTTTAATAATTACAAAATGTTAATTTTAAGTTATTCTCGTCTTATAAAGGCATCTCCTAATTTCAAAGTAATAAATTTGATTTGTTCACGTCCAAAAACATCGATTTTTGTCATATTTTATACATTTTCAATAAAAATTCTGTAAAAAAGTAAAAAAAAAGAAAAAGCTTTGTGTTTCTTAATCCAATTCTACCAGTTGGTAACTAAAATCAATATCAACTATTTACTTATACCTTTGATGAGGAGGCCTGTGCAAAAAAAAAAAAAAAAAAAAAAAAGGGGGGGGGGGCAAAATAGGCAATTTTTATTTTTAACGCTATTTTTTTAGGCTTTCTTATATATATATATATATATATATATTAATTTATCTTTTAAATGAGAGTATGTTTTCTGTAAAGGCTTTAATTACTGTTTGAGCCCTACTTTACTTCACATTGTTAACATGAATTGAAATAGGGTCCATAGCCATATCTCCAAATTACCCCCCCATGGGGTAAATTTTTTATTGGGATAAAACTTTTTTTAATTTATAAAACCATCTCGGCATGATACATTAATGAACTACCCAGTTGTAGTCACTTTTACAATGTGAAAAGTATTGAGAGTAAGAGTATAATAATAATAAAAAAAAAGGCTAAATTTTTCGCCTATTTACCCCCATCCTACCCTAAAGAAGAAGTATATTGGAAAAGTATCTCCTATGCATACAAATTATAATGCTTTCTTATATAAAAATAATTTCAGCAGAATAATCAACGTCAGTAGAACCATAATATATATAAATAAAGTGAAGTGTCTATGTGTCTCTCTGTCTGCCTGCGCTCTATAGCTCAGGCTATTGGTCGCAGAGCTACATAATTTGCCAGAGGGGTGCGACACAGAAGTGCAACTCATAGAGTTTTTTTTTTTTTTTTTTTTTTTTTCCCTCGATTCTGAATGTTTCTTTCTTTCTTTTTTTTTTCCGATTCTGAATCTCCCCACCCCCCACCCCCCACCCCCGATTCTTTTTTTTTTTTTTTTTTTTTTTGTCGGCTTTAACCATTGATTTTTTCTGTTTGATTTTCTTAAAAATATTCTTCCATTTCAATCGTCTGCGTATCTTAGCAACAGTTATTACATGATTTATTTATTTAATTCCTTTGAAAGGAAAATATCATAGCTACGAAAAATTCGAATTTTAAAATCAGATTTATCAGCACTATTTTTAAAAAGAAATTTCTCATGCTTATTTTCAAACAGGAGAGTTGGTAGCTACGGTACATTTTATTTTATTTATTGTATTTATCGGAATCTAACAGTAATATAGTAGAAATGATTAAAATTATTAATTTTTAATTTAAATTAAATTTACAACAATTAAGTTTATATATATATTTTGCAATCTAATTAATAATAATGAAATTGTGAATTTATTGTACTTATCATTGTATTATTGCAGAGTGAGAGCTAGAAAAGCGATTTCAATGGGTATGTATATATATATATATATATATATACAGGCATACGTGTGTGTGTGTGTGTGTGTGTAAGTAAAGTGATGTACAAAAGTAGTGATTCATTTAAAAAATATATATATATAGGAATCAGCGAAGTGTGATAGTAAATAAATAAGTAAATAAATTCAATAAATAATCCAAATAATTGGGTGTGGCACTCCCATTGTGACCTCTTATCTTAGATTACTATAGACATGCTACTACAGCCGAATGTGCAAAATAAGAAATAATGTATTTCAACCTTTTCAAAGTACTCTAATCCTTTATCTACCGACGGTATACATTAAAATATCATTATTTTCGAAAGGGTATAAAATTGAATTTATAGAAGGAATATCTAGGGTATTTATAAGAAAAGAACGTATATACCTCACCATGAATCTAGAGTAGCTTCTAGCTTCATGTACCTCACTTTAATCTCACTACATAACACTAGGTGTTACATGTAGCCATTTTTATCCCAGAAAGTATTTTAGAGAGTGCTCTTGATGTTTTCCTTGGCAATTTTCATGATCTTCAAGTGTGTTGTATTTTATTTCTATATTACTTGAAGAATCTACCATCAGTACACTTTTTTAAGGTTCGAATGTCTTTTTCGACCTCTATGTACCAATGGTGCGCCAAAATACCACCTCACTGAAACCTCTATAATTACTCTGACGAGGCGGTATTCATAAATTTTACTGCATATATCTTTAAAGAACACTCTTAGGTAACTTAATATATATACATACATATATATATATCTTTTTTTTTTTTTTTTTTTTCAAGTACATTTTTTGTCTGTTTCCATATGCGGTATATTAAAGACTAAACAACATTTCAAAATAGTTTTAGAGAAAATTTTATTTGACATACATTTCTGTGTAAAGGGGGAGGGGGTGGTACTACCACTTTTCTCAAATCTCTGTTTAAATATTTTAGCGATAATCTTAAAATATTTAAATGTGCTATTAAATTTTCAAATAAAGAGGCTGCCTACTCTTTGAAATTTATTCTACTAATTTTGAGTAGCCTTATATATTATAAATTATATATGCATTAAGCACCTTTCGTGTGGCGCTGTAGACGAAGAATAAATATTTTTCATACCCATACTATATATGAAACATGCGTTTATGTATATAAATATATATATGTCAATTTCGTTTTGTTTAGTGCGGTCTAAAAATACTAAAGTCTACCGACGAGAAATTTCGTCTACATACGTACTGTATTTGAGAACTTTCGTATATCCCTGTAAACAAACCATTGATCCAGTCTCAATATAAACGTTCAAGTAGCATTCCATAAGATATACATTTAGAATACTGGGTTCAGATTTCTTCTTAATATTTGTTTTTGAGTTATGCTGATAACAGACACACACAAAGAGATAGAAGAACATAGATAAACACACACACATACAGGCCAACCGGTAAAAACCAATTTTTAGATTCAGGGAACCTCAAACTGTGTTAATATAAGAAAAACTCAATTTTGAAAATTTGACTTGAAAATTAATGGTACATAGGTAAGCGAAAGTAAAACTATATAAGAAGTTTTTAGGCGTCAGACAAAAAAGATTTAAACAAAGATCATTAACCTGATTTTTAAAATACTTCAAGACCTAAAAAAAGCTCTATCAAGCTCCAAGTGCGAAAAAGAAATATGTGAAATATATATATATTAACAAGAAAGTCAGAACACCGATCAACAGTGGAAAAAAAAAAAAAATGAAAGATTTAGAAATTTCTTGAATTACATACATACTGTACTAAACGACTCTATATTTTTGCTGCCTCCTAATTTGGCCAATATAGGCTAGATTGTAAGCTGAACAAAGAGAGAGAGAGAGAGAGAAACAGTTTCTTATTTGAAATAGGATATTTAAGGCTGCAAATCACTCAGATTCACTCTTCCCCCTTCCCCATGTTATCCTGTGGGATTTTTTTGCTTCGTATTATATCTCATTCAAAAATGAAATTTTTTTTTTAATTCTGTTTTTTGAATATTATTCTTTGAATGTGTCGCCTTTTAGTTTAGTTGAGCAAGTTAAAATAATTAAATAAATATTTTTTTAGAGATTAAAAGTTAAAGGCCTAAGTTTACTTAATGACATAGAATATTTTATTTATTTATCTATTTATTTTCAAAAAATTGCTCACTAAGTTAAAAGGTTACATATTCGAAAAACTTAACCTTGTAATAATAATAATAATAATAAATCCCGTTAGGTAACGTAGGGAGGAAGAAAGGATATATCTGATGTTTAACTTTGTTGTGTCGGAAATCACGAATAAATCCGATATTTGATGAAAATATTTTGGAAGCGCGGGAAAAAGAAAAAAAAAACTGTCACGTTAAATTAAATCATGAAAGAGAGTGATTACTTACTTATTTTCATTCCATTAATGACTGGTACAAACAGTAGCACAATAAGTAGAGTGGCTGTAGTATAAGTTAAAGGATACATCTGCATTTATCTTCAAACTGTCTTTTAAAACTCAAACTTAAATACATTTCCATAGTATATTATCTGCAATTTGTATATTTTCATCTGAAAATATAAAATCTACATAAATATTTTTGAAATTAACAAAGAAGTACATTTTTTTTTTTTTTTTAAGAATACATAAAATTTCTGAGGCTTTAGGAGATTCCCCTCCCCCCTAAAACTGTAATTAAACTAATGTAAAACTTTTAATAACATCATTAAATGGTAGTTTTAAGTTTTAAAATTTTACTGTACATATTTTATTTTACAATCCATAAAACAACATTCTAAAAAAAAAAAAAAAAAAAAAAACCCTTTTTATTGAATACAAGAGATATTAAATATTGTCAGATATTTCTTTTCTTTTCTTTTTTTTTTTTTTTTTTTTTAAATCATAAATTTTTTTTAAATAAAAATTATCAGAAATATAAATAATGATTATAGGTTAAAATTTATTTAAATTCAACTTCTAACGTAAAAGCTGCAGAAAATTATGTATTTATTTGCATAGCTATTGTATACACACAATTTTCAAATCTATTATTATTATTATTATTAAATAAACTTTTATAATTGCAAAATTTTTCAGTAATTCCCTGATGAAGTATAAAATAATTTTGATTCCATTCGTACATATTTAAAATTGAATATTATCTTACTCTATCACCAGCAGTGTATCTTCATATTATTATTATTATTTATTTATTTTTTAGTTTCATTCAAACTTAAGTTTGCTTTTGTTAATCCGGAAGAATAATTGTTTCTCTCTCTCTCTCTCTCTATATATATATATATATATATATGAAGCTTTTAATCTTGCACTTAGATCATAAACACAACTGTCGTCGTTACTATTCAAGGATATTCCGAGGCTCTTTCTAAGGAAAATTAATCAGTTTTAACTAAGCATGTTGGAAAAGTGTTTTACCGTCGTCATAAGATTTGCAGCAAAATCAAAACAGAGTGCTAAATAGAGATTAAAATATAGCCGTACAAATTAGGAGGCATTTTGTACCAGTATAGTATGAGTTGACCAGTTGTATAAGGTTTCTATTTTACTTTAGAAAAGACATTGCCAAAGAGGACTTTTTAAGGGACGATAACTGGAAATTTTGTTGTCTTTTCTAAAGTAACATGGACACAACTGTTACAATTATTATAGCCTTGAGAGAATGAGCCCTCGTACTTACGTATAAAGAAACAGCGAAATATTGCATTAATACAAAATTGCTTTATATTTATTAGTTGTGGATACTATGTTTTGTGCATAAAAATTTAAGTATTCTTATTTCCATGCTGATAGTCTATTGAATTACAAAATTCAGGAAGTCTTCATGAAAATCCAATATACAGGGCGTATCGAAAAAAAAAGACATTTTGGATCATAATATTTTTAATGGAAATATACAAATGGGATAAAGTGCACAACCTTCCAATGTACTAAAGTTCATCAATGGTATAATAAATGTTCTATGTGTTCACCACCAACGGTATGTATAACACGAAAAGAATAACTAAATTCCTTGCACACTTTTCATCAGGCGATGGTATTTATGGATGGTACTATAATAAACACCCAATCAAAGCCGGTAAAAATTTGTTGGACCCAAGGCCCAGCATGATATTGGGACCACCGAATATACTAAGGTATTTTTTATCAAAATAAATATCTACTTTGTACGGGAGTTTGGCAACCGGCGATGAAATTTAGAGCATCTTCTTAAGGACAAACTAGTTTTAATTTAATTTAATTTTCCAAAAATATTTCAAATCATTATAATTATTTTTTGGGAATATCTCCTTTCAAGAAAAATACACCAAAAAGCATCTCACCTCGGGTTGAGTATAGAGTTTGTTTTTGTCAACATATTAATGTGAATCTTCATCATTTGAATTACCTTAATTTTAACCACTAACAGTATGTTAGTTTTAAAGAAACTGTAAAAGTAATGAATATCAATATGGGACAATGGTATAGATTTGGGATCCACCTATTAGGTGGGGAACATGCCATACAATTTCGGTCCTCAGCGAAGGGGATTGGATGTCAACTTGAAATTAATATTAAATAAGTTTAGGTTAAGTTTTTTTTAAAGGAAATCATTGACAAAAGAGGAATTTATTTTATTTATTCATTTTTTAATTTTTTGTTTATTTTGGAGAATCTAGCTATGAGGGGCCCCAAGCCGAGCCTAATTGGCCTGTGTGGTAATCAGGACCTGCTCCCGATTATCCGATTCGCGGGCACAATAAAATGGCAGGATCAAGAGAAAGAGTTTTCTCAAAAAAAAAAAAAAAGAAAGAAAGAAAAGAAAGAAAGAAAAGAAAAGAAAAGAAGAAAAACAAGCTTTTTTAAAAGAAAAAGAATGTTAATATAAAGAACGATGTTGCTCTTTGCTTTATTTTTTGCAGTACGCTTCTAAACATGCTAACATTTAAATTTATTCCAGAACATTGTTAGTACCCGGCTTTCTTTTACTTTCTTTCTTCCTTTTTTTTTTTTTTTTTTTTTTTTTTTTTTTCACACCACTTGTCTTGAAGGGCACTTTTCTTCTTATTTAATCGTAATAACAAATTGGAAAAAATTTCACTACAAATAATGAGAAGTGTAAAAAATGCTGGTATTTACAATGCTGTGGAATAAACTTACTAAAGTGCTGGAATGTCTACGGTGATGTTTAATTTAGTGTATAAATTAGCTTACAGATTGTACTTCCGCTTCATCGTAAGTACAGATTTTTTGTTTATTGTTTTTATATTCTATAGTATGAAAAATACAAATATTTTTACTATTTATTGTGAATATAAAATACATTCGCGTTTATGAGCTAGAATATTTTTTATATCATTTAACCCTCATTTACAGTTTTTTTTTTTTTTTCTGGTTTGTCCGCGGAACCCGTACCACTGAATTTTGTGGATAATTGGGAGTATACTGTACTAATATCTTGTATTGTAGGTCCTTGATATTTTAAAGTGAAAATTTTCTTTCTTATACCACCTTTACTTACAAACATCGAGGAACTGAATCACAGAATATTGTAATAAATGGTTTTTGCAGTGAGCAGTGAAATGTTGTAACATCAAACCAAACGGGAAGAATTTATTCACGAAACCAATAACAACCAACGATTGAGAAGAGTAAAAGGAATTATGGATACTTTTCCGAATATACATATTTTACAAAATATCTTTTGAAGTGGTAAATAGATTTTTCGATGCGTTTTAAGCGTAATTTATATTTTTAAATTTCACACTTTAGATGCTTTGTGCAAAATTAGAATAATTTTTAAATAAGTTTAAATGTTTTATACTGTAATACATTACAGCACATGGACTACATTAGCCTCATAAATAACAGTTAGACCAGACCGTGATTATTAATAGGAATTTTTCTATCAAAATAATTCCAAATAACATTGAAAGATTTTCTTCGCTATATCTAATTACAGCATAAACAAAATTATAAGAAAATATTAATTTTTGTTTGTTTATTCAATAAACTCAGTGACTAAAATCTGTTTTCACTACACTCAAGTCGCCATTCTTTTTTCCTTTATTTTTTCACACACAAAAAAAAAAGAAAAATAAATAAAAATTACCAAATTATTCAAGAAACTTATAGTTTCTTTAACAAATGAAATTTAAGCACAAAGCTATTTCAGTACTGATAATATTTCTGAAGAAAATAATATTCAATGTTTCTCTAAAATCTAGTATTAAAGGTCTTTATAAAGTTAAGAATGTTTTAAATAACTTATAAATAAAGATAAATTGTGTCACAAATAGTTAACATACCTCCTTTTGAACATCATTGAAGAAAAAATTTAAGACATTTACAGTTTCTTTAACAAATGAAATTTAAATGCCAACTATTTCTGTATTAATAATATTTTTAATGAAAATAATATCCCAGGTTGTACTCAAAAATTTAGCATCAAGATTTTTAAAGTATTGAGAATATTTTAAATAACTTATAAAGAAAGATAAATTGTGCCACAAATATTTAACATACCTCCTTTTGAACTTCATTGAAGAAAAAATTTAAGACATTTAAAATTTCTTTAACAAATGAAATTTAAATAACAAATATTTCTGCATTAATAATATTTTTAATGAAAATAATATCCCAGGTTGTACTCAAAAATTTAACATCAAGATTTTTTAAATATTGAGAATATTTTAAAACTATCTGACATTAAATGACACGATTAATTCTTTGATGGAAGTGAACTAATGGTGATGGCAAGATGAAGAATCATCAAATAGGCCTTCTTTCTACTTGATAAGTCATCAAATAGTGAACCAGTCTGAATGCGTCAACTTAGTTGAAGTCATTTTTCCAGCTTTTAATGGATTTTTATTGTGGGAAGAAATGCAGGTGTGTCCAAACAACCAATTAAGAATTCGAGCAATATCAATAATAAATGGATTTCATTTTTTCCTCATCTGTTAAATGATTTCTTGCTTCATTTGCGATAACTCAACAATGTAATATTAATGAATGGTTTTAAACTTCTGTAAAAATATGAATGTGGAATTTTTCAGGTTTCGAAATATTTAGATACACGAAAATTCTTAATGTTATGTTTAAGAAGAATTTCTTTTTATACAAAAATAAATTTAACTACAAATCATTAATTATATAAATTTGAATTAAAATAAATGATATATTTATTTCATTATAATATATATATATATATTCTTAAAAAAAAAAAAGAGAGAGAGAAAGAAAAACCTCCCACTGCCGTTTTTTAATTTATCATGTATTTTCCGGTTTCTTAGTTTACATCGTAAAAACTGTTTCACATAAAAACAGGAAATTTGGCTGTTCTGTACAAAAATGTGTGATAATTATGATGTAACAAACCGTTTGTATGTCAAAGCATTATTTTAGAGATATTTAATGTTGAAAGGGCAAAACGTTTAAAATAGTATAAAAGTTTCATAGACTCAAAAACTATTCATAGAAATCTTATCAGATTTTGTTAAGATATACAGGGTGATCAGTTTAAAAGAGTACCCATTGTTTTTTCTTATTACTCTTAAATATGACGGATGTGGCAACTATTCTAACACTAAACTATAATTGTTTGAACCTTGTTTAAGTATGGGAGACAATTTCCAACACTGTTGGACTGTTACAACTTTATTTGTGAGGTAATACAGAAATGGAGACGCACAATTCTTTTAATCCTGTAATAATTTTACTTATGAAAAACAAAATTTAATTAACATTTTTTACATTATCATTATCATTTTTACATTATCATTTCATAGGCTTTTCCAGAGAAGTCCTGCAAACATGGATGTATTAAAACAGATCATAACTGAAGAAATCTCGTCAATAACACTAATAATGCTGCGAAGTTATAGTCAAAAATCTGTTTCGACGTGTTCATGTTTGCATTCAAAATGGTAGCTAACATTTTCAAAATTTTCTGTGGGGAATGATAATGTAAAAAAATTGAATTAAATTATGTTTTTCAAAAATAAAATTATTACAGGATTAAAGAAAAAAAATGTACGTCTCCATTTCTGTTTTACCTCACAAATAAAGTTGTAACATTCCAACAGTGTTAGAAATTATCTCACAAACTTAAGGTATCTGCCTAGGTACGGAGCACTTTTTTCTAAAAAAGCACACTATGCATTAAGTAATTACATTTTTAGTTATAAACGGACATAGAATTATGAAAAATAGTACATTTTAAGCAAATATTTCTTTATTTTGCAGAAAAATAGGTCGATTTTGTGTAAAAAATGAGCAAAATTTCACGTTTACGCCAAACCTCATATACTCTATAAAAATTAATATAATTCAATATCCATTGAAATACATAATGATATGACCCTTATCTGTGCATTGAACTAAAAGTTAAGAGATATTCTTAAAATTGACTGAAATATGGTAACTAACAGAGAAAAAACCAGAATTTTCCGAAAAAAAATCTGTTTTTTAGAAAATAAACACATGTAAAATCTTTAAAATAGTACATAGAACTTATCTTTTAGTTCATTGCGTGACTGGAAATCTGTTATATACTGTAAAGAAATTTCATAGAAATAACTTGAAAACTTTTGGAGAAATCAGGTTTATCGCATACACAAAAATCGAAAAATATAGTTTTTCAGAAAACGCATTTAAAGATTTTACTTAATGTGTAATTATTTGTTGGAAAAAATAAATAAATACATGGGGTATAATTAAAAAAAACCCTGAATGATTTAAATTAAAGATAAATGTGAAATCAAGCCTAATTACCAATGTTTACCTATTACCAGCTCTTTAAACTGGCGATATCGAGCACTTCCTGTCTTAAAGAATCTCACTTCCGGTTTACTTAATTGGCTGTAACTTTAGTTCTAATTAGCGTACAAATAAAAGTAAAGGTGTTTTAGAAAGCTAAAAGTATATTCTTTAAAACCAAATAAAAAACAGAAAATTGATTTTTTTGTCAAAAATGGTCATACTTCAATGTTAGAATGATTGCCACATCCGTCAGATTTAAGGGTTATAAGAAAAACCCACGGGTACTCTTAAACTGATCACCCTGTACGTCAGCTAAATGTGGTGTGCAATATATATATATATATATATATATATATTATTATTATTATTTTTTTTTTTTTTTTTCATGTTTATTTTGATTTTTTTTTTTTTTCCTCTGCATTTTTCTTTGAGTTGTAATTTCAAGATAATGCCACAAAAAGTAAAATGCGTACAACTTTTTACTTTGCTTATTTGTTTAACACAAAAAGAAATATTCTCTTACACTTGAATAAAATAAATAAATAAATAAGAAAAGTAAACGCATATTATTAAAAATTTCTGAAAAAACTGACGCCATAATTGCTTTAAAATTTGATTTTTATTTATTTATTTCATTTAAATATTAATTTCAATTAATCAAATGATCCTATATATATTATTTTTCTTGGTTTTATCGTCCGTAAACTAATATGAATGTGTATTTAGTCTATTTTAAATTAACCGTGTTTCTAATCAATATAATCAAACACAAATAATTGTCATTTAAATTTCAGTAACGTCTGTATGTAGCGGGATTTGGGGATGGTTTTGAATTAGTGAAAATAGTCCCCAATCGAAATATATACAGGACAGGACACCAGACTATGGCTCAAGTTCAATTTTAAACGTTTTAATTATAGAATTTTTTTGAAAATTCATTCAAATATTGTAATCAGTGAAGTGGACAAAGGCCACCGGTTAACGGCCCTCTTCACTCACCGCCACCGGAAGCCCGAGCCAATGTTATTCTATGGGGAAATTTTCTTTACAAATAACTTATTAACTAATACATATTTTTAAATTCTGTTTTCACATTCAGAAAATTCCCAACTGTTAAACTGACGGACCTTTTTTTAAAAATGTATTTTTTTAATTTTTAATATTTTATTTTGAAATCGCAAAATGAAAAAAATTCACATATTGAAAATTCGTATTTTTAAGCTTCAAAATAAAATATAAAAAATTTAAAAAATATTTTTTTAGAAAAGGTGCGTCAATTTAACAGCTGAGAATTTTTAGAATGTGAAAACAGAATTTAAAAATATGTATTAGTTAATAAGTTATTTGTAAAGAAAAATTTCACATAGAATAACATTAGGTTCGGCTTCCGACGGCAGTGAGTGAAGAGGGAAACCCCGCGAGGGAAGACCCCGCGACCCTTAAGCTGCCGCGGGGTTGTAAGAAAAGGGAGCAGAAGACAGAGCCTCTCCTAGTTATACAAAATATAGTATTGAAAATACAGCGTATATTTTGAACCAAAATTTCATCAATTATTCTGTTCTCTAGTGACATTTTTTTAATGCCCATTTTTTTTTCTGTTACTAAAATATACCAGTTGAACCAAAAGAAAAAAATTTCTTCAGGATCAGTTAAAAGAATGGGTAGATTTCATTGTTTTTTTCAACTACTCTCCATCAAAATTAAATAAATAAATAAACAAAAATAGCCGATCAATTTGACTATTAAACCTGAATGGGACCTTAAAATGGGCTATAAACATAACAATTTTTACGTACATCGGTTTATAAATGTATTTTTATGTGAATTTGAAACAGTCAGGTTGTCGCTATTTTCAAACAAGATGACGTATAGTTGATTAATGAACTGGTTGAGACCTTAGGCTATATATACTTATGGAGTTTCAAGCAAATCGATTCATAATTATGTTTCTTAAACAAGTTTTAATTTTGAAGTGGACGCAACAAGATGGAAACAAGATGGAAGATCAAGTTATCCAGCGAACTCAACTTAACATATTCCTAGGATAAATCTACAGTTCAACTTTGGTTCGAACGGATTCCGTATTTCGGACGTTACCGTAGTCAAATTTTCAAGTGGTGGCCAAGATGGAAGATCAAGTTTTCCAGCGGACTCAACTAAGATATTTCTAAGATAAATCTACTGTTGAACTTTGGTTCTAATTGATTCCATATTGTCATTTCTAAGAGAAGTCCACTGTTTAATTTGGTTTCGATTTGATCCAGCATTTCGAAAATTATTCTGATTATAAATTTTCTATTATAGATAGATTGATAGAATAGGTTGGAGAAAGACGCAGTCATTTCTGTTTAATATTTCTGTAAAATTCCTTGTTGGTTATATTTGTTATTTATTGACCTCTTAAGAACATTTACACTTTTGAGCACATATTAAAAACTAGTTGGCATAGGTGGACTCTGCTCAGTTCCCCATCATATGTATGTTCTCATAAATGTCTTGTACAGGACATATTATATACATGTTAAGAGAAATGAATTTGACGAAACGCTCGACACAGTGACAGAACGAAATCCTCGCATAATAGGCTACCCACCATTCACTTCGATATCTTATTCTAATCTATTAATTTATTTTATTGGGGTCAATTTCGTATATTTTCATGCTGCTATTTTCAATGCAACTTTCCCAAAAATGCGTATTTATATGAAATATCGCCCCATTTTGCTATGTTGATAAAATCTTAACTTTCGAATAACTTACGAAATTTTCCTATTAGAATATTTGTAGTCAATCATGTTCATACAAGTATCGTAAATGTTATTTTCAAATTGTCTGATATATTTATGATCCTAAAAATGGACGTTTATACTCGATTTCGCCTTATTCTGCCATTTTAAGTAAATCGTAAATTCCACATAACTTACGATGTTTTTAAATTGGAAAATTCATACTCTATGGTATTCATGTCAGTATCCTAAATAATATTTAAAAAGTGGTCTGACATCTTTATGATGAAAATATCCCTCAAGATTGACGTTTGTGCAAAATGTTGCTCTATTCTGTTATGATAAGAAATTCGTAAAATTTTAATAACTTACGAAAATTTTATAGTGGAAAATTCATAGTGAATAATATTCATGCCAGTATCCTAAATAATATTTCTAAAGTAGTCTGACATCTTTACGATGAAAATATCCCTAAAAATTGACGTTTATGTGAAATTTTGTCCTACTCTGCCATATTAAGAAATTCGTAAATATTCAATAACTTGCGAAATTTTTAAAGTAGCATATTTATAGTAACTGATGTTCATTCCGGTATCAAAACTGATATTTTAAAACTGGTCTGACATTTTTACAGAAAATTTTTTTCATTTAATGCAAGTTTAAGTGAAATTTTGGCCTATTCTCCCATGTTAAGAAAATCGTAAATTTCGAATAACTTACGAAGTTTTTTAATTCGAATGTTGCAGATAAATAGGGTTCTTGCCAGTGTCTAAAGTAATATTTTAAAACTGGTCTGACTTCTCTGCGATCATTTGTTCGTGAGATATCGTGTAAACAGACTAACAAACTAACGGACTAACACACTAACGCACTGACCCACTAACAGACACCCTACAGACAGACACCATACAAATTTTGTCATTTTCGGATTCCTCACATCTGAAAACGAGTAAAAAAGTCAAAAAACCGAGGTCGAAAGTTTTCACGATTATCTAAGTTCCCCATACCTATAGTATGATGGGGAACTAATATATTTAACATCAAAAATTTTATAAAAACTTTGAATTAAGTATTTTCTTTAACACTTTCGTTTCAGTATCTTTCTCCAATCTTGGGGTAAGATATAGCCGGCTAACATAGGGTCAAGATTGCTTATGGGATTTCAATATAAAATGCACATTTTTGTGAAATATTATATATTTGTTTTAAAATACATGATTGGTATAGATAAAGCTAAAACAAAACAATATCTATTATCTTACTTAATATTTTGTTAAAATCGATGCCCAGATGTAACTTAAAGCAACAAAGAAGACAATCAGGCAATTTTTCTCATTGTAAAACTGTTGGCGTCTTATCCCAAAAAAGTTGTTAGTCTTACACTAAAACGTTTTAAATTTTGATAACATTGATGCCCAGACGTAATTTAAAACAACGAAGAATACAATCAGGCAATTTTCTTTACTATAAAAAACTGGCGTCTTGCCCCAAAAAAGTTTGCCGTCTTACCCTAAAACGTTGAAAATGACGTAAATCCACGTATTAACTCACGAAAGGAGGAACGAGTTGCACTTATATTATAGGCCATACACTGTACTTTAAAATTATCCGAATTATTTTTTTCCCTGTCTAAACTAGGGTTTACATAACTAGCTGAATAAGAGACAAGTAAAATTTTATAATACTTACCAGATTGAAGAGAAATGGATTGGTTCAAACTAATCTAAGAATTTCGTAAAGTAAGTAACATGTCTACATGTCTCGTTACTAATGTACCCCTCCCATTGAGTGGCTGGTGTCTCCCTACACCTTCTGCGTATAAGAGAACCATGTGACATAGTATTATCTTTGCCAATACGCTATTTTACCCAACTTACCCTAGACTAGATAAACTATAAGTGATTTCAATAGGTCGATTTCTGAGACATCAACTTAAAAGAGAGGAAATATTCATATTTTTCACATACAGTTTTTAACAATTTTTCATATGGACTTTTACTTCTATATATTTTTACACAAAAATGCATACATAATAAAATAACTGGTCTGTAAAATTAATAGAGCATTGCTGTTAAGAAGAAAACATGTCTCTTTTTACTGAATTTATCGACTTGTATTGTATTTAAATTTATTAAATATATCCCTGTCTCTTAAGGTATCAGACTATCAAATAAACTGGAAATCATTTAAATATTTCTAAAATGTAACTTCAAGTCCAGTATAAAATACCATAAATATAGACTCTTTCCTCAACTTTTCTATCTTTTTTTTATTATCCTGTCCAAAATAGAGAAAGAATGTTAAGTTCAGAATCAATACACAATTATATGTTTTTCTGAAATAAATAATGAAAACAAGGATCCTCCCTCTAACAAATGTCAATAAACATATCTATATGAAAAAGCAATTTTCGTGAGTACAAGTTAACCACAAAAATACAAGTTGTTCAGTAGATATCAATTTGTCATAAATTTTAACAATGCAAAGATACTAATGGGTTTCTAGGTCTCCTACGACGACAGGTGTCATTGCGGAAACTGTATTCATGATGCATATTTTTTGAAAGATATTATTGGATTCATATAAAATGTGTTCAGAAAAATAAAATATCAAAACACGCAATGAAACACACGTTATTCCTACATGCATATTTGCATTGTTGGATTGTTCATTGAATTTAAGATACATGTGTAATAATTTTACCATATGTAGCAATACAATGTTAATTGGAATTGGAATTATAATTACTGCATTAAAATTTTATGTCGTTGTAAATATTACGATGGTTATTATGGTTATGTGAAATTCAACTATCACCTTTTGCATAAATTGATCATTTGTTATCTCAAGAAACGAAAATTTCACTAATTTAGCAAAATTTTTACTGATTTATCTCAAAAAATTAACTAAATATTATTTGCGTATTAATTGCAGAAAATAATATTATATAACCGCTTAAATTGCCTATTTAAGTCCTTATATTTGATGTTTTTAGTAATGACCAATAAATTTATTTTAAATTCTTGTCTGTTTGTCTGTATAATAGTTTAATATACACATTGAATGTTTAAAGAAGTTGCATGGGTTTCGAACAGATCTAGCGGATTTTTATTCAATAATCACCAATAATTTTTTAATTGTAACGTTTGCTTAACCACTTCGAAAATTGATAGTCTATTCATAGCCTCCTAAATTAGATGCCTGTCGCGTGGCTCGGAAATTTGGTAATAGTTTAATCGGTAGACAGCGCCACCTGATATAGATTGTGCGACTTTTTTATTCAACAGCCACCAAAAATTTTTAAAAGTGGGATTTGATATACATAAAAGGCTATTAGAATCGAAGAAAAGAAACGTCAGTTATATATATCATATATCTCTTCTTAAAATTATTGGTGACAGTTTAATAAAAAAACTACTCAATCTGTACCGGGTGGCGCAGTCAACCGCTTGAACTATTGCCAAGTTTCCGAGCCACGCGACAGGCATCTAGTTTAGGAGGCTATGGTCTATTATATGTATCAAATATCACTTTTCAAAATTATTGGGGATTATTGAATAAAAAATCCGCCAGATCTGGAAGACTAAAAAAATATATTTCTCTCTATATATATTTTATATTTATATATTGTGATAAACCGAGTGTTGACACTTGAGAACAGAAAATTCCCTGTTGTATAAAATTAGCTCTTTAATTAATTAATATTAAATTAAACATGAAGATGAATATATACACTGAGAAATTTATATACATATGAGTACCCATGTACTCATGTAATAATAAGAATAAACCAACGGAATAAATCCGTTACTCGGGCGCGCCAATTGCACCCTACGTTTCAGGCCGAAGGCCAAAGTCTTTCTCTCTGCGAAAATACCTTCTCCCGCTCACGGCGGCTTCCAAGGTTGGTTGGTTGCATAAAATAAACTTAGGAGTGGTTGGTTGCATGACACCCCCCAACTAAGATTGAGATACGCCAAGCGTATGAAAATCTGATAATTATTAGCAACCAACTGACACATAAATATTTAAACACATGAAAATAAAAACAATGCCAAATAAATACTTGACAACAGATGTACAGAAGTCTTGATACAATACCGGAACAAATATAGATATTTTAACACAAGAAATAAATGCAAAAATAAAATAGACAATTCACAACAGATGTAAAGAAGTCTTGATATAATACCGGAACAAATATTTATAATACTAAACTCACACAAAAAACTAAATTACTAAATAGAACCAAAGTTATTTGTAAATAGCAAAACTTATTATTGGCATAGTCTCGACAATCCATCAGCGTTTTTCAGTTTTGCACCAGGGCAATGCGATATGTAAATATCATATCTTTGTAAAGATAGTGCCCATCTTTGCAGTCTAGCAGATTGAGGTGCAGTTTTTTGTAAATAAACAAGAGGATTATGGTCCGTTATAATCTCAATACGAGTTCCGAAAACATAATTTTCAAATTTCTTTATGGACCACACTACAGCATAGGCCTCACGTTCTATAGTAGACCAATTACACTGTACATTAGTGAGCTTCTGACTAATAAAACTAATTGGACGTAGATTACCTTCATCATCTCTTTGCGAAAGACACGCACCGACACCATAGGAACTGGCATCACATTGAATGATGAAGGGTTTATTTGGATCTGGAGTATAAAGCTTAGGAGCTTCGCACAACATTTCTTTAAGTTGTCGAAATGCTATCTCTTCCGTCTGTGTCCACGGTAAATTTTCCGGAACCTTCTTTTTAGTTAAATCGGTCAACGGTTTGGCAATTTCAGCATAGTCTTTAATGTAACTTCTATAAAAGTTAAAAAGACCAAGAGCGCTTTTTAAAGCTGTTTTAGTTTTCGGCGATTCAATATTTTCAATAGCAAGTAACTGTAACTTTTCAGGATCAGGTTGATGTCGTCCAGATCCTATTACATGACCTAGGTTTTTAATCTCTGATCTGCACAATACACATTTTTTAACATTTACGGTAAATTTTAGTTCAGTTAGCTTAGTTAAAATTGCATCTAAATGTATAAGATGTGATTTCCAATCATTAGAAAAAATCGCGATATCATCGAGATATGCTTTGCAATATTCGCGATGTTCGTTCAGAGCTTCATTCATTATTTTCTGAAAACTTGCAGCCGCATTTCGTAATCCGAAGGGCATTACCTTCCAGCGATATTGAGAACGGTGTGTCTTGAAAGACGTAAAATCACGACTTTTCTCTTCTAAGGGAATTTCCCAATATCCTTTTAACACATCTAAACAAGTAATAACATGTGCACGACCGACTTCATTAATTAAGTCTGTAATGTTCTCCATAGGGTAATCAAAAGGTTTGGTTGCCGAATTGAGCAAACGAAAATCTATACATAATCGTACACTTCCATCCTTCTTAGCTACGCACACTACTGGATAAGCTATTTCGGCTTCACTCGGCTCAATAAGACCTAAGCTTTCTAATTCTTCTATTTGTCTGTCAACTTCAGGTTTAAGTGATTCGGGTATTCTATACACATAAGGCTTTTTTCTTTCAGTACCTGGCATTAGACGAATTTTATGTTCCCCAACATTAGCAACTTGAACTTTACCCGAAAATAATGGTACATGCTTATGCAAAAGTTCGAGCAATTCTGTTTGTTTCTCCTTTCCTAAATGACTAATATCCACATCAAAGTCAGTTTTATTTTCCTTAATAGGGGTTGGGTGGATTTCTCCGAATTCACAGTCATCTTCAAAAATTACACCTACCGTTTGTGCTCTAACATGGAATTTTCTTATCTTATTTACATGTACGTGTCGTATATTACCGTCAGGTAACTTAACTTTATACGAGTGAGGTTTAATTCTTTCTAAAATCTCACCAGGACCTGTCCATCTCGCATACAATTTATTAGTAGAATCCGGAATTAGTAAGTATACTAATTCTCCAATCTTGAATTCTTTCATTTCTTTGCGACGATTAAAATAATGAGCATAAGCTTCTTGCTTTTCCGCAGCAGTTAAAGATGCTAAATCGGCAGCTTTCTCTAAGTTAATTTTTAATTCTTGTAAGTAATCTACAGCTGTATTACTTAAATTGAGAGGTAAAGGGGTTTCTCCTGACCACGTTGATTTTAAAACTGCTAATGGACCTCTAGCTTCGCGCCCATACATAAGCTTAAATGGAGAAACTCCTGTTGTACAGTTAGGAACTTCGCGATACGCGAAAAGTAAATACGGAATGTGTCTATCCCAATTTACAGGGTCAGTTCGTATTACATGATGAAGCATTTGTTTAAATACACGGTTAAATTTTTCAACAAGCCCATTCGAGGCAGGGTAAGCTGGAGTTGAGAAACGAGGACTTACTCCTAATCTTTTCTCAAACTCTTGTGTTAATTGAGACGTAAAATTAGTGCCTTGATCACTACATATCATTTCTGGGATTCCTGTACGCATAAATATTTCTAAAAGTGCATCACACGTGACCTTAGCCGATAGGCTTCTTAAAGGTATGACTTCGGGCCATCTCGAATGTTGGTCAATTAGACAAAGACAATATTTATGTTTTCTACCTGAGGGTGGCGCAATCTCTCCAATTAAATCGACACTCACTGTATGAAAAGGATAAGGAGGACGTACCACAGGCGTTATAGGTATTTTATCGGACGTTTTTTCCGGACTCCTCAACTGACATTTTTCGCAAGTTTTACAGAAATTTTGTACATCTCTTATTAGGTTAGGCCAATAAAATGATAGTTTTATTCTCTCTTTTGTTTTCCGCATCCCTAAATGATTACCGAAGATTGAGTCATGAGCTAATTTTAAAACACTTTCTCGATAACTCAACGGTAAGACCAATTGATCTACTGTTTCTCCACATATTTTATCTTTATGGAATAATAAATCGTCCTTAAGAAAATAATTATTTTTCTTTAATTCCGCTTCTTTAAAAGCAGTTTGTAACGATAAGCATTCTCGCTGCTTTTCCCTAAATCTACTAACATCAGATAAATTACTAACATTGTTTTGTGAGCTCTCCAGCCGCCTAATTTCAATTTGATTATCCTTTGGCAAGTTAATCACTTTTTCTTTATTCGAAATCAAATAAACAGCTGCCTCCGAATCGCTATTATTTATTGAAGAAACAATCTTTTTTTTATTTATCAATTGAGATGGATAATTATGTGAACTAGTTTCTTTTTTATTAATCAAATCTTGCATTTCGTTTGACCTCGAAAAACTATCACTCTTAAATAATGTATTATCCTCTCCCGAAATTATTTTTTGATTACAACATTCATTTTTGATATGTAACAGCGATGCCGATGACTCATTTAAATTACTTTCATTTCCTGCCTCATTCGGCGCCAATAGCGTATTAGAGTTTTCTTGGATAAACAATTCATTTAATATTTCCTTTTGGTTTACTAATGTATCATAGAAGTGTGGAGTGATTAAACATGGAACATTTAATTTGTCGGTTATTGCAAATAATGAATCCGCGTGTGTAAATATACAAGTGTTAGGATTTTTATAATAGACTGGAATTACAGCTAATCTCGCCTCAACTATTTCTCGAAATGCAGATTCTAACAGAATTTTGCCTTTGCTTTCTATGTGAAGATCAGGAATTAGGGCGCTATTTAGAACACAAATCTCAGTACCTGAATCGATAATTGAGGGAACCTGTTTACCTGCGATATAAATATTAACCTTTTGCAAGGGGTATAAATTAAGTTTTTCCGATTTTCCACATTTCTGTAAATGTTTCGACATTATGTGGGTCACTACAGATTTTTTTTCTGTCGCTTGTGCGTTACTTTTAGATTTTTTTATTTCCTCACTTTGTTTGTTAATTTTATCGAATCTATTTCGACGATTCGGACAATCTTTAGCTACATGAGAAATATCAGAGCAAATATAACACTCCCGCTTAAAAGAATATTTACTCTCATTATTAGAAGAATATATATAATAAACAAAAAATTTTATTCAGAATTGAAGCATATAAAATAGCAATATTTAAACAATATTTTATAAAATTTTCATTAAAAAATCTGGAACATTCTTTTTAGTTTCCGGAGACTTTTCCGAAAATCGGTGGATGCGATTTCTTAAAAATTAATGTACCAATCTTATTAAAGCTTTTCACACTTCTTCAAAATAGAATTGAAATAGTGGCTTAACAGTGGATCAAAAAGAAAAAGAAAGAAAAGAAAAGAAAAGAAAAGTAAAAGAAATTTGAATTTTTGGCAGAATTGTATGCAAAAACAGTACAATTTCCGATGCCTTTTATCCCACGTATAGCCTTGTAAAATTAACTGGATTAAAAATAAAAATAAAAATCAGGCATTAATTAACTCTGTTTGAAAGAAGTGCGCAAAATTCCAATGAGATCGTTGTATTAGTTTTTGAGAAATCGTATCCACCGCTTTCCTGAGGATCTCCGGAAAACTGGACCCGCCGGTTTTTACAAAACTTTTTACAGAAAATTTTATAAAATATTGTTTAAATATTTTCTTTTATTTTCTTTTCCTTTTTTTCTACATATTCAAAATTTTGAATAAAAATTTTTATTTCTTAAATAATAATAATAATAATAATAATAATAATAATAATAATAATAAAGGAAAACCTGTTTTAGTCGAGGGCACAAAACTTCAGAAACAGCCAGAAAATATATGGCTAGACTAGGCATTATAAGATAATCACGTAAACATGTGATTTAAGTGATATTGGAGAAATAAGATTAAATTTCAATTAAAACTAGAATGTTGTGGCCACCGCAAGAATTTTTTCTATATTTTCCTATAGAAATTCACCCAGTAAAAATATTTTATTAAAACTATTATTTATTAAAATTATCTAACATAAGGAATGTAGACGATTTTCATTTTAGAAAAAACTAACAATAAATATAAGAAAAGAAACATAGTTTTATTCTCTATAAATAAAGTCTTAAAATATGCATTTTCATAATGGTTATCTCATGTAACAACTTTCGTACAGTTATATGCCATAGAAGTTGAAATATGGCCTTCCCGTTCTCGGGGAAAATTGCAGTACAGTCGGTAACAAAAGTGTCCGAACACTAGCAAAAATTCCTATGTAATAAAAGTACACTTCATACAGTTTTGTTAAATAAATCCTTATCGAATCTTGTCCTTAGTCAGTGTTACAACACGATTCGATAAGGATTTATATAACAAAACCATATGAAGTGTACTTTTTTTACATAGGAATTTTTGCTAGTGTTCGGACACTTTTGTTACCGACTGTATAGCAGCGCAACTTATTAGCTGATATGTATCCAAATTGAATCAGATAAATTCGTATAACGGACTTCTCACATATCAGGTTTTATTTGATTATACGCAATAGAACCTTAGATATAGCTTTTCCTGGATTTGCGGAAATTGACGTATAGCAGCGTCACCTGTTGAGAGATTGGCACCAAACGTTGCTAGACACTAATTTATGTAGAAGTGCATCTACATATAAATTTATGTGCAATTATGTACAGTAGTTCCTAAGACACAGCCTTCCCTTAAATTGTGGAAGTTGAAATATAGCAGCGTCACCTGTTGAGCATTTGACTCCAAAAGTTGGTAAGCGCCAAAGTGCATCTGCATATAAAGTTGTGTGCAAATTCGTGCAGTAGCTCCTGAGATATAGCCTGAAACTGCGGAAATCGTGGTATATCAGTGTCATCTGTTGAGCAATCGACACCAAAAGTTGGTAGGTGCTAATTTAGATCAAGGTGCATCCACATATAAATTTATATGCAGTTCTGTGCAGTAGTTCCTGAGATACAGTCGCCACAAAAGTTTTGTCACACACACACACAGAGACAGACATTTTCTAAAAATGGTCAAATTGTGTTTTGGACCTCCCAAAACGTGTAAATCCATCGAAAACCAGAAGTCGAGAATTTTTACGAATCAAATACTTTCTTCTATTGAATATAGATGAAAGTTAAAAACAAAACAAAACAACTGCCTGCAATTAAAAAGTACTAGCAAAAACCTTTACATTTTTCAAATACTTTTTTTTTTTTTTTTTCAGTTTCTGAAATTAGTTTATAAATATATATATTTTTTCATTCTGTTATCACATCAATGTCACAGAAAACACATTTTGTTAATTAAATAAATTTCCAAATGATTGATTTTTCATTTCGCTTTTTCTGCAAAACTTTAAAAGTGTCCATTGCTGGAACAGAAAGGTGTTCACTGGTGTTAGTGCAGGACTAACGCCGATTGACAGCACAAGAGTCCTAGGCCTGAGGGGGAGTGTTCTCCGTGGGGGTCTTTATAAAGGAGTTTAGTCTGCATTTATCTAAGTTTCGGAAATAACAACGGAACTTCGAAAGACTAGGCCGACAAGCGCGACCTGGGATCGAACCTCGCACCTCACGTCTGCCAGCTTCCACGACAAAGCTACTTGGCCGCTAGTGGACCAAAAAATGTTCACTAATAGGTTTTTGTTTTTATGTATCCACTATCGGAAATCCTCCACCATCATGAAAAAATTTTTAATATAAAAATTCTATAGTTAGTTATTTTCGAAAGCTGTTTTTTCTCACAGCTTCTAAGAACTCAGAATACAAAGATAGCAGAAAATTATCCTTAAAGTGCCCACTATTGGATATTTATATATTTATCTCAATATCTTTCTCTCTCTCTCTCTGAAAATTACACAATATTTATTTTGCGATCTCAAATATTTTTATTAAACAGTAAGCTTTTTTTTTTTGGTAATAAATATTATAAAAAGGAAAAAAAAAAAAAAAAAAAGAAGTCATAGAAATATTGTTAGAAAAAATCGTAAATATCTTTATTTGATTATTTATTTATTTATAAATCAAAATCAAATTATTAAATAATGTTTGAATGCATTGCATAACTTTATTAAACTGGGCGGGCAAGAAGTATATGAAATACACGAATATTAGAAGACAATTTAAAAGTATTTTTGGTGCTGCCATCTATCGAAATGTTTATACATTAACACTTTTTGTATAGCCGTGTAAAAAAAAAAAAAAAAAAAAAAGGAAATTATACTGATTAATTATTTTTATTTGCAATAGATAAAAATATTATGTATTGTCTCACTGCAGAAATACCTAAAATATATCTAGCATTATCAGGATCGCTATATTCTGTGTCAAATTATTTATCACATAATTACTCTGATCAAGGACGGGTTTTTAAAAAAATAAAAAAGAAAGGGAAAAAGAAATAAGACTGGGGTACACTAACATTTTATTAAAACTTAAGTTTGCATATGCCTCTGATTTTACGAAACTATGAATGAATTTTGAAACATTTGGTTCCCAGTTATACACACTTTTGATGGAAAGTGATAAAAGTCACATAACACAACTGAAAATGCCTTTTGAACAATTTCCACTTAATGTAATAAGAACAAAACTTCGAATAAACACCATAAAATGTAAGAATAATTAGAAGTTTATGTTTATTCAATATTTATTAAAATAATTTATGTTTATTCAAAGTTTTGTACTTATTACGTTTAAACTCCAGTTCTGTGGTGCGTCAGTGGAGTCCTCTATGTTGAGAGTGGGGACTCAAAATGCTTTTGTCTGTTTGTCTGTCTGTATGTGTGTAATATGTATTTCTCGTGACATCAGCAAAAAAAAAAAAAATAACACTATGGACTTGCAATTTGATACACATGTTCATGAGCCACACGGAATTAGCTGCATGGGTGTGTATTCTATTTGTAGTTCTTGTACAGGGACACACCAAAGTTTTTCTTATCATTACGGCCTATGGAAGGATTTTGTATATAATTGCAACAGCAGCCGCAAAAATCCCCCGATTGACTTTAAAATTGGTACACATATTCAGGTGCCATACAGAATTAGCTGTTAAATTTTTGGTGTCTATATTGTGTATGGATCGTGTACAGGGACACATAAACATTTTCCTTATCATTACGGCCTATATGGCCAGAATTTCGATTAAGTACATTTGAACATGGTTTCACCGTTTTCAAGAAAATGAAATTAACACACTTTATTCAGTTGCTTAAAAGTATGTTTTCTGTAGAAAATGTGTGCTTAGACTTGATAATTCATAAACAGGACGGACCTTACAAAAGTGTTTCGAAAATGTCACGTATTCATCCAAATTATGCCAAATTTCAAACAATTTTTAATGACCTTCATAGAATAAGTTGTATAGTTTTTACTGATGTATATGATGTTTATAGTTCGTTTACACTGACACACAAAAGAATTTCGTGACATTGGAGCCTATTGAACTATAGACTTATTTCTGTTTAAGCCCCCCTTAACTCGATTGTGCTGCATTCAACCTTAAAGATTTAACATACATTATTAAGAATCTTAAAAACATGTTTTCTCTAGAAAAAAAAAAAAAAAAAAAAAAGGTATACATATTGCATAATTTATTTACAGGCAACACGAAAGAATTCAGATGAAACTCTGCAATAATCGAAGCGGTGTCAAATTTGGTCCAACATAAATGAGATACAATGAGTTAGTTGTATTTTATTCCTTTTATTTGCGTATATGATTATTGTAGCTCGTGTACAGAGAGATACAAAAGAATTTCGCACCATTATGGTGTATAAATAGTATTTCTTATAAGTGCATTTTAACCTTCCTAACAGCATATCTCATCCACAAGACATCCTTAGGATATCCTATGGATGAAAATACATCCAAGGGACGTCCTCAGGATGAACTATGGATAAGTGCTGTTAGGGCTGGTTCGCTCCATTAAATACTTTGAATAAATATATGTTACTGAAATGTTTAAAAGCATGCTTCCTGTGTAAAATGGTAATCATGGAATTAGTAATAAGTTTACAGTGCTACACAAAAAAAAAAAAAAAAAAAAAAAAAAATCAGATACGCTATTAAATCATTTCGTATCAAATTTGGTACAAGCACTTACGAGTTACAAGGAATTAACACAAGGCTATAATTGGCAAAGAAATATATATATACATATAGAGATATAGATAAGGACAGACAGATACAACGGAGGGGAGGGGGGGGGAGGAAGGCGGTAGCTTGCTACTGCTCCCTTCAACCCCCCGTATACATTTTTATGGTTATGAACCGAGTGTAATAATAACAATAATATATATATATATATATATATACAGTTGAACCTCGTTAACATGAATCTCATGGGGAATAAAAAATTTGTGCATGTTATCTGTAGTTCATGCTATCAGTAACTCAGAAACTAATTTTCATTTTGATGGGGAATGTAGAAACGGGCGTGTTCACGTTCACGAGGTTCGACTATATATATATATATAATTATTTTAAATAATATGGAATGAATGAAAATAATCTGCTAAATAACATGTGATGCAAATAGGACGTTGAGGCTCCTGATCTGCAGATCCACTAGTTATAATTCCACTTAATTTATTTAGATATTGTTGTAAACCAATCATTAATGCTAACCATGCCATATTCTATAGAAAAAAAATGCTTTTGTAAGCTGAAATATCTATACTAATTGCTTTATATTATGGGCACTATAAAGTTATTAAAATATGCTTAAAAGAAATATCTCTTATAGGCAGTAATATAGCCAAAGTCTTTTTTGAGTCCCTGTACATAAACGAGCCGTTTACCTTATATATAACATGCCATGCCATAACATGACTGACTACATATCATAGTAAACCTAAGTAACACGTTTCAATTTCAGGGTATTCTAAAATTATTTACGTTAATAAGAGCGTAGAAAGGTGGACAGTCAAGAAAACAAACCGAAGTCATAAACACTTTTCATCGTTGTTGGAAAATGTTAAAAATTATTATTATTATTTTTTTTTTTTTATGTACTCTCGAACTCGTGGCATAAAATTTCTGAGCATGATTATTACCTACATTATTGAACAACTGTAGTCGACCTCCGTCCGCCTAGCGATCACTGTTACCAAATTAACCTATTTTCAAATTCTGTGTTTGCATATTATCCTGAAAAGTCGTTTACGCCAAATCACAAACAGTGGTCAAATGTCGTGATAAATGAACCTATATTATTAATAATAATGATTATTTAAAATATAACCTTTTTTTTTTTTTTTTTTTTTTTAGTGAAAATAATGGAATTTGTGTAAGTAACGGTGGTAAATTTAGTGGGTTTTAGTGGGGCTGAGTAAGAAACCACTAAATAGCCAAATGGTGGTCCTTAAACAGCATTACATCTTATTCTTTTAAATGGCCTTTTAGACTTATTTTATTCGCCTCAAATGATGATTTTTTTTAAATTGGTGCAGTTGTGACGTCATTTTATTCTGTTAAAATTATCCTTATTTCTTTCTCTTTTTCTTTTTTTTTTTTTTTTTTTCATTCCCCCAAACCAAAATTTATTTCTTTATTTCAATGTATTTTTATAGCTATGACTCTAATTTTGAACGTTCTTCCGGGAAACTTGGGCTTTTTTTATTAAAAAGTAGAAAAATCTTTATTGTTGAAATATACTAATACAATAGGTAAGTTTAAATTTAAGATATTATGTTTATTATTAAATCAATAACTACCCTAGTCATTATGATTATACAGTTTATTTCCCCTAAAATTAACACAGTTTACTAATATACTATTAAGAATTTAAGTTTAAAGTTATAAGTTATTTAAATTTAAAATAGAAATTTAGTTGTTAAAACTTTTTGAATAACTTACGCTTTCCTTATCTCAGTTTTGAACTTATGAAAATAATGTGTACAAGTGTTTACAGATAGATGTAAAACTACAAAAATTACAATTGCAATCTCAGACTTTTAGGAAAATAAATTGAGATAAACTGCCATCAATCGAGAAACAGGATTTAATGGTCTCTCACAACCACTTCAGCTCCTTTGTTATCACAAAGGAAATAAAAAGAATTTGTCTGTTGCCTTAGGCTTCTGAAAGAAGTCTCAGGGCCATATTATCATTGTTCCAATAAAACAAGATAATACAGAAGTCAAGTAACGTGAAATATTTGTTTTAAATATGCCGGGTTATTTATTTACAAAATAGATGCCATGGTGATTATTTCTTAAAAGATAATCATAGAAATATATTTACAATTACAAAATTTGTATAATACAAACCACGATTAACTTTCAGAAATGGCACTTTTTGTACAAAAAGCTACATACATATTAAAATTATATATATATATATTTTTTTAAATATATGTTCCCTCTTTTCCTGTCTCTTACATTTAGAAAAATATTGGCTTTCGTCTAAAGGAAAAAAAAAAAAAAAAAAAAGAAAACTTACATGTTCCTCAGTGAAATAGTTTTCGAGATATTTCATTTTTTAAATGATGGCTTATATTACTATAAAAACTAAATTCAAAACTGGTGTACAATTAATATAAATATTTTAAAACTTCTTCACACACCATAAATTTTAAGCCAGCACAACCGGTTTCGAAAGGACGTAACCTTTCTTCATCAGGTGCAAAAAAACACGTGCTACTTGCCTTGGAGGCAAAAGCAAGACGAAGAAGTTTTAAAATATTTATGTATTACTATAGCTAGTGTGTGGACATTCTTAACGGTGGTAAATCTCTATTTTATGAGACCAACGAGGTTGTGATAAAAGTTAATAATTTATTTGTTTAGATGAAAAGGCCGAATTAATATTTACAAGAAAAAAAAAAAAGACAATCTCAGAATGATTTAGATCTTTTGCAAATTAATTCGACCTTTTTATATAAATATATATTGCATTTGGTGGTCGAAACTATAAAATCACAAATGAACCATTTATTTGAAAATAGCAATTAAATGTATTAAACCACATTAAATTTACAGTTTTAATTTGCTTGTTAGCATCCTAATAATATATGTTAATTTTATTGTGTTTGATTGAGTATAAAGATAATGAAATACACTTGAAAAACGCTATCCATAAACCGTAAGGGAACGAGATTAGTTTGTGTCTCCCAGTATATGAAAGGTTCGTTCCAGTATATTCGTTTGTGTCCCCCATAAACACGATACGCATCAAAACTACTCAGCTAATTTCCTGTAGCAAAACTATTTGTACCACATTCCAAGTTCATTGGATGATTTTTTGTTTATTTATTTATTTTTAAATAAACAAACAAAAAAAAAGATACCAAAATTAATAAAAAGTCATCGCCAACAGGACGACAAAAATTTAAAAGGCGTCGTGGGAGTCCTATATTAAAATTGTATTGCCTGTGGAAGTAAGAAAATTGGGTCGTGAACCATGAATTTCATTTGGAAACCTTTCTTTGAATGATTTTGTTTCACTATTGTACAAAATTTGGTTTTAATAATAATTTGGCTTCTGGTAAATTAAAATTTTAATTAGGTGGTGAAATTGGTGTAACATTTATGAGTTTCAAATTTTAAAGGTAAATAAGAAAAGAATAAAGTGCGAATATTTCGCACGGGTTTGCTAGTAATAATTAAAACTAGGAAAATAAATAAATAAATAAAATAAATGTTAGTGAGTCAAGAGGGCCTGTAGCTGCTTTCTAGCCCACCAATATTTATCATATATATATTATTCTTTCTTATATATGTTTACGCAGAGTGTTTTCACTCTGGCGAATGATGTCATTATCAAGTGTTACTACAAAAATAATAATAAATAAATAAATAACTTTTTTCTATATGCATAAGAAACAAACAAACAAACAAAAAAAAAAAAAAAAAAAAAAAACAGTATTTGATTCGTAAAAATTTTCGACCTCCGTTTTTGATGGATTTACATGTTTTAAAATGGCCAGAACACTACTTGGTGATGTTTAGAACATGTCTGTCAGTTTGTCTCTTTGTCTGCCTGTGTGTATGTATATAAAAAAAAATATGAATGCTGTATCTCAGAAAAAATGGATAAAATTTAACCAAACTTGGTTTTTAGTTAGACCTCGATTCAAATTTGGGGATCATTACATTTGGAAACCAATCGCGGAAAAGGTGGCACTGCATATATATATATATATATATATATATATTTGTGATAGAACTAGTCAACAAAGAAAAAAAAAATATGCGTATATATGTGTATGAGGGGGGAAGAGGAGGGAGGTAAAATTTGCGAAAATGATATTCAGTATGGGTATCTTTAGAAAAATCTCGCCAATGCCTTTAAAACGAGGAGCGAAGTATAGATCTGTAATAATTTAAAACGCATTTATTGATTTTTTTTTTTTCATTTTTAACCAATAAGAAAGAAAGAAAGAAGAAAAAAAAATTCCTTAAATGTCAGCACAAAATTGGCTTTCCTTGGATATTTATTGTTATGTTTCTCTAAAATGAAAATCGTCTGCATTCATCAAAGTTGTTTGCTTGGGTTTAATATCAATAATTTAAAAAAAAAAAAACATTAATTTGAATAAATTTGTATCGGAAAATATAGAAGAATGTTTTCTAGTAGCCCCACCATACTAGTTTTTTAAATTGCTAAAATGCTCTGCACGATAACTAATTTTAGACTAAATATCAGGAAAATTATTGTAAGAGCAATTTAAGACATTCAGTTACATATGTGTATCTATTTCAGTTTTCATCAGAATTTATGCTTTAAAGTACAATTTCGAAAAATCTAAACTTCACATGAATTTTTTTTATTCGTACATGAAAATATTTCTTATAATTAACTTGTCCATGGATCCATAAAGCAATACCAAAGTATGTTCAGAATATATATTTGAACAATAAAATGTGGAAATGAGGGGGGGGGGATTATATAATTTTTTTTTACTAATTTAAAAGTAGTTTTAATATTCTTTATCTTGTTGTACTTTAATCCACATATGTGCAGAATTTCATAATTTATAGACGGTAATTTACAAAAGAACTTTATATTTTCAATTGCCTCATTAAATTAATAAAAACTACCAAAAAAAGAAAAAAAAAAAAAACTGAACAATATTACAGATGGTATTGTAAAGATATTCATGCCAACATTTTAAATATAATAAAAGCACGACTGTTTGAGAAATCGAGTCTAGGCTAATTTTATCACAACTTCACACATGATTCCATGCAATTTAAAGAACAAACGTTGTATTTTGGCAAATGTCCGAAATTTGACACTAACTGCACTTATGTAATGTAACGATTGTGTTTCACACAGTCTGGAGGCAAAAAATGATTCATTTGCACTGAAATGTCAAATAAAGAATGGAAATATGTAAATCAATATAAAACTCAAAGAACGAAATTCGATTAAAGATTTCTTTCATTATTATTATTTTTTTTTTTTTTTTTTTCAATGTAGTTATTCATTTTTAAAGAGTTTTCTTTAAGCTGTGTTTTTGTATAATTCATAAAGAATACCCGCTTATGAAAAATATTTAGAATTGCGAATTTTAATGCTAATTTATTATAGTTAGACCTACAGATGTTTAGATATCACAAGTCTAGAAAGAAAGAAAGAAAAAAAAACAGCCGCAGGAAATTTTTTGTCAAACTATATATTTTTCAGAATGCTGCATCCAAAGATGAAATCTATTTCTACCCATCACATGCTTTTTTTTTTTTTTTTTTTTTTCAAAATAATAGGGGGTCTGAAAAAAAAAAAAAAAAGAAAAAAAAAGAAAAGAAAAGAAAGACAGAAAAAAAATATTAATTTTATTACATCGAATTGAAACAAACAATTCTTTCATGATATATTTAACATTCTGTTTTCGCTCTTTTTGCCTGTGACGCCTTTTCTTCTTCTTTCTGATGTCCATCTAAACACGCTTTCTCTTTCACCCTTCCCACCGCCCCTCCATTTCTAATTTTTAGTTTCTGGACATACATATGTTATATGTACAGTCGGTAAGAAAAGTGTTCGAACCCTCGCAAAAATTCCTATGTAAAAAAAGTACACTTTATACGGTTTTGTTATATAAATCCTTATCGAATCATGTTCTTACACTGACTAAGAACAGGATTCGACAAGGATTTATTTAACAAAACCGTATGAAGTGTACTTTTTTTGCATAGGAATTTTTGCTAGTGTTCGGACACTTTTGTTACCGGCTGTATTAGGAAAGTAAGTTAATCATAACAAAATTTTGACTTTGAAATTTTTGTGTATTTATACCAATTGACGCTCCTGGAGTTCATTTTTTTTATTTTTACAGTGAGTATCTGTGTATGTATATGAGGGAACACGAAACCATCTAAACGCTTTGTTCGATTAAGATGAAAGTTGGTACTTATGTTATAGGTCACCACAGCATGAACTGTATAGATTTTGGTGAACCTAGTCCATACAGTTTTTTTTTTTTTTTTGTATTATTATTATTTATTTACAGAAACAAAATGCAAATTTTTTATCATTATTGTCTACGCGCTCAAATTATTTAAAGTGGGATAGCGTCTAAACGCTTATTCGAATGAACTGAAAATGTATATAGTCATAGGTTACCGTTACACGAACTGTTTAGATTTTGGTGAATATTTTCTGGAGAACTTAATTTTTTTTGCGGGGACACACACACAAAAAATTAATTAATTCAATTAAAAAAATATTTATCATCATGGCCTATGGACTCAAATTATTTAAAAACCGATAGCGTCTAACTCTACATTCGATTAAGATAGTAAATTGTAGGCATGTTGTAGATTATCATCGCAAGAACCGGACAGATTTACATGAGTGTAGGACTTATAAATTTTCATTGGTATACAAAATAGAATTTTTACAATACATATTGCAGTCAGTGGGCTCGAATAATTTAAAGTTTGCTTAAGTGATGTTAAATTGTTTAAAACATAAAAGAATAGATAAATATTTGATATTGCAAGCATTTATATTTATTTTAGGAATACCTACAAAAATTTTGCATATATTACAATCCATTAAACGGCATAAAATTTGGGCAGAAATACTCAGACAAACTACTATGTTTTTACCATGTTTCTATTGATTCGCTTTCTTGTTTGTTTGTTTGTCAGTGCAAATCTTGCAATCGATTTTTAACTAACTTCTCGACTAGCTAAACATTTGAAACTTTCAGAATAGCTCAGAACACCATGACATGCATTCTTTTAATACTTTTATTCAATTAATCAATGTTTTATTTTAATTAATTAATAAAATGTGAAAATAATAACATCACAATCGCTTTAAAATTAGCCATTTAAGTTTTATTTATAATTTAATTGTAGGCAAAAAAAAAAAAAAATTACGAGTTCATTTTTTTCGACAGGAAAATAATTACATTTACTTAACCGTGAACAATAAAAAATTGTTAAATATTAAATTATGTATCTCGCAAAAATTGACGTCATTATCATTTTAAAAATTTTATAAACATTCATAAAGTGCTAATATAATTCTATTTCCATAGCTATAACTTTCCGACTAGCTAGACATATAAAACTTTTAGAATAGCTCCAAACACGATGACAATGCATTCTTTTAATACTTTTATTCAATTAATAAATATTTGAAAATTTCTTATAATTGCTCTCTTTATTACACATTTGATCATTTTATTTTAAGTTGATGGGATTATTCATTAAAAAAAAAAAAATAAATAAATAAATAAAATAAAAAAGTATTTATTAATACAAAGAATTGTCAAGTTTATATGATTCAACAGAAAATATACAAACATGGTATATAAAAAGTTCTTTTCATCTTATAATTATTCCCTTTTGTTTATTTAACACCTTTTATTTAAATTTATTTAATCAACCGTTTATTACTAAATGTTCAGAAAATCAAATGGAGTCACTCAAGAATTTTTGAAGTGAAAACTTCTTTAGGCGCGTTGAGACTTTTTTGGGTGAACAAAAATCATGGAACTCGCGTCATCGTCACCGAACGCTTTCCATGAGCTATATGTATACTGTGTATATACGTACATAGATATGCCTCCGTGCGTTATTAGTGTACATTATATATATATATATATATGTGTGTGTGTGTATATCAATACAAAAAACCCTTAACGGGTTAAAAGTTTGTGACGCAGCACTGTACTTTATGGCCATAAGAATTAGAAATACGGGTCTTAAAAATAATGATATCAAATTTTCAGTGACGCTTTGATATTAATTAAATTATACATAGATTTTCTTATTTGAATTTGCTTTTTCCTTTTATTTATATTTACAGTGTAAACGTTATTTTCAACATAAAATAATATATAGCATTTACTCATTGATACCTTTCCATTCACATCTCTTATACTATGAAAGCATGTGTTTTAAAAGAAATTATATGAAATTCCAGTAACGCAGTGGTGTTACATTAAGTGATTTGTTTTTAAATTTCACTGCAATTATTTTGTTTTGCATATTAAAGTATATGTGCACATTGAAATATTGCTTTTAATTTTCAAATACGCTGTCAAATATATCACTTTCATTAAGCTTATATTATGTACTGAAATATATTTATTTCAATGAATTATTCTAAAGTGCATATTCTTGTCACTTTTTTTCGCGTCACGCCATCCAAAACTGAAAAAAATTTCACAGTTTTTTTCTTTGCATCACGATATCTATTTGCATGCATTTTCAATTTATTTGGATGAAATGACACAAAGTAAACATTTCCATATATTTTACTTACAGTTTTGGATGGCGTGACGTAAAAGATAGAATAATTCATTGAAATAAATATATTTCAGTACATAATATAAGCTTAATGAAAGTGATATATTTGACAGCGTATTTGAAAATTAAAAGCAATATTTCAATGTGCACATATACTTTAATATGCAAAACAAAATAATTGCAGTGAAATTTAAAAACAAATAATTTAATGTAACACCACTGCGTTACTGGAATTTCATATAATTTCTTTTAAAACACATGCTTTTATAGTATAAGAGATGTGAATGGAAAGGTATCAATGAGTAAATGCTATATATTATTTTATGTTGAAAATAACGTTTACACTGTAAATATAAATAAAAGGAAAAAGAAAATTCAAATAAGAAAATCTATGTATAATTTAATTAATATCAAAGCGTCACTGAAAATTTGATATCATTATTTTTATGACCCGTATTTCTAATTCTTATAGCCATAAAGTACAGTGCTGCGTCACAAACTTTTAACCCGTTAAGGGTTTTTTGTATTGATATCATTACTTTTTAGGGGTTAATGATCAAAACGTAAAATTAAAGGAGCATGGTAATGAGTTATAACACTGTATTAAAAGTGTTGTTTTATAGGTCATACTCGAACAAAATAACAAACTAAATAAAATTTCAAAATTTTATAAAAAGTGATAAAAAAAATGGACACATGCAACATTACAAAGGCATAATGTAGTACATTTTAAAAATGACAAAAATTTCTTATTTATATTTATTTCTTATTATATTTTTTTAGGTATAGATTTGATTTAAAAGAGAAAAATAAATAATAATAGAAAAATCTTTAAAAAGTGAAAATTTTATACTGGTAAATATTTAAGTAGTATAGTTTGTTATGAATTTAATTAAAAAAAAAATCTTAATCTATTCAAAATTTTATTATAGCTTAACATTTTGTAATTTATATATTATATATATACTAGAAACTTAATGAGCAAATTAATTATTTTCAAATTCTGTTTTAAGAATTTTTTCAATCCGTAGTTTAAGTGATTTATCCCCTAATTTTGAAAAAATTACAAATATTTGCATATGATTATCATATTATATGTCATTTTTATGAAAATAAAGGAAAAATTTTTTGTTGTTGCAATCACCTTTTAAAATAGAACCAATTTTGAAAGATAACAACGTATCAGCATGAAAACAATGTAAATACAAAGAATATTTTTGATAAACAAATGTCATATAAAATACAAGTACCTAAATAAATAACTCATTTAATATATATATTAAAAAAAGTAAAATATTTTTTTTTTTTTTTTTTTTTTTTTTTGTTTATTTTTGACGCTTTCCGATAGATGGAGCCAAAACGATTATTTGATATTCAGTATTTCAGATGGAAGAGAAGAAATTCGTCCGCGAAACTGCCGCATCACGGTATTTTCGGAGTAAAAAATAGTTCGATTTTTAAACTGAGTTATAAAAAAAACAAGAGTTTTCCTAGGGAAAAGGGAGATGTCAGGCACATCAGATAAAAGCGATTAATATCATATATAAATTAAACTAAATTCGCTCGAGCCATAGTCGAGAAAAAATTCTTACACATATAGTCCGTCCATTTATAACTTAAATGAGCCAATTCATATCTCGAAATATATTGCACGCAGAAATGTAGCGATTTCAGGGTAGGATCAGACAGAAGGTGAAAGTCTATTTTGAAAATATCAGAACATAACCTCACATATTTCCTGAGATATTAAGTGTCGGCTTTCAGCGGTTTCTTTGATCTTAAAATTCCTGTATATATAAGTGTCGCAGTTTTCGTTCGTTTTTCCGTTTCCGCTGAGTGTCGTGGCGTTCGTTTGTTTTTGCGCTTGCGTCACTAGAAAAACTGCCGTTTTTCATTATATATATATATTTATATACAAAGAGTATATCTCTCTACATGTATATCCATATATGTAGCGCACGGCGCGGCATGCCTCATAGTCATATACATATATATATATATATATATATATATATATATATATATATATGTGTGTGTGTGTGTGTGTGTGTGTGTGTATAAAATGTATACTAATACGAGTAGTGTACTGGCTACTGGCATCTGTCTCTTTCTAGTTCTATACTCTATGTATGTATGTACTTTTTCCACAGTATATACATAGTTCACAAAGTACAAGCACGTGTTTTTATACAGACTGTTATATTCTTCTTTTTGCTTTCAATATAAATTTTCAAATAAATAATTAAAAAAAAAAAAAATTGTTTTAGTCATTTACAATATTAACACCTCTTTACAAACCCAAAATAATTCAAAAATAATAATTTGATAGCTCGACGATACAATTCACAAGTTACTTAGTTTTCACTTCTATCGGCAGTCCCCAGTGTCTGCCCCCCCCCCTTTTTTTTTTCTTTTTTAATAATTTCTTTTTTAAAATTTTCACTCTTATTCTCTCTAGTCTAAAAAAAGGTATTATTTTTTTAGATTCATTCAGTCTTATAGATATTGTTTTGAACTGAGAAATAATCATTTAATATGATTTTTTTTAACCAGCAATAGATGATATATTTCATGTTTTCACCCTAAATTAACTAAAAATATCAGTTTTGCACACAAAATTCATGTGATGGAATTTATTTTAATATTTTTTACGGCTTTAGTGAGTACAATTCTATTTTTTTTTTTTTTTTTTTTTTAAGAGAGAGAGAAAGATTCCCGTTGCGCTCACTTCATTTGCTAAGAGTGCAAACGCTAATTTTTATCACCTTTCTATTTTGTAATTGAAATGTACTCTTACAATTTAATGGACGGGTCGAAACTGTTCGAAACAGGAAAACATGCCTTCTCGAATGTGTTAAAAATACTACCTAAAAAGTAAAAATATGCAGTAGAATCAACATATAGATAGTACTTAACAAATCGTACCAAGAAAAAATAACGCAATGTGCATAAAATGAAAAACTAACGCAGCGTAGTAAAAATTAAAGCAAAAACGTAAACCTTCGTGGCCCGTCCTAAAAAGTCACAATGGAAAAATGTAAATTTACGTAACCTATTGGGGCCACGCGAGACTGAAAGCGATATTGTTTTTTCGTTCTCTCGCGCGGCCCCGGACCTATCCGTTGAGTGTTAAGATGCACTAATTTGTTTGAAATAATAAAATAAATATAAAAATATAATTGTTTTTAATTCCTAATCTGTGAGTCGAATGATGAATTACAGAGTAACACTGATTTAAGTTTAGTTATCTAGGCTTAAACTAAATAAGTTATAACTGCTTTGACTGGTTCTTTTGAAAGATACTCATATTGAAAATTTGCACACACACACCATGCCTCAGAGGGGGAAGCAATGCCCCTACTTAACCCTTTCAGGCGCAGTGTTCCAGCTCCTGGAACACCTAATTCTAATTCCCAAGTGCAAAAACTCATCCCGGAAATTTTTTGGCTAAAATTTACGTTTAACGTAGCGGAATAGACCGTTTTTTTTTAACTTAAAATTTCTTTTGATTTAATTTTGTTTGTGAATTCCGGTGGCAGTGTAATTTAAATGATCCAAATTACCTTGTGCCGCAAAGGGTTAAACGATAACAACAAAAATAAAAAATATATCCTTGTTCACTGTTATTATTATAATTATATATATATATATATATATATATAATTTCACACTGAAAAGTTTAAAGTAATCAACATGGTATATATTTGTACAAAATTTTGTGCTACACCACTTTATTAATAATTATGAAAAAAAAAAAGACAACGCCATCTACTGAGCTATTTATCAATATGCAGTCAGCAGCAATTTGTGTCAAAGTCTAAGAAAATATCAAGTTTGTTTAAATTTCACCCATTGGTTCGTGAGATACAGCGTCCACAAAATTGTTGATACGCACAAACATAGACATTTCATAAAAATGACCAAATCGTGTTCTTTTCACATTGTGAAAAGACAGCATAGCAATAGCAATCGTTTTGATAGGTACCTGTATAACATATTTATGTGTTATGTCTGATTTATAATGTACCAAGTTAGATGCAGTGATATAGTCAATGTACAAATTCTGATTAGTGAATCAACACCTAAATATGAAGATGTGTAAAACAATGTGCATTGGTTTTTGAATTATAACTCTCAAAATAAATAAATAAATAAATAAGATAGACAGATATTAGTCTAAAATAAGCTAAATCATATTTAAGGTGTATATAAATGTGTAGAGTAATAAAATAATAACGAAAAATTATGCGGTTCGCATAGAATATTAACCTTTTCCTACTTTGTCTATTTGGTCAAACAGCGGACAGACAGACGAACAGAGAGATAGATAGGTAGACTAACTGAATTCATAATCATGCTTAAACCTTGTTGGAAAGTGTTAAAAACGCTTAATAAAAACGAAAATGTAATTTCAGCAATTTTCCTTTATTTCCCTTAATGTATGTGGATATTTTTTAATTTGTCCTGTGAATCTTAATGCTAATTATACTGTATTCTACAGAAGAAATTTTTTTGTGCATAGGATTATCAAATATCAATTTCAATTATGAAAAATAAAGGTATATAAATCTGGTTTTAAAAATGAATATAATTGAACGCAATGTCCCTGTCCCTGTACACAAACCAGCGTGGCATTTACCTCGTTTTCAAAAGAAAACAACCTATAAAGAATTTAAATATCAGATTCAAGAAATTCCATGAATATTTACGGGAGTTATGGAGCATAGACAGCCGGAATATCGGAGGGGCAGAAAGACAGACACATGAGCTAATTCAAATGATAATCACTCTTAAACGTTGTTAGAAAGTGTAAAAAATGCCTATAAAATCGAAAATTCAATAAATACTAGCAATTTCCGATTATAGCCTTTAATATTTTTCTGTGGCTCTCCCGCTTCTGACCTGTCCGCTCGAAGTGTTTAAAAGACGGAGCATGTGATGATCCTAATGTGATGACCAATGATGATGAATCCACATGACCAATGTGATCAGTGTAGCGTTTGTTGAAAATGTCCAAGATTGAATTCGTGAAGGATGAGTTTTGATACGTGAGGAGAAGGGGTGAGGGTTGTACTGTGTGAGTGTGTGACGAACTTTTATCTTGAATTCTTAAAAAGGGGAGTGGAGATGTTGACTGATCACTGAAATCTATTTAGCTACACTTTAACCCGCTAATTCGCCAAGTCATTAATACAATTTTTTATTGCTTTCTATTTGACACAAAACCCTAATTTAGAATCATAAATCTTCTATTTCTTTTAATATTGTTAATTAAATTCTTTTATTGAATCTTTCCAGCGCCAGATACCTTTTGATATTTCCAGATATCAAAACGCTTGAATGATTAATTTATTTATTCATTTTGGACTGATCCGCGTTTGTAATGATCGATAGATGGCGCTTTCTCAACTTTTGTTGTTAGTAAATATAATAGCCACGTGTATTTATTATTGTTGTATTTACTTCCATTAGCCGAAGCAACCGAACTTTTAAATTTGTCATTTGGAAATAAATGGAAGCTTAATTCTGGATTTCTTGATCGTTTGGAGTTACACTGTGGCACACAGCAGTATGTGTTATCTTTTTTACCGGATTTATTCCTTTTATTCGATAAATATATGCGAAACTAAACATCGAATATACAGCAAGCAATGGCGTCTCAGCGAAAGCTATTAGTGGTATTTGTAGTTTCACCTTAGCCCACCAGAGGGCGAGCATTTCATTACAATCGCGGATCGCGATTGCAATTTCCGTTCATTATTTTTTATACTTTTAGAGTAATTTACAGTTTAATATGAAATTTCCTTTCATTTTTGATTTCTGATTTATAAAGTCTTCTGCTAGGAAACAATCTTTACAGGGGCAATTATGAATTATTAGCGATTATAATTTCGGCTAGCGATTTTTATACTTTTAATTTGGATTTTTTAATAATTTAAATTTATTTATTTTTATTCCTTTCATATATTAATTGAATAATCGCAATTAATAAATTGATTTGCCCTCTCTTAATTATTTTGATTCCCGTTTTTTTTGTACGTAATTAAAAATTCATAAGTTAATTTAAATTAATAATGATCATGACCATATTATTAATTGAATATAATATAATATAAATAAATATTTATACATGCATAGCATATTAATAAACAGTCAATTATTCTTTATAATTGTTCTTTGCAAACTTATAAATTTTCTACATTTTACAAATTAAATATATATATATGTTACCGTTAAAGCTCGAAATCTGTTAATTTGCAGATTACCTAGCTAATCTGCAGATTAACTAAAATGACCCGTTAAATTGCGGAATCAAGAGTTTTCTGCATTTTAACTAGGTAATCTGCACATTAGCGGTTTCAGTATCGTTAAAGTTCGAATGTTTGTTTCGAGCCTTAGTTTTTGTTTACATTTGCTATGACGTCAAACAGCCATGTGATACAGATAAGCGAATGACCTTCAACATAAACTAAAACTTTTACCCCTTCCCTTCCGCACTTCCGCTACGCTATGATGTTGATGATAAACCGATAAACGGCAAACGCAAAATGTGGAGGATGGAAGCCATGATTAAGTTTATTATTGTGACTAACACAAAATTTAAAGTAACAAGTAAGTAATAATTGTTTTAATTTTGATTTTATTTCTATCTTTTTTAATTCTGTCAATATAAGTTTGATAAGGGTCTGCATTTTATTAATGAAATCTAATCTTAATTGAAAGCTATCTCTCGTGAAACTTCATTTTGAATTATGAATATTAGATTTACATTGCAGTAATTATTTCCTTCCGAACTAAAACTATTAAACCATAACTTTTTAAAACTAATTTATTTTAAAATTGATTTAAATTACTATTACTTACTGAAAAAGAAAAAAAAAAAAAAAAGAAAAAGGTATATTAATTATTAAATTTTAAAAATATGGCATTTAATAAATACTTAATATGAAATTTTTGTACATTTTTTAGCATTTCATTACATATTTTTTTTTTCTCTTTCAGTTTTCAAGTTTCCTGCATATTTTTTATATATCACAATTATATTTTTATTTATTTTTTATTTTATTCGCCTTTTCAGATAATTTCGTTGTTGTTTATCACATAAAAAGTGTTAAGAAAGTTTTTTTTTTTTTTTCTTTTGTAAAAATAATATATTTGCTAAACTTGTACAGATATATGTATGCTGTAAAATATAGTTTAATAAAGCATTGAAAACTGTCATTTTAATTTTCATACATTCTAAAAAATGTTAAAGCAGTTTTAACTATTTGAAGTTCTTCTTAAATAATGCTTCTGTTTTGTCTAGTTTAATATTTCTTTAACAAATTAAAAATTGGTGCATATTTTTTTAATAGTAATAGCAATATAAATTGTACATAAAACTTTTTTTTTTTTTTTAATTGTTAAATATTTTTATTTTGAAAAGGAATCGTTACTGTATTACAATTCTGACATTCATTTATAAAATAGAATTTATTGAAAGCTATTAAAGATATCATATTTCATATTAAAAATGCATAATATCTTCAAACTTATATTGACAGAATAAAAAAAGATGAAATAAATAAAAAATAAAACAAATATAACTTTAAAATATATAAAAATTAAAACACATACAGATTAAAATAAGTAAAGTAATAAATAAAAAAGAAAAGAAAACTATTTTTTTTTCGAATGAAAAAAACAAATACAACACTGCGTGCTGTAAAATTACAACGCCAGATATCTTTCGCTAGATTTTCACTTTAACTAGTGCCTAGTAGGTAATGTGCAGATTATCTAGGTAATTCGCAGATTACCTAGGTAATTTGAGAAATGAAACAATTTTCCTCACTTTAACGGATCACCCTAGTTAATGTGCAAACTACCTAGCTAATCTGCAGATTAACTGATTTCTGCACTTTAGCGGTAACATATATATATACTTCTAAGTTTAAGTTTCCGAAAAATGACAAAGATTTTTTTTTAAAGGAAAAAAAAAGAAGAAGAAGAAGTAGTAGTAAGAAAGAGAAACTCAAGGAAAAGGAACTAATTGCACTTTAAAAATGTATGCAAATTAAAATTCTATGATGAAAATTTAACATTAACAAAAGAAAAAAGACAGATCAGAAACGAGAAAGACTAATTTTTATCTTTCTTTATGTACTTAAATAATAGAAGAAGAAAATTCTGGAGTGACTCTATTCGACTTTCCGAATATTAAGTAATTAACGATTTTTAAAAAAATAAATTTAAGTAAGAGAAGTCATTAAATAAATAAAAGAGAAAATTATAATAGTACGGTGTTTGAGTGTTTTTTTCCAAATAGTATGTTGTTTAATTTAACGTTATTGTACTTCACATAATTTGAGCCTGCACGTTATAACGATAAAGAATTTTTAGTTGTGTCCCTGTAAAAATCTTTAAGTGCTAGATTCACCAAAATCTATACAGTTCGTGCAATGGTGACCTTTAACATGTATATAAATTTAAACCGAATCGAATAAGATATATTGATGCTATCCCACTTTAAATAATTTCCGCCAATAGGCCATAATAATAATGATTTTTTCGTTGCGTCCCTGTAAAAAAATTATGAGTGTTAGATTTACTAAAATCGATAAATTTTGTGCGACGGTACCCTATAAAATGTGTATGAATTTTCAGTTCATTCGAATAAGGGGCCTTCAGACGCTATCACACTTTAAATAATTTGAGCCCATAGGCCATAATTATATAAAATACTACACACTACAGAACTGGCGTTTAAAAGTAATACGTACAAAACTTTGAATAAACACAATAAATTTCAAGAACTCGCAACAGTTGTTTCGGGTCGAAAGAAGACACGACTCTTCGTCAGCCGGACAAAGTAGGCACGAGTGCTGTAAACACGCCGTTTTTTTTTTTTTCAGAAGTACTCGTGCCTACTTCGTTTGCCTGATGAAGAGTCGTGTCTTCTTTCGACCCGAAATACTTGTTGTGGGTTCTTGCATTTTATGGTGTTTATTCAAAGTTTTGTACTTATTACATAGGCCATAATGATGAATAATTTTTTGTGGCTTCACTGTAAAAGAAACTATAAGTGCTAGATTCACCAAAATCTGTACAATTCGTTTGGCGGTCAGCTCAACTGAATGAGGCATTTAGACACTATCACACTTTAAATAATTTCAGACCATAGGCCTTATGACAAAGATTTTTTCTTTGTGTACGTGTAAAAGGAATATAAAGTGCTAGATTCACCAAAATCAATAGGGTTCGTGCTATTAGTGACTTATAATCTACTTACCAACTTTCAGCTCACTCGAATAAAGCATTTAGACGTTATCGTGTCCACTCACACACAGTCATAAATACATTTATACATACGTACATCATCGTAAAAATAGCAAAAATGAACTTAGGAGACCTCAAAACGTATAGATAAACCAAAATTTCAAAGCCGAATTTTTGTCATGATTGCAAAACATTCTTTACATATGTTATATGTATGTTCGGAAAGTAAAAAACAATATTTTGCCACTCGCTTGTCGTACTCGTAGTTCTAGATTCAACAGGACAGGATCCAACGGCTTATAACTTATAAGAAAAGGACATGTTTACTACAAACAAACGACTTACTAAGGAAAAAATCTGGAGTGACTCCACTCGACTTTCCGAACATTGAGTAATTAACAGCTTTGTAGATAAAGTAAAGAAAGAGGAGTTGTTAAACAAATAAAAGAGAGAAAACCATAACAGAGTGTTTGAGTTGTTTTCTCCATATGTTACACGATGTTTTATTTAACGCTACTGAACCTTGAGCCCATAGATCCTATAATGATAAAGAATATTTCGTTGTGTCCCTGTAAAAATCTATAAATGCTAGATTCACCAAAATGCTTATAGTTAGTGCAACAGTGATTTATAATATTCATATAAATTTTCAGCTCAATTGAATAAGGCATTTAGATGCTATCGCACTTTTAAAAATTGGGTCTCATAGGCCATAATGATAAAGAATTTTCTTTGTGTCCCTGTAAAAAAAATTGTAAGTGCTAAATCCACCAAAATCTATACAGTTCGTGCAACTGTGACCTATAACACGTGTACAAATTTTTTTTTCAGATTAAATAAGCGTTTAGACGCTATCGCACTTTTAAAAATTTAGCCCCATAGGCCATAATGATAAAGAATTTTTCTTTGTGACCCTGTAAAAAAACTGTAAGTGCCAGATCCTCCAAACTCTATACAGATTGAGTAACTGTGACCTGTAATATGTGTATAAATTTTTTGCTCAATTGAATAAGGCGTTTAGATACTATTGCACTTTTAAGATTTTGGTCCCATAGACCATAATGATAAAGAATTTTTCTTTGTGTCCCTGTAAAAAAAACTATAAGTGCTAGATCCACCAAAATCTATAGGGTTCGTACTATAGTGACTTACAATATACGCACCAACTTTCAGCTTATTCGAACAAAGCGTTTAGACGCTAGCGTGTTCACTCACAGACATACACACACACACACATACATACACACACATACATACATCATCGTAAAAATAGTGAAAACAGACTCAGGGGACCTCGAAACGTATAGAAACATCAAAATCTCGAGTTCGGATATTTGACATGATTACAATACTTTCCTTACTATAGTGTTCGGAAAGTAAAAAGAACAAACCGTATTGGTGGAAGGGCCAATGTTTTGCCTTGAATAGAATCACAAGTGAACAATTTTGACCGTGCTAAGACTACTATATAACAGGCTGAATCATTCGCCGCCATTTGTCCGTCAAGTCCGTCATTGGTAAAACTAAGACTATTGTATATGACTATTATATGAGATTATATAAGACTATTAAAGAATAGTCTTAGGTTTGACAGTGACGAACTACCACATAAGATTATTATATGAGATTATATAAGACTATTAAAGAATAGTCTTAGGTTTGACAGTGACGAACTACCACATAAGATTATTATATGAGATTATATAAGACTATTATATAGTAATTTTAAGTTTAGCAATGACGGACTTGACGTACAAATGGCGGCGAATGATTCAGCCTGTTATATAGTAGTCTTAGACCGTGCATGACATCGCCAATCACCTGCACTTTCCTTATAGATTGCCCGTTGCGCAGCACTAGTGCGATGTAAATAAAACCCAACGTGTACATAGAGCATCAGGACGTAGTTTTTTGCTTTAAAAACACAACTTCGTTCATCAGCTTGCAACAACTCAACTCAATGTGTTGTTAAGGGTGCTAGCTGACAGCTGGGTTTTATATGGATTTCGGCTGATTAGATCTGTTTAATATTAGATTACGCAGTGTTTTGCTGCTTTTAGCGGTGTGATTATCATGTTTGATTAACAGTTGTAAAAATTACCTGCTGTTTCTTTCCCAATGCCTCAAAATGGCTGGAGCTAAATCAGGCGTGCATGTAGTTCAGTTAAAGCCTATATCAGTGCCGAAGAGTTTACATGAAGGAAACAAATTCATAAAATGGGATGATGTGAGTTAATAAGTTATCCTGATGTAAAAATGCTTTCGAATGTTTGGTATATGTTTATAACATTAGATATCATCATAAATGTCAATCTCAGTAATCATTTTTGCCGTATTGAATGTAACTTTTGTCCCATGATACTTTTATTTACTTCTCTTTTTTTGTTTTCTTTGGTGTGATTAGAAAATTCGTGGCTAATATTAATAGATTCTGAAACTTACATTTATTACAGAACATATTTCAGAACATTACATATTTATCCACTTGCTTATATTATTTGATTTATGTCATTTTGTCGTTTTTATTAAGTGCATTACATTTTTGACTGATTCAAATTCCTTTCAGTTTTATGATGCATTCTTAAGTTGAAACACACTTTACAATTTTCTCTTCGAATTGCCTGTAGATATTTCTCATTGATCAATCCTATCATTGGTGTTTGATTTATCAAATTTACATAAAGAATGTTCTAAAAAAATTTGACATCGGCTTTAATTATTTAAATATTGACCATATATAAATATAAAAAATTAAAAAGGTACTGCATAGTTTTGTAAAATAGATCAAATATTTCAGAAAATTCTATTTCATATTTTAATTTTTATCCACCCCTCACACAACAAACAGTGGGGATTGAGTTCAGGGACTGTGCCTGACTTCAGGGTTTTTAATCTAAACGATCTGTATTTTCATATTCTCTACAAAGTTATTTTTTGTTTTCATGGATTGTTCATTTGTCATCCAGGTGATAATGAAGGATTTATATATTTTTATGATTGGCTGATACATGATATAAAAAGATTGAGGGCTTCTTGTCTAAATAATGTGTGTGTTGTTTGATATTCTGTTTTTTTTTTTTTTTTTTTAAATTATATATTTAAGGCTCTAATTTTCAGGCTTACTTTTGAGCCACAATCACCCCTGATAGAGGTCAAGACTTAAAATTTTTAGAAGTGGCCACTGGACATGAGGAACTCAGTGGCCACTCATAAGTCGTCGTAGTTATACATCGGATTCATACACATAATATATATATATATATATATGATATATAAGTGTGTGCGCATAAAAGCATAAAAAAACACAAATGAGATGGTCAGAAAATTAAAATAAGAAATAGTGCTCTTTATTGTATTATTTTAATAATAATACAATAGTCATTATTATTAAATGACTATTGTATTATTAGTCATTTAATAATACAATAAACGTGTATATATAATATGTGTGTATTTCTGCCAATAAAAAAAAAATAAAAATAAATTGGTATTATTTGAAAAAAAATATATATTATTTTAAAAAACTTATGCATTTCTCTAGTTTAAATTTTTCAATATCTGAAATGAAAGGAGGTAGGAGGAAGATAAAATAGATTGAGTAATTGAATCATTAAAAGTGATTTGGCTTTTGAAGGAAGATATGACCTCGTTTGAACTTCCACTGAATGCTTATGATTTTATTCTTGTTAGTGTTTTAAGAGGTCTCTCCACTTATCGTCTCCAGAAGCCAGAGCCAATGTTATTCTATGGAGAATTTCACCCCATTATAACTTATTAACTAAAATATATTTTTAAATTCTGTTTTCACATTTAGAAACTTCACAACTATTAAACAATTTATCGCTTTCTAAAAAAAAATTTTTTTAATTTTTACTATTTTATTTTGAGGTTGTAAAATAAAAATTTTCACAATGCGAAATTTTTCATTTTTGAGCTTAAAAATGAAAAAAGACAATTTTTAGAAAGCAATAAATTATTTAACAGTTGCGAATTTTTATAAAGTGAAAACGGAATTGAAAAATATGTATTAGAGTTAATAAATTATAATGGGGCAAAATTTCCCATTGAATAACATTGGCTTCGGCTTTCGGAGACGATAAGTGGAGAGTCCCCTTAAGAGTGAGTTCTATAAGCATGCAGATATAATAGCATGTAATCCAGCTTTTTTAAAATGCTACTAATAACTATAGTACTTAGAAAGAAGAATTAAAATTCAAAGTTTTAGTAATGAGGGAAAATATATGGACTTTCATAGATAAATATTAATACATGCATTTTGCTACGGAAAACAGCAGGCTATAATAGATGATATGATCTGACAATGTGATTTCTCATACACAATTTGTGTTTTACAAGAATTTTTATTTTATGCCCCATTACAAAAAAAAAAAAAAAAAAAAAAGATTCGTTTAATAAATTTCACCTGTTCTGGCATTTCCATCTGCAAATGGAAAATAATTATGATCAGAATTAGAGGAAAACAAAATTATTTTGAGTCTGAGGAGGGGGTGGGGAGGCAAAGAATCTGTACTAGCCTATTATCAGAGGTTTAATTTTATTAACTGGCATGTAATTGCTAAAATTAGAAATTTGCTGAAAATTTTCTGTAAACATGATTGGTTGGACATTATTAGCATCACTTTCAATAAATTGACTACCTAAACAGTTATATATAGCTTTTATCTACTTTAAACATTTTCAGGATTATTTCATTAACAGAAAAAAATTCTTTAATATAGCTGCAGTTACTTTTATATCTACATAAAGCTTTATAAAAATTTCATACCATCAGAAAAACAAATTTTTCAAACATATATAGAATAAAATTTTTATGTATATGTACATTAATCATACATTAATATATATAGTATTTAATTATCAGTTTTAAAGACATATGAAATCAACTGAGCATTAATTTTCTTAAACTGTTTTAGAAAAAAATTTTGTATAGTACGACCACGTTTCCTACGACTAGCAGTGAGGATGAGTCCAAAAGTTGGGAGGAGTGCAAAATTGGCTGAGAGATTGTTATTTGGCAAACATCCAGTTATTCGGTGTTCCTTTATCGCTTGTTTTCTCTCAGTCACCCCTATTTTAACACTGGACTCGTTCAATCCGCACTTGCGCAGAGGCTTCCATGGTCGCAAGAAATGTGGTTAAAGAATACCTAAAAATCTGTTTTTATCCCCCTCCCCCCTGTTTACACATTTGGTATAGATATGAAATATAAATATATAATTTAATTGAGAAAAAATATATATACTCATAAAGTTATTGAGCACTTCTATCGCTTTATTGTTTCTAGAATTGATCATTTATCACTGTCAAGAAATATGGAAAGGAGGGGGGGGGGGTTTAAAAAAATAATTACATTAATAAGAAATATTAAATTCTCAATTCTACTTCTAGAATCTAAGCAAGTTTAAAATGAATATTTCCATTTATATTATGGATGAAGAAAGACTAAGAAACAACTGCAGAACATTTGATCGGCGATCGCTAGTTGGAAATAAGAAAAGGCAAAAATTAATTACACAAACAAGAAATATTTAACAATTCTATTTCTTTCTAGATTCTAGAATCTCATAAAGCAAGTTTTAAATGAATATTGACATTTATGTTGTGGATGGAGAAAGATTGGAAATCGGAAGGCGCAATCATCATCGAAATCCTATTAACAATCGCCGATCATTAAAGGGATTTCTTTTTTTTTTTTTTTTTTTTTTTTTTTTTAACGAACGATATCCGCGATTTTTTTAAAAGCAGAAGAAATATTTTCGCAAAAAAAAATGGCGATCATACCAATTTTGTTTGATCGCCACTTTTTCAAATTAAGTGGCGAGTGGCGACCATGAGTCTTGACCTCTAACCCCTGAACAAATTTTTCAGTGAGTAAAATGGTCCCCATGACATAATAAGATGTAGATGATTTACAAAATTTTTGCATTGTTTCGTAAGAAATGTTAGAGATATGTTTAAATAGGTTTGTCAAGATTCTTGAATCACAAATAAATATGTAAGCTTGTTTGTTTATTTATGTAATTACCATTTTCATATAGAAGCAGTAGTTGGATTCTTTCCTACTTAACTAATAGACAGGGGTGGCGCCAGCTAGGGGGCCGGGGGGGCACAGGCCCCCCCGTCGGGGAGTCTGTGACCCCCCATCGGGGCATAAAATTTCTCGGGGGGGGGGGGAAATACAAAATTTTCAGTTTTTCTACTTTTGGCAGCATTTTCTTCCCTTGTACAAATTTGGAGCATTCCAGTTTCTTCATTTTGTATTCAATAGAAGAAAGTATTGGATTCGTAAAAATTTTCAGCTTCCAGTTTTCCATGAATATACACGTTTTGAGAGGTCTATAACATGTTTCGACCACGATATTTTCAGAAAATGTCTGTCTGTGGCATGATGATCTCAAAAACCACGAGGAGTACTAACAAATGGAATGGTACAAATATTAACAGTAATATTATTAACAGCATTGCAGTTTTTGATAAATACTTATATAATAAACTCTCTTTATGTAGAGCCCCCCTGTCGGGGAGGTGGTGTCCCCCCGTCGGGGAATTTCTGGTGCCATTACTGCTAATAGACCCTGTGTTTATTATGATAGCATCAAATGAGAGGTAGCCTTAACAAAATAATTATAATGATTACAATAAATTAAAGCGATAAATTATTTAAATGAATTTATGCTATTAATTTGAATAATGAATAGTTAAAATTGCTATTATAATTTAAGATACCTATTACTTACCATTATTTTGATATTATTGTAATAAGCATGGTGGTTATTAAAACAAAAATGTAACTTCTTACGATAAACTAACGAGTAAAAACTAACTGTTAAACTAACGATTTTAAAGATAAAAAATCATCATAAAGTACAATTTTAAAACGCAATATGTGTCAAAAATCATGAAATTTCACAGACTGCCTGCAACAGCACTTTCCTCCAGCTGCATTTCTCACTCTGTGACTTTACCAACGAATGTTATGTGAGAAATGCCTAGCTGGTAATCAGCCAGGGTAGCTCGATGGTTTGAGCATCCGCACCGCACGTAAAGCGAAAGGCCCGGGTTCGATTCCTGGCTCTGGTATTTTTCACATAGGTGGTGTTAAAAAAAAAAAAAAAAAAAAAAAAAAAAAAAAATCAGCCTTCCACTCCATAGTTTTCTGAAATATATATATTTTTTAAAAAATGAGTAAAAAGTCTTTGATAAAAAAAAAAGAATAATAAATCTTGAGTGACTTCACTTGACTTACCAAATATTTAGTAAGTAATTAATGGTTGCTTAAATAAATTTAAACTTGAAAAGTCATTAAATTAACAAAAGGAAAAATAAAAGTCCCTTTATTTCTGAGGGAGATGTGATAAATGCCCTGAAATGGGTGACTGGGACCATGGGCGTCGGCAGAATGGGGCAAGGGGGGCACTTGCCCCCCTCTGGAAAATTTTAATAAGCATTTTTTTCTTTAACTTTAAAACTATGCTATCAGAAAAAAATATTTTTTCAGGTTGTGCCCCCCCCCCCCCCTGAAATTTTTTCTGGCGACGCCACTGACTGGGACCCTGCAGGTGTACACCTCATTGAGATTTTTTCAATTTCTTCCATTGACTTTTCTGTTTCATCTTCTAAAATTTCTTTCATTTCAGTCGTCTATGTATCTTAACCACGGCTATTACACTATTTATTTATTGTTTATTTAAATCATTCATTTGAAGGCAAATTTTCTTTCTTTCTTTTTCTTTTTTAAATTATTATATTTATTGAAATCAAATCATGGGCGTCGGCACATAGGGGCAAGGGAGGGCACTTGCCCCCTCCTGGAAAATTCTAATAAGTAAAAAATTATTGAAAAAAAAATTACATTTAAAGCTTTAAAGTTATGTCATTAGATTTGAAATGCTTAGCCAAATAAAATTTATGTCACAGTGCCATTTAGAGTCAAACCAACCCGACTTGCATTTATAGGTTATGAAATTTAGATATATATATATATATTCTGAAATTTTGCACTTTTAAGTTTGCCCCCTCCTGAAAATTTTTCTAGCGACGCCACTGAATCAAATGGGAATATAGTAGACATAAATAGCATAGT